>NW_019168026.1:10441879-10622106 GCF_002303985.1 Durio zibethinus
CATGCCTCTTAAGAAACCAAGAGTTGAAATCCCAGATGATGATGATGAGTTCTTCACAGTCCCTGATCTAGGCTGAGTGTGGATGCAATTATACTTGTTTGTTGACAGGTCAATTAACTATATGTTTGTACTTTCATATGTACGTATAATTAATAACGTACACATACATTGCATCGGTCTTGGATGGCAAAATGGTCATGGGAATACTCAAATCTATATTTTCTTCCATTGACCTGTGAATTGCTTGTTTTAGGATGCTGAACTCATCACCCTATGCACTGGGGTATACTATTCATTCTGTTCAGTGCACCTCCTTTCATGTTATGCTGCCAGTGAATCACGTCTCTAATTATCTTGGAAAATGCTTGTCTTAGTACTTGCAGTCACTCTTAAGATTTACATTTATTAGGTTTGAGATATGAATTTTAGCATTTGCAAGTTCTTTTCCTATCTTAAGATTACAATTTTTTTGTTAAAAAAAAAAACTGTCTTAGAAAATGTCCCAGAATTTCTTATGGGAGCTGATATTAAGATGAGGTTAAACAAACTCTTGCCTGGCATGATTGTTAATGTTCGAATTTGAGTACTCACAAGTTTTGGGTAAGTTCAAAACTGTAGGCAGAAAAGAGGTCATAAGTGTCATAACGTCTAGATCCGGAGATCTATCACTAGACATTGACTTTCAGGGAATCGTCACCAATCTTTTTTTGTCTAGGTGCGATTGGCTACCTATGGAATCTGTCCTTTCAGGGAACACCTAAGTTTAAGGGTCCCTAGAAGAATAGGTTCAGGTCTACTAACCAGAACAGGGTTCGGGAGTTCGGTTACGTGTGAGGAAGGTTATAGCACCTTCACAACGTCCATCAAAAGATGGTATCAGCTTAAATTTGTGTTATCCAAAAGCCTTAAAATTTTACCAAGTAATTAATTATTGAAAATTATTCTCAATTGGCTCTAATACTTTTAGCAGAAAATTGAGAAAATTCCCTCACCTCAAGAGTATGCAAGAAAAATTACTGTTTCACTTGCAGAGGTTCCATCGTCGGATTATTTAAAGAGAAGAAGAAAAAAAAATAAAATCAAAATTAAGATAGAAAGGAAGGAAAGAATGATTTTTTTTAAGGGAAAATTGATACTTTCAACTTTTTTCCAAAAATATTTTTTGGAAATTTCGATTTTCAAGGTAAATTGATACTTTCAACTTTTCAAAAACATTTTTTTTGAAAATTTATTTCTAAGGAAAATTGATACTTTCAACTTTTCCCAAAAATATTTTTTTTGGAAATTTTTTTTCTAAGGAAAATTGATACTTTCAACTTTTCCCAAAAATATTTTTTTGAAATTTATTTCTTAAGGAAAATTGATACTTTCAACTTTCCCTAAAAATATTTTTTTTGGAAATTTATTTCTAAGGAAAATTGATACTTTCAACTTTTCCCTAAAAATATTTTTTTTTGAAATTTATTAAAAATTGATACTTTCAACTTTTAAAAATTTTTTGGAAATTTATTTCTAAGAAAATTGATATTTCAACTTTTCCCTAAAAATATATTTTTTTGAATTTTTTTATTTTATTTAAAGAAAATAAAAATATAAAAATAATAAAAAGAATATTACATAAACCTAATCTAATAAATAAAAAATAAAAATAAAAAAATAAACAAATAAACAAAGAAATAAAAAAAAAAAAAAACCTGGAGCGGCTCGGATCGCGGCTCGGCTCGGCTCGGCTCAAGGAAGAGAAAACGGCTCGGGGGAGCGGCTTGGCGGCTTGGCTCGGCTCGGCTCGGCTCGGAGGGGGCTGGCACGCGCGGGTCAGAAAGCGGGTCGACGCCCGGGTCGGGTCGGGTTCGGCAAAACGCGCGGATCCTCTGGGTTACTTAAGGCCAAAACGACGTCGTTTTGGGAGGGTATAAAAGGCACCTTCCTCGTTTTTCGGCAGAACGCTCCTCCCTCTCTCTCTCTTCTTCCTTTTTCTCTCCCTTCTCTCTAGAAACTGAAGAACACCGGTGCGGATTCTGGAAATTTCGCCGAAATCTAAAAATTTCGTCGGAAGTTGGCCGGAAGATCGCCGGTTTCTGGGATTCTTCGCCGGAAACTGGGCTGGTCGCCGAAAACTTCAATGTTCGCCGGAATTGTTGCCGGAAAATTCAAATTTCGCGTGAATTTTCGCCGGATTCTGGAAATTTCCTAGAAATTTCCAGAAAAAATTTTCGCCAAAAATCTCTAAAAATTTTTTCTCACTCCCAGAACACTCCTAAACTTTTCCTAGCTTCCTATACGCCTCCTTTTCTCTCAAATCAGTAGCTTTGCTTACTGTTTTCTGTGTTTCATTCTGTTCCAGGGGTCCTTTTATAGGGATTGATCAGGAGTTCCTGATCAATCCCAATTCCTCCTTGGACGGGAATTCAATCTTTGAATCCAACTGGACTCTTCTGATTGAATTCCCTCCAGAGTGGGATTCTTCAACTTTCAATCTTAGCCATCCAAATAAAATCAAAATAAATAAAAAAAATACTAGATAATCAAAAGATATGAAGTATAAAATATAAAAATAATATCATAATAAAAAAAAAAAATCAGATAATAAAAAAAAAAATAATAAGATAAAAAAAAATATATTACAAAAAAAAAAAATAATAATAATAATAATATATAACTATAACATACAATAATATAAATCTAATCTAAATAAAAAATATAAACAAATATATACATAATAATAATAATAATAAAACAAAATACAAAGAAGAAAAGAAAGAAAAAAAAATACAGGATTGAAATTGGGCTTACCCATTTGGGCCAGGCCCAATTGATCTGGGCCGGACCCAATTGGGTGTCTACAGCTGCCCCTCTTTGCACATTTTCTGTGAAACAGAAATTGCGCAAAGACGTAGACACCCAATCAAGACTCAACTCAACATTTTTTTATTTTTTTTTATTTTTTTTATTTTTTTTTTGTTTTTTATTTTTTGATTTATTTTTTTGATTTATTTTTTTATTTTTTTTTATTTTTTTTTTTTTGCCGAAGCTCCTCTAAACAGAGACTCAACGACTTTTGAAAGTAAATTGCTCCTCTAAACAAAGGCAACGGACTTTGGAAAGTAAATTGCTCCTTTCAACAGAGGCACCACGACTTTGAAAAAATAAATTGCTCCTCTCAACAGAGGCACCACGACTTTGAAAAGTAAATTGCTCCTCTCAACAGAGGCACCATGACTTTGAAAAAATAAATTGCTCCTCTCAATAGAGGCACCACGACTTTGAAAAGTAAATTGCTCCTCCCAACAGAGGCACCACGACTTTGAAAAAATAAATTGCTCCTCTCAACAGAGGCACCACGACTTTGGAAAAATAAATTGCTCCTCTCAACAGAGGCAACGAACTTTGAAAAAATAAATTGCTCCTCTAAACAGAGGTACCACGACTTTGAAAAGTAAATTGCTCCTCTAAACAGAGGTAACGAACTTTGAAAAGTAAATACTCCTAGACAATCATGTCCGAAGGAGTTGAAAGTTGTGTTTGAAGGGATTTCAGGAGATTATGCCCAAAGGTCTTATAAATCAACTCTGATACCAAGAGACATCCTATTTCAAGGATTAGGAACTTACCTGACAAGTTTCTTCTCAAACTTGCAAAGTCTTTTCATATCTGTCTTTTTCATGTGGGATGTTGGAACACCCCTGCTTCTTGAATTTATACACTATATTCTCTTGAAAGTAGTGTATGCTGTGCAATGCATATGAATTTCAATGCATGCCATGCAAATGTTGACCAATTAATTCCTATTCAATGTATGGTACTCAAGTTTCTCAAGCTCTTTTTTTCTTGGGTGTCAAGCCCTTTGATTCCTCAAGGATCCAATTGCACTGCTCTTCTAAGATCGAACCAGTGTAGCTCTCAATTTGTCTTTTCCACTCACATTCTTCCTTGTTCAGTTTCTCAATACTTTGGAATAAGCTTCATCGATTGATCATCACTTGACCATCATTCAATGAATTTCTCAGCACTAACAAATTTCAAAACAAGTTTCATCCACCATCACTGGGTCATTACTCATAGGTGTCTCAGCATTAACCTTTCCAAAACAGACTTTGTCTTCATCATTCAATCACAACTTGCAAGTCATATTGACCAATTCATCCTCGTACTCATCACTTGATTGTATCACTGCCCTATTTCTTCATTTGATCACATCATATATCCTTCTAAATCATCTCCTCTAGGTTTCTACCATTTCTTCATTTATCTCCACCATCATCTTAGATTTCTTTTCAAATGAATGCAAGACTCTTTTAAGCACATATTCATTCATTTATTATCATTTTGACAAATACAATGCAACCAAGCATTTTCTCAATTCCTTTTAGGGGCGAAACAATAAGAGAAAGCAAGGTGAATTATGGTAAAGATAATCAATGAAGATCTGTTTTGGTACAAAGCAAATGGGAAAGGAAGTGAATTGGATACATGTCATTGGGATGGATGGTATGTCCAAATGATGAATATTCAGACAATTCTCAACATTAATCTAGGATTCTTTTTCAAAAACTCATTCCATTTACAGTTGAAGTCATCTTGAGCTTGGCGAACTCTGCCCCAATCTTTGAGGGATCTTCAGATGTCTTTGATCTTTCATTCATGTGAGCCATTTGACCTGGATCTTTTTTTTTTTTTTGGTACCAAAATCACCCTTTTAGGTTTTTAATTTGGTTCTCTTTTTTCATTTTTTCATTTTTCTTTTTTTTTTCTTTTTTCATTTTTCATCCAGTGTTGATATCTTCCATGTAGCATGATTCCATTGCTTCATCATGAGCATATCTTTGTTCAACCTATGATCATTCAAGTTGAGTATTCACACTTGATCCAAATGGACTTTTCAAGGTTGTAATGTAGGTCAAGGTGAAGGGTCATAAAAAAATGGATATAATAGGCTCAAAACATGTATTAAAAAGGTTCAAAACCAAAGGATCATTTGATACAACTTGGCATTTTGCCCCACATCATTTCACCATGCTTTTTCTTTCCTCACACAAAGGATTCTCATTACTTTGCCCCAAGTCATGTGTGGCATTTTATTTTTCTTTTGCTTTTCTTTCTCTTTCATCTTTGAGACCTTTTGTGGTGTTTTTTTTTTTTTTTTTTTTCAAAATTTACCCTCCAGTGTAGAGGGTGATCCTTGGTTGGGGTTTTAAAAAAAAATGATAAGCTCAAAGGGGTAACAATAAATGGTTTTTCAAATGGTAAAAGAAAGATGGCCATTTTTCATCTCAATTGTGAATACCTTTCTTGAACATCATCTATTGAACAAAGCTCATGAACTTGTATAAAAGATTGCACACCTTCAAGATATATCTCTTTCATCTCTGGTAATGGCTTACCTCTTTTTTTCGCTCAAATCATCTCCTCTGTGAATGAGTTCTCAAAATTAAATTCCAGAATTATTGTTATCATTGTCTAAATATTCATCATCTGAAATTTAAGAATGGGAATGTAAGTTATGAAAGGTAACAAGGCATGGAATAATGGTCAAGTGAAAGAGAAAAATGTAATGAAATGCATTGACTTGCCTTTATTAAAATGATAACAAGTGAAGTCATATTGCAAAAAAAATCTAACATTGTTTGAAAAGAAATCCCAAAATGACAGAAGAAACCTTCAACCAGCCTTATCTCCATTGACATCTTGCCCCTCAATTCATTGTGAATCTCCGGATCCTTTCTGTTCTTGACTTTCGCTCAGTACACTAACATTAGGTGCTGTTGCTTTTCCTTGATCAAAACTTACCATTCCATCATTGATCAACCGTTGCACCTTATACTTTAAAGCAGTGCAATTTTCAGTAGAATGGCCAGTAATTCCATAATGATAGTCACAACGGGCTGTAGGATCATACCACTTTGGATAGGGTGGTTTAAGTGGTTCCACATGGCTGGGGGCAATCAAGTGGCTATTATAGAGTTCTCGATATAACTCTGTATAAGTCATAGGGATTGGATCAAATACAGGTTTTTCTCGAGTAGTCCGTTGTTCTCGTGAGCCACTTGCTGGGTTAGTAGGACGAATTTGGGTTCTTACAGGAGCTTGAATGTTAAGGCGGTAAGTGGATGAATAAGATGGTTGTGGGGCTAGCTGGTATGGGTAGGATGAGGCATTATTCACAGCAGGATAGTATGGAGAGTAACCTTGGGATGGATAGGGTTGATAACCCCTGAATTGTTGTCTATCAAAGCTCACAGCTTGAGCTTCAGCTTCTTTCTTTTCTGATGTCTTCTTGGTTTCTCCTCCTTCAACTTGCCATTTTTTATGGCACTTTCAATAATTTCTCCAGAGATTACCATGTCAGCAAAATTCTTTGTTGCATTCCCTATCATCTTTTCATAATAGGGAGGCTTTAAAGTGCTAACAAACAGCACTGTGGTCTCTTTCTCTGTCAGTGGAGGTTGTACCTGTGAAGCTATATCTCCATCTCTGGGCGTACTTTTAAAAGACTCGTTTGACTTTTTCTCCAGATTCTGCAAAGACAAACGATCAGGAGCCAAATCGATAATGTGTCGATATTGACTGATGAAGTCATGTGCCATATCACTCCAAGAGCGAATACGAGTCCTATCCAATTGAACATACCATCTGGCGGCAGAGCCAGTAAGACTGTCCTGGGAAAACATGCATCAAGAGTTTTTCATCATGTGCATGAGCTGCCATCTTTCTGCAATACATAGTGATGTGGGTTTTGGGGCACTTTGTACCGTCATATTTTTAAATTTCCGGTACTTTGAACTTATAGGGAATAACCACATCAGGAACTAGGCAGAGCCCAGCAGCATCAACTGACCCATAAAAGCTAAATCCTTCTATAGCCCGTAGCCTCTGCTCTAACATGCTAATCTTGGAACTTTCCTCAGCCTCTACTCTCATGTTTTCCTTCTCCTTCTCTTTAAATCATCTAGATCAGGAATTGGTTCTGCTGCCTTTTCAGTGAAGACAGGATTTATATAGCTGTTATACTGCCTGTGTGAAGCTGAGGCATTCCAGGATAGGGAAATGGTTGTGCTGACTCTTGGGTAGACTGGGCTTGAGATGGGCCAAAACTGGAGGGTAAAAGGGTCAGCACTTCTTGTAAATGGGGACTTGTTGGCTTTATTCCCTCAACCTTTCCCCTTATTATGTTTTTGAGGGGCCTCCAGAATTTTTGCTAAGTTCATTTCAATCTTCTCCTGAGGTCTTTTTCTAGCTTTTCAAATCTCTGAGAACTTTCCTCCTCATTTCCTTGTCTGGATTTTGTTGTAATGATGGCAAGGTTTCGCTAGCATGGAAGCTAGCCTCGCGACCTTGAGTACCATAACTTATGATTAGAATGTTATGCTGTACCTATGTAGTGATGCTTGATACACAAATGGAAATGTACATTTTTTGAATGAAATCTAGTATGAAATGAATGCAAATGATTGTGTTGAAACCATGATCATGAAAAGAATACAGAGCATACAATTAGACAAACAACATAGTTAGTTCCGTGGATGAAACGTAAGTGATGTGATGCATAATGTTACATATGATAAAAATAATACACAAAGTTAAGCAATCAAAATGATTAGATAAACACCCTTTTTGTGTCCTAATTTCAGGGTATATCTATCATTGGGTAGAAAGGCTCTATCTAGGTGTAGGCACTCTTAAGGTTCACTACATGCGGTTTTAAGGTCAGAGTCTAAAGGTCCTCAAATTGCTCCTTACATCCTTGTCCATCACAGACTAGTAAGGCACCCTAATCCTCACCCATTACAGGCTACAAGCGAAAAAGGTTCAATTTGAGTGGGAGTATTTCGCTAGCCACTGCGGAGGCATTAGACCTCACGAAAGCAATAGGTACTTTACTCCCTCCTAGAGGGACGGAGCTCGGGTATAGAGCTCATGTTATGCACATGCATGAATGACATAATTAACAAGGTAAATAAACATGAATGAATAATAACACATATATACAAAAGGTTCAATTTTATTTGGCTTTTGGATAACACAAATTATTTGCTGGCCTGACTCTCAAGTCCCCAGCGGAGTCGCCAAGCTGTCATAACGTCTAGATCCGGGGATCTATCGCTAGACATTGACTTTTAGGGAGTCGCCACCAATCTTTTTTTCTAGGTGCGATTGGCCACCTAAGGAATCTGTCCTTTCAGGGAACACCTAAGTTTAAGGGTCCCTAAAAGAATAGGTTCAGGTCTACTAACCAGAACAGGGTTCGGGAGTTCGGTTACGTGTGAGGAAGGTTATAGCACCCTCACAACGCCCATCAAAAGATGGTACCAGCTTAAATTTGTGTTATCCAAAAGCCTTAAAATTTTACCAAGTAATTAATTATTGGAAATTATTCTCAATTGACTCTAATACTTTTAGCAGAAAATTGAGAAAATTCCCTCACCTCAAGAGTATGCAAGAAAAACTACTGTTTCACTTGCAGAGGCTCCGTCGTCGGATTATTTAAAGAAAAAAAAACAAAATCAAAATTAAGATAGAAAGGAAGGAAAGAATGATTTTTTTTTAGGGAAAATTGATACTTTCAACTTTTCCCCAAAAATATTTTTTGGAAATTTCGATTTTCAAGGAAAATTGATACTTTCAACTTTTCCCAAAAACCCTTTTTTTGAAAATTTATTTCTAAGGAAAATTGATACTTTCAACTTTTCCCCAAAAATATTTTTTTTGAAATTTATTTCTAAGGAAAATTGATACTTTCAACTTTTCCCAAAAATATTTTTTTTGGAAATTTATTTCTAAGGAAAATTGATACTTTCAACTTTTCCCTAAAAATATTTTTTTGAAATTTATTTCTTAAGGAAAATTGATACTTTCAACTTTTCCCTAAAAATATTTTTTTGAAATTTATTTCTAAGGAAAATTGATACTTTCAACTTTTCCCTAAAAATATTTTTTGGAAATTTATTCTTAAGGAAAATTGATACTTTCAACTTTTCCCTAAAAATATTTTTTTTTGAAATTTATTTCTAAGGAAAATTGATACTTTCAACTTTTCCCCAAAAATATTTTTTGGAAATTTATTTCTAAGGAAAATTGATACTTTCAACTTTTCCCTAAAAATATATTTTTTTAGAATTTTTTTATTCTTATTTAAAGAAAAATAAAATAATAAAAAATAGATAAAAAGAATATTACATAAACCTAATCTAATAATAAAAAATAAAATAAAATAAACAATAAACAAATAAACAAAGAAAAAAAAAAAAAAAAAAACCTGGAGCGGCTCGGATCGCGGCTCGGCTCGGCTCAAGGAAGAGAAAACGGCTCGGGGGAGCGGCTTGGCTCGGCTCGGCTGGGCTCGGAGGGGGGCTGGCACCCGCGGGTCAGAAAAGCGGGTCGACGCCCGGGTCGGGTCGGGTTCGGCAAAACGCGCGGATCCTCGGGGTTACTTAAGGCCAAAACGACGTCGTTTTGGGAGGGTATAAAAGGCACCTTCCTCCGTTTTTCGGCAGAACTGTCCTCCCCCTCTCTCTCTCTTCTTCCTTTTTCTCTCCCTTCTCTCTAGGAACTGAAGAACACCGGTGCCGGATTCTGGAAATTTTCATCGGAATCTGGAAATTTCGCCGGAATTGTTGCCGGAAAATTCAAATTTCGCGTGAATTTTCCCCGGATTCTGGAAATTTCCCAGAAATTTCCAGAAAAAATTTTCGCCAAAAATCTCTAAAAATTTTTTCTCACTCCCAGAACACTCCTAAACTTTTCCTAGCTTCTTATACGCCTCCGTTTCTCTCAAATCAGTAGCTTTGCTTACTGTTTTCTGTGTTTTCATTCTGTTCCAGGGGGTCCCTTTTATAGGGATTGATCAGGAGTTCCTAACCAATCCCAATTCCTCCTTGGACGGGAATTCAGTCTTTGAATCCAACTGGACTCTTCTGATTGAATTCCCCTTCAGAGTGGGATTCTTCAACTTTGAATCTTAGCCATCCAAAATTAAAATCAAAATAAATAAAAAAAATACTAGATAATCAAAAAATATGATAGTATAAAAATAAAAAAATAATATCAGATAATTCGGAAAAAAAAATCAGATAATAAAAAAAAATAACATAAGATAAACCCAAAAATATATTACAAAAAAAAAAAAGATAATAATAATAATAAATATATAACTATATACATACAATACATATAAATCTAATCTAAATAAAAATAAATAAACAAGGATATACATAATAATAATAATAATAAAACACATAAAATACAAAAGAAAAAAAAAGAAAAAAAAAAAATACAGGATTGAAATGGGCCTTACCCATTTGAACCAGGCCCAATTGATCTGGGCTCGGACCCAATTGAATGTGTACAATAAGTATTGTATGAACCAGATACTTGGAGCAACCCGTGCTCAAGGTGTGGTGCTCTGAACTTGCCATGATTGAAGAAAGTAACGATCGACAACATGGTCAGTGTGATTGTGCCTCCTATTTCATTACAATGGGGGGTGAGAAGGGGATGAAATTCTAATAAGAAAAAGGGACCCATTAGCAGCAACCCCCCTAGTTAATTGGCTGAACAATTTAGATATTTGGTGTGGGAGTACTGCTCTAGGTTTAAGACTTTTATTTGCCACGTTCCCAGCTGACCTGTAGGGCTAGAAATGCTAGACACCCTTCGAATGATAATTTTTGCAACGTACCAATCCTACAAAATATTCAAAATAATACAGATATTTTGAAAATATATTATGATATATGTGAAATTTTAAATTTATATTTACAAGGGTTTTTTTTAAACAAAATCGTAAAATATTCATACGTTAAGTAGATAATATCGTATAATCTGAATATAAATATTTATAATTGATATCAGGGCAATTCATTGCAAAGAATGTAAGAGCTAAATGTTACACAACAAAGGCGAAACTACGGGGCAGATAGGGGCCACTACCCTCTCCAAAATTTTTCACCTCTTTTATGCTATAGTGTTTGATCCCATCAAAATATTACTTTGGCATCCTTTCCTTTTGAAATTACTATTTGGCACCTTTTTTATTCAATTGTTGCCTTCGCCCTTGCTACACGGTGTGAATCTATTTTAAAATTTCAATGTATGATATGATTTTGGTTATGTGTTAAGTTTAATAGAAACATCAAATTTTAAATGAAAGATATTTTATAATATCTGAATTTTATATTAGAATATTATAAATATATGTTATAATATATATATGTAGAAATTTGAATTTATACTAATATTTTTTTTTGTAAGATAAAATTATAAAATATTTAAATTAAAATGAAAAATATCTTATAAATTGGATGTAAATCTCTACAATTTTATTTTTTTTTAAATTTAGATGTATTCCTAATAAAAGTTAGTTGCGATGGTAAAGATTGAACTCTGCCTAACTTAAAACCAGTTCACCAGCTTTCAAGCTGAATTTAAGGGACTTTAGTTTGGCATGATCATGAAAATTATAATATTTTTAGTAGTACATCTCAATTTACAGATCCTGGTGTTGAACTATTTATAAGTCATTCCCAGCAGCTCAGATGACCCCTGTTCCTGAAACCAAATGGCCAGAGACATGCATCCTTCAGTCTCCGCCTCATGGTCCACGATCTTTCCCATAGTTCTAACTTTTATTCCTACAATTGTTCATTCAATAACACTACAATCAGATATTGAAACCCTTCAATCCCTGAAGAATTCCATTGATCCAAACACGATTCCGCCATCATCATACCTCAGTACTTGGGATTTTTCAGTGGATCCATGTGAAAGTACAGGGGCAAGATTTCTTGGAATTTTATGTTCTATTCCTTCGGACAGTTCAACATACCAAATAATATCACTTGAACTTGATGGCGCGGGATATGATGGTTTCCTGTCACCCAATGTAGGAAACTTTACCGAGCTCACCTCCCTTGATCTCAGCAGAAACCGATTCAGAGGGCCATTACCTGATACTTTGAAAAAGCTCAAGAAGCTAATACGAATTTCCTTTTCTGGCAATTTTTTCACTGGCGGCATCGCCGGATGGATCTATGGATTGAAGATGGTTGAAAGAATAGACCTCTCAAGAAACCTCCTGTCCGGCCGGATCCCTGCCAGGATTTCTGAACTACGAAGATTGACTCACTTGAGCCTGTCAAATAATGGATTTTCAGGCAGAATTCCTGACATTAATGGATTATGGCAGCTCCAGACATTAGAGCTTGGCTCCAATATGTTGGTTGGAAGCTTGCCAAAATTTCCTACAAGGTTGAGAACCTTGACTTTGTCCCACAACCGACTTTCAGGACATATTACACCATTGGAGATGCTTGAACAACTTAGATCGGTAGATGTGAGTGATAATAGGTTTTCAGGTTCCATTGGAAAGGGAATTCTTGCATTGCCTCACCTGCATCACCTCAATGTTTCCTTCAACCAACTCAGAGCAATTGAGGTGAACAAATCTCGTGGGAGTGGGTCTCCACTTCAAGTACTTGATGCACAAGGGAACCGCCTGCAGGGTCATTTGCCCCTCGAGTTGGTCAACTTTGGGAGGTTAGAAATAATCAATCTAGCCTACAATGGATTGACAGGTCGAATCCCCGCAACGTATGGGCAGAGACTGGGCAGACCATGGAGAACCTTGTTTTTAGATGATAACTTCCTATCAGGTCGTCTTCCGCCCCAGTTCAATAGCAGCACGGCCACGATCAGAGGCAGCCTTGCAAATAATTGCCTGATGTGCCCGATAAACATCCCACTTTGCCGGGGAGGGCAGAGGCCAGCTTCAGGATGCATTGGTGAAACTGACGACAATTGACAAACAGGGAAAGAGCAACGAATATATTTCTAGGGAGACTATTGTTAACTTTCTCAGCACATGGAAATTGGTTCTTATGAATATGATAAACAAAAAAGTAACCAGAAATGAATTTCTCTATGGTAAAAATTGCCTAAAAGCACTGTTAGAGCTGATATAAACAAAGAATTCTTTCCTGCTACACAACTTAGACAAGGACGCAGCTTTAGAAAAGCCAATTAACACTAATGTTGCCAAGCCATGTGAAGAGTGGAAACTGAGCCAGGACAATAAAGAGCAAAAGGTAGTGGTGCTTGCTGGAATCATAACTTCTAACTTCTGCGAAGAGAACTCTTTTCATGGTCTTCACCAAGAAGACTCCCATCCATAAGCATGTCCATGGCATCAAAAAGTAGTATGAGTACCGCCAAATGATCCGTCCAAGGACTGAAAAACACAGTCCGGTGAAAGTATACCCAGCATACGCCAGAATGTCAAGTAAAGGTGCCTCACCACTACCCAATGAAAGTAATGTTACTTTCAGCAGCATAACTTGCAGAAACCAGCCAAACACTCCCTTAACAAACAGCCAGTTAAGTGCTTCAGGGCTAAACCTGGTGGAAAAGTAGGAGATGGAAATTATTTGAGGCAAAAACAAAAAGAACACATGATTTATATAATTTTCCAAGTAATCTATATGAAGAAAACTAAAAGTGATTAAATCGAATTCGCCAAAATTCGAATCACATTACTGCATCAAGGGTGGTCACCACCAGAAATCAGACTAGACAACTAGAAGCTAGATCTTAGGGTAAAAAGCACCAGAATGGAAGCCTGAGTTTCTCAGAGGAGACACAAGATGAACTACTCCAAGTTCCAAAAACAAATCAAAATACAGAAAAATGTTGAGTAAACAATGACAAGGTACAAGCATAACAATGTATACTTCTTGTTCCTTAATAATTTGGACACTATTTAGAGAAATATTCATTCTGCCTGTGGTGTGTGATTGCAAAAATAAATCCTTGACTTGCCTGCATCTCACATGAATATTCGATTAAAGAATAAAAATGATGGATGCCGCACACATTGGTTTAGATATTGGCTTCTTCTTTAAGTACCCTAAAGAAAACACAAAGGGGAAACCTCTCTAGTGAGGAGAGGATTAGGGCATAGAGGAAGAAACAGAAGTCAGACCCCTTAAAGTTGCCAATTTATTGTTAGTAACAAGCATTTGGAAGTAAACTAATCAAAAATTACAACAAAACAGGTAGACATCTGTCCAGAATAAGTTTTCAAACCACTAAACATACATTGCAATTGGAAAAAGAAGGTAAGAAGCTGTTAGATTGAGAGGAAAAATCCACTTACTTTCCTTGAAGGCCCAGTGACAATCCAGCAAGAACAACGTAAGTACCAAATGCCATAAATGGGATGTACAAGTCTGGTGCATTAATGTCATAAATTTGGGGTTTATAGGAAAGCCTACCCCCCACTGGCTCAGTTATTCTTGTCCAATGGCCCCTGAAGGAAAAGGGAGAATATGAGACAGTGACTTAAAAAAAAAAAGCACAGAAAATGTTACAATGAGGAGCATATGCTTACCCTGTGTAGAAATGGCAGTAAAACAACCTTCAATTTGTTTCTCACATACTGATCATTCACTTGAAAGTAGTACTGGGGATCAGAGAAGTACCTACTTATCTGCTTATTTCAACATGGAAAAATTATGAGGCAAGAACAAAATTCATAAAATTGGAGCACTTCAGATATTCATCCCTTTTTTATATCTTAGTAACCGTTTAAAGTAAAGGCATTTTACTACCTTTATGATCAATAGGAATATCTTTAGACTTCCTCTGTCATTTATGCCAACATTTTTTACTCTTTATTACACGATTAAACCATGCTTATTAATGCTAAACATTTACATCGTATATACAATTGTTCCGCACAGAATACATCTTAAGCGTTAACTTATGAAGGTCACTCCTCAGATAGAATAAGGCATCACAGTTAGGGCTGTGCCAAAATAATAAAAAGGTTAACTGAGCTATGATGTTAGCTTGGTTCAGTTTTTGTTGTTCTCAGTTCAATTTCAATTCAGGTAATGATAACAACCAATTGGTTTGCTTTAGTTTTGAGTTCTACTAAAAATCTGAAATAATATAATCATAAGAAACTTGAATTTGTTTTTAATTACTTTAAATTCTTGCATATTTTTTAAATAGTTGTTTTCTCAAAGTTCAAGTAGACTAAAAAAATATTACAAAACTGAAAATCTTTTTAAATATAAACACCAGGTAATCAAATTGAACAATGAAATTTTGGTTAGAAGTTTATGAAATTTTCTTCTATTTCAATTTTCCATTAAAAAAGCTCATATTTCAGTGTGATTATAAAGTTTTCAAAAAATTGAACTGAGACTAATCCAATATACCACTAAGAACAGTCATAGGCTTTTCACAGACTGTTCAAACAATGTCCAGCGATTGTCAATTCCCTGTGGAAAATGACAGTACTCCTGAATAGCAATATTCAAATACATAATACTATGATGCAACTAGGAGTGAAACAACACAGTATTTAAGCATATGGTAATAGCAATAAGTCAACCTTTTGACATAACTGCACCCAGCATGCTACTTACGTTGCTTTGCACATACTCAGAACTTGATCCCAAAATTTTCTCCCCATATGCACCCAGACCACCTCGGATAAGAACAGAACCAGCCCTGTAAAATGCATTACCAAATGGATTTGGTTGAGGGTTTGTTGGTGGTCTTGGCACCCCAGGCTGGGCTCCCAAGTTATTATACATTTCTGAAATCGAACAAAAGGTGAGAAAACATAGAGAAAAAACTTTTATTCAAAGAAAATATCTCATCGGGGTGCTTGAATAGAAAGTCAAAACTTCAAATTTAAAAGAGAAACACTATATCCTACCCAATACAAACAGAAGCCAAAGTTGAATACTCCTGTCTAATAATATGATGATGTAACTATAATAATATAATAACCAATAAAAGAAACCGTTAACTAGCAATTTGGATACCCTCCCCTCTCTCTCTATGCTTCATAATTATTAGAGTTTAGATTGTACCTTCATCAGCTCAAACCCATGAACAAACCAAAAGTTCATGAAATTTTCAGTTCATCTTTTTCATGTTACCCAAGCAGCCCAAACTTAGATATGCACTTACCCACAGTAAAATAATTCAATTTCTCATAATTCCTTCCATTTGACAAAGACAATAAGCTCTAAAATTCCTCAGTCCTCTCCCACCTCAGCCAACATCATCCTAAAAAGCACCCATCAATGAAAGGGTTTTCAGTTTCAAATATCCTTTCTTTGACAACTTGAGAATTTAACCTCTGTAAAACTCAGAATAGAATTTCAGCTTATACTCATGCCACAGAGCCCCATCTTCTCCATCATTTAAAACCCTTTTCAATTTGCATCAAATTAGGCCTAAGCCCTTAAGAAAGGGCAACACAAAAGCAACCGTGACCCAAATTTCATATAATAAAAATAATAATAATAATAATATCTAATCTTTTATATCCGGATTAAGCCCAAACAGCTCAAAATCGACTCAATTATAGATGTTCACTTAGTTATCTACTTTCCAAATGCAAAAATATGACTGAAATTTTGAAAAAGAAGAAGGAAACATAAAAACATGAAAACAAGAACAATTCTATATCAACAAACAATCAATTTAAACTACAAAGTAAATAATAATAAATAAGAAGAAATTTTGGCTAGAAATTCATTATAATTTACAATCAAAATTCAAATTAGGTCACGTAAAAATACACATCTAAATAAATTATTTTTTAATATTAATAAACAGAGAGATTTGGATTAGAAAAAGAAAAGAAAGGACCTTCCGACTAAAGAGAAAGCGGTTAATACGAAGAAGATTCCGGCGAAGGAGATCTGATTTCCGACGAGGTTCCGGTGAGATTTCCAAGCGGAAGGGCAGGGCGTCAGCGGAAAACTCGGAGAATTAACGGTGAGAAAAAGAGCCAGCCACGGACAGTAAATGCGAAACGAGGGGAAATCGTGCGAGGCAGGTGTCAACCACGTGCAGCCACCTTGGTCGCTTTGCGTCATTGGACCAATCTAATCCAGAGCCCAGATTTCTTCTTTTTAATTTTTGCCATATAATTCCAAAAAAAATTGGCATAAGAATATAAATGATTTTTTATTTATAGAAAATATAATACCATTTCGTCTTATTATTTTTCAATTTGTATTTTAAAACAAGGTTTTCTTTTCTATCATAGAAAATATAATACCGTTTTTGAAGATCCAATATTTTTATTCTTTCTATATCTCATGAATTTCTTTTATTTTTGCACGTTAAAAATTTAATGAATTTCTTTTGTTTGTTTATCAATGAATCATATAATATCATATTGAGGAAACATATAATTTTACAAATTTTTAAAATAATTACAAAAAAATTTTAATTTTTTAAAAATTTTTATTAAAAAATAATTATGATGCTTCTAATAAAACTTTTAATTTTTACTTTTAAAAACTCACTCCAATATTTGCAAAAAAAAGAAAAAAATTATCTATTTTTACATTCAAAAAGTAAAACCCCAAGAATTGATCTTGATCTCAATGTTGCGTGTGGCTTGTTCATGTCAAATGCGCACTGAATCTCGCTAGTTCTCCAATCCGCTTACGCTTGTATAGAAACCTTTACTGGTCTCCTCCACTTCCCCTGAACTTGGGACCAGTGCGCGTGTTATGACACTCGGACCATTTTACTGCCATTGCTATTCAAAATTATCATTTTCATAAAACAATACGTAACCTGTGGCTGCTACAAATTCTGAACTGTTACAATTGAAAGCTTGAAATATTTTTATTAAACGTTAATTGTAGACTAATGAATAAAAAGTAGGTTCTTCCAAAGCTACATCCTTAGTTGCACCCACAACACACACTACCATTGGGAAGATGCAAACAGACATGTTGCTAATCACTTGGAAATGGAGCATCAAACAAGACAAAAAAAAATTATTCCTAATCCTTACACGCAGCAAATAAGGAAAGGGAAATAAAAACAAGTGGGGGAGAAAAAAATTTGAGACCTTTCAAAACCCTTTCTTTGAAATTATAAGAAATAAAAAAGAAAAGCAAAACGATGTGTGATTATTGAAGTTTTCCTAAAGCTAAGCTCCTTTGATTAAGGTAAGGGCGTCAGCCTCGGTTGGAAGGGCAGGGATTGCTCCCTTTTTGGTTGTCGTGATGGCTCCACATGCATTTGCGAATTTCAGTACTTCCCTCAATTTTGATTCATTCTGTGAATTAAAATCCCCCCACCCAGTTAGAACAATATAAAAGACAATTTTGAATCAAAATAGTAAAAGAAAAAAAATATGGGGTTACCTCAAGTATGGTTGGGTCGTCCACAATCTTGCATAGCAAAGCACCAACAAAGGAGTCCCCAGCGCCAGTTGTATCCACAGTATTCACATGGAAAGCATCAACTGCCCCGTGGAAATTCTGTATTTCAGAAAAACAATAACATTTTTCTCCACTGTTAGCGTCTTTTGATTTTTGTCCAGACACCGACAGACTCAAAAAAGGCCAAAACAAGACCCCAAGATTTAATCGAATGCACACAGTATTTGATTTCAGGTTGAATAAAAAACAAAGAAGTCCAAGTTGCAGAGTTGGGGGGACCAATGGACCAAAGCTGAATCTATAATAGTATCATGCTTGGCATCAATCAGTGGACATCATTTGCAATGGAATGAAGAAAAATATATTTTTTTTTCAATATTTTGACAAGATTAAATTACATAATTCGATCAATAAAGATATGCTTATTATGTGTTCATGATCGGTTGTATTTAATTCAGCAATCTGACTCGATTCCAGCACAGGCAATTTAAAACCTTCGATCAATGACAGCTAAAAGTCATTATCAACTAGCAACAAATAAAGGCATCACCTACCGTGACAGCTGAGTAAAGAAGCATCAACTGAGAGTACAAGACGCTGAATTTAGCATACCTTGGTGTAGTATCTGCTACCCTTTTCACCAAGGGTGACCAAGAGTAGGGTAAAGTTGGGGCGCCAAAGTTTCATAGCAGTTTCATCGTCGATTTTGTTGCTGCCAGTGAGGAACTCTAGCTCAACATCACTGACCTTGATAATATCAGCCTTATCCCAGATGGACAAGATCTGTTTCCTGGCCTCATCAGCTGAAGGCCAAAGTGGCAGGCGAAGGTTCGGATCATACGAGAGCAAAGCACCAGATTCTTTGGCCACTTCCATCGCCTTTAAGTGAGCTGATCTGCATGGCTCCACAATCAAACTTATCGATCCATAGTGAAACACTCTGGCCTGCACAAAGAAAAAATTCAGTTTTTTTTTTTTAAATAGCCTTAAAAAATCCACCAAAGTCCTTCCAAAACAATAAATTAAAAGAACTTTGCTGAGAAAATTGCAAAACAAGCAAACTTCCAATGAAAACTATACATAATGCAGTTTGTTAGGTAAGCCAATGATTTAGTACATAAGCTAACAAACAGAGAAAAATCATGTGGAATCATGCAACTTCTCACCCAACAAACATTCAATGTCTTTATGTATGTCATAAAAATAGAAAATAATTTACACATTCCTTCAATTCACTCTCCCTCCCATCTACCATGTCTACCAATGATACACGTTCCCGATGCATTTTTTGCGGATAAAATTAATGAGTACAGCTTAAGGAATTCAAGTCACATTCACAATCATAAACCAATATTTTTTTTAACATAGGAAGCCGCAACTCAAAATAAAAAATGAGTTGCAAACGTTGATATTTAAACTTAATATTTGCTAGATGCCACCTCCTAAAGACTATGATCTGAACCAACCAAATTAAATCTGGATTGTAAGTCATGTTCACAATCATAAACCAATATTTATTACTTGTAACAAATACTAATTATTCCTAAAAAAACAGCACACCTTTAAGATTGAAGAGATTAAACTCAAACAAAATCCGGAAAACCCTAATTACCAATTAGTTTTATAATAATGAAAATTTCTAAGAACACTAGCAGTTTGGTTCAAACTTTAGTTACAAATTCATTCTACTAAAGATAAGGAACAAGGAATCACACTATCAGTGAAAATCGGATTACCGATCTACCCTTGATCAACATCCTTCTTTCCCAAATAGCCCATTGGATGGGACAGAAAAGCAAGATCGAGATCTACCGCGTTCCCTTTGGATATCAGGTTGTTGTATCCAAACCAAGCAAGTGATATCACGTGATAAACGGGGTTTAGCGTACGTTGGTGGTTTTGGACTCTTGTGGACACAACCATATATGCCACATGGCCAGACAGCACAAGGCCGATTTACCCAACTCTTGTGAAGTTAGAAGTTCCCACGCAAGTTAATCAAATCAGAATCATTGTCATTTCCGAATTCAGATCTGATCCCACTAGAAAAGAAAAGTTTACTACACTGTTATGTAACATTACCGGCGGTGAAGATATCAAAGCCCGCAATTTTGATAATTTATATGTCGGGAAAAAATTGACAAAATTCTCAGTGCTTAGATACCCAAGTGTGAGTCCCACAAATAACCAGGGATCTTATAGTAATATAGCGGACCGACATGTAAGCCTTTAAATAAAAGGCTACGCTCACGTTATGGCGCGTGAGTATCACCGATCTTTTTCTACAGTCTTTGGATTAGAAAATTCGTAAATTTTTCTTGTTTCTTTTATGTCAACGATGAAGCAAGAAAATGCAAATTGCAGTAAAACAAAAAAAAAAGGAGAGGAAATTGACTGATTTGTTGCATTCAAGGAAAAAGATGATAAGAACACTTACAGATCTGATAAGATCAAGATTCAATTCCTCCGGCCTCAACAGCATATCAGCGCTAGGATTCCTGTAAAACATGAACTCACGTTCTCCATCGGCTCGTAGAGTCACGAAGGCAAGAGCGGTCCTTGCGCCTTGGTCAAACAAGATCCCGTCGCCAGAGACTCCATTTTGCTTGAGAATATCAGCAAGCATGTGACCAAACTCATCGTCTCCGAGCTTTCCGACGAAAGATGCTTCACCGCCGAGTCTGGAGACGGCGATCGCCACGTTGGCTGGAGCTCCACCGGGGGCTTTGAGGAAGCCAGGAGCTTCGGCTAAAGAAACGCCAGAAACGGTGGGGACAAAGTCGATGAGCATCTCACCGAAACTCACGATTAAGCTCTTGCCTGAAACGACTCCGTTTGGCGCCATAGCTTCTAAAGGAGAGTGAAAAAAATATATATATTTGGAGTCCAGGGAGAGAAGCGAAAATATTGTATAAGAGAAGAGCCGAGGAAAAAGAAGGGTTGTTTATATAGCCAAAAATGATAGAGAAAAAAAGGAAAATTATTTTTTTAATTAAATAAATTAATGTTAATTTTGGTTGCTATTACTTTATTACTATTTTTAATCGGTCATTACTTTCTTTTGGACTTTTTGTGGGAGATGTGGGCCCATTTTCTGATTTGGATAATTATGCTAATAAAAATAATGAAAATAAAAAAAATAATTTCATATAATTTTTGAGGAATTTTCTGATTGGAATCACTTTTTTTTCCTGACCATAATTTTAATACTTTTGTTTTTGTAAAAAAAATGTATATGTTGATTTTTAAAGGTCAAAATTTAGATATAAAGAACCTTTTGATTGAAGATGCCAAAATCTTAAAATCTACTTCCAAGCTCAAAAGAAAAATATATATATCTTTGAAACTCTTTAATTTAATTGTTTTTAAAAAATCTTAATTTTTAGATAAAAATAATTATAAATATTAAAATTTAATTTTAAATTTATTAAATATTATTTTTTAAAATAATTATATATATTAATTAAATAAAATTTCAAATTTATATAATTTAATATTTTATTATCAACTAATAAAATTCATTGAATGTAAATTCATCAATTTTTATTATTCTATCATTAAATATAATATTTACAATTTTTTGGGTTCATAATCCTAAAAATCAAGTGCAAAACTTTTCTCTCAAGCAATAAATGCATTGACACAAATGACATTTTGGGAGCAAAAAGTGGATGTTGTTGACATGAATATTTGGTAGGGGAATAAATTATTGATTTTGTAAAACTTTCCTTTTTAAGAGGAAACAATAATATTAATAAATCTTTTTGGATTTATGAAATGATTTTTTGTGAATTTTTAATTTTGATTTTTTATCTTAATAAAAATAAAAATAAGTATTATATTATGAGTATAAAAATATGAATAAATATGATTTTAAAATTTTATTGAAGACGAAAATGAGAATGAATAATATAGTACTCATCTCATATCTATATTTCATATATATTTATATATATTTAGTAAATAGATTTTTATTAAATAATATAAATTATTATTTTAGATTAATTATAATTAATAAATTTTTATTAAAAATATATATATTAATATATATTTATAAAAAATTATCGAAATAAGCAAAATAAAATAAAAAAATAAATTTTTATTTTTATTTTTTTAAGTTGTGAGTATGAAAATTACTCGTACCTATTACATATAGCATGAAGATAGAAATTAAAATAAATTTAAAATATTCGTTGAATATAAATATGATATGAATATAATATAAGAATTTAAAAATAAAAATAAAAGATATTCTACTCTATGTATACCTTATTTATTGACATTCTTACCAAACGTGCACATTTATATTTGGCCCTTAATGTTGAAGTAATTTCATAAATATTCATTCCTTTAAATTTGTTTTTTCATATTTGATTGTACCAATAATTTTTTTTTGTCCAATATATAACAAAATAGTCATAGCCTTTTTCCATGGTTTTACAAATCTGGCTTTATTGGAACAATCACTAGACAATTTTATGAATAAAGTAACTCGAAACTTGTTGATGAGCGGTGCTAAATGGTTTTATTTTCCTTACATCCTAAATTTTTTTAAAAAAATTTTAAGTAAAATTATTTAATTATTTTTCTTATAACTTTTTAGAGTTTTACAATCTTTCCTAAATTTATTTTTTTTAAATTTATTTTCTAAAAATTATATGATTTTTAAAAGTTTATAATTTTTCAAATTTTAATTTTCAAAAATTTATATAAAAAATAATTAAATATTTTCACTTACAAAATTTTTTTAAAAAAACTAAGATGTAAAAAAAAAAAAGGTTTGAAGTGTATTTTGCAATTCTCCTTGTTGATTTTTACTGTTTTTTACCGTCAAAAAAAGGGTTGAAACATGGCCAGAATTGACCCCTCGTTTTTGACAAAAAAACAACTGAAAAAATCCAATGGATGCCAATTAGACTTTTTACATAACAAAAGCTGACATTAATTAATTAATATATTTACAAAGGAGACAACCATTTGTCCTAGAATTTGGCTGGAAACTCCCATTGTTTTCATGCATCCTTCGAGAAGGGTTGGTATGTTTTCGATTATTTTATTGCCAAAATTCCCAACAGGCTTTCCAACGAGACAAATGTTATTCCATGTTCAGAGACACCAATTAAGGTTATATTCAAGAAAAAATTATAATTAATGTATTTTTTATTTTAATTTAGTAAAAATAGTATTTTTTAAATTCTTGGTCTAACCTAATTCCCTTAATTATTATTTGGTAGGACGACGTCATTTCACTTCCACCTCCAATCCAAGTAATGGACCATTCCTAATTCCCATCTTCATTCCTATAAGTTCATTAGTAGTGAAAATAATATTAAATGCAAAATTATTTCTTAAAATAATACTTTAATTATCTTTAATACTTCCATGGTAACATTCGACCATAGTTTCTGAATAGGATAAAATCATCAGTCCAATCAATTGAATTGATGAATTAACGTTGATATCGGTTTGATTTTATAATTAAATTATTTAAATTATTGAAAATTAATAGTTTACATAATAAATCAGATGATTTTTTAATTAGATTAATTTAATACCAACTAATAAATTTAAATAAAATATAAAAAAAATCCTTCAAATATTCAAATAATCTAATTAAGCTTTTATACTACTATTTCATCTAAATAACCTCTTTAACTCTTATTTTTTATTATCAAAATCCTTTTATTTTTATATTAATGATATATTAGCATATTTTGATATATGTGAATAATGATATTACAAAAAAAAAACTTACACATGTATAAAAATAAGTAATTTTTTTAAATGATCTAACAAAAAAATTTATTAATTGATATGATAATTAAAAATAATTATAAAAATAATAATAGAAAAAATTAATAGAAAATGAAATGCTAATAAAAATGATTAATTATTTAACCATGATAAAAAATAATTAATAAAAAAATGTATATATGTAAAATTAATAAAAAAATCCACATTCATATAAAAATGATTTTAATTTCCTTTTCACTAATTTTCATATAAATATAAATATTTCCTTTTTATTAATTTTATATATAAATATTTTTTATTACATAAAGGTTAATTATTATATATTAACAAATAATATTTATATTTTAAAAAATATAAATAATTATTATTATATACAATTATTTATTAGTTATTATATTTATTAAAATATGAATATTATTTTCAACTATTAAAATATAAAATATGATTTTAATATAATGTTAAGTAATTTCATTTATAACTAGTAATTAATTGTTTTATGAATTTTATATTTTAAAATTTGTAATTTACAATATACCTTAAAATTTATAGTTTTATGGTTAAAATATTAAACCATAACTTGAATTAAAAGTTTGAATTTTGAATTTTAAAATATTTATATTTTTTATAATATTTTTTATTGAATCGATAATTGATCCAATTGATTCAATAGTTAAATCAGTAATTTAGTAACTTGAAACCTTAAACGATTTAATATTTGATTCGATTCTGATAATTATGTATTCAACTTTAATTTTATCTTAAAAAATAATTATTTTATTTTATTTTATCATATCATTAAATTATTTTTTAAATTATAATAATATTATTTGAGTTCATATTTGATGCATTGTATAGGTTTATATACTGCTAGTAAATTAGATGATAATATTTTATTAATAAACAAATATTAATTTTTAAAATATATATAAAAAATTAATATATTTTTAAAAAACTTACTTATTAATAAGATGTCATAACCTAATTTACTTTACTAATAAAGTAATATAATTCGATTAATTAATAATGTATTAAATATAAACTTATAATATTTTATTTGATCAAATCATTAAATAATTTATTTTTATTAATATCATCAGATTTATTAACAGTATATTAAATATTATTTTATTTTATTTTATTTAATCAAATCATTAAATAATTTTTTTATTGACATCATTCTATTTATTAATAATGCATTAAATATAAATTAATATTATTTTATTTGATCAATCATGAAATCATTTTTTTTATTGAAATGGATATAAGCACATGTTAATCGGATTTATTTTGAATTTTTTTTTTTGTTTTACGTGTCGTCATTGTTTTCCAATTTTGAGTGAAAAGGAAGTGAATTAATCACTGGTATGCTTTTCTTTTATTTTATACGAAAATAGTATGTTATTTCATGAAATCTTGAAAACAACTGTATAGTATTTAATAAAATTTATTCCCTTTTTAATTCTATATTTTGAAATTTAAAAAATTAAAAAATAATCGAAATTCATGCCTTTGCTTAAAGGTCATCTCGCAAGATCTCATGCTCAGAGCCAATTATTTTGATAAAAATAATGGTAATAAAAATATTTTTTATTCCACTAAAATCAAAGTAATAAGAAATTATGAAATAGTATATCACTGGTCGTACCGCATAGAAATTTTTCATGCAAGCTAAATTTATTCATGTTCGAATATAAAATTTGGGTCAATTAAATAGTGTAAGCATATTTAAAAATAATATTTAATAAATTTGATATTTAAATTTTAATATTTATAAATATTTATTTTTAAATGATCTTTAAAAAAAAAAAACGAATAATGATACATGGTTGGTTGTCATTCTTACATGCAATTAAATTTTTATTTGTTTGCAAATAAAAAATTTCAAATTGGAATGTTAATAAGACAAGTCTAAACTTTATTAGTAAAGTATCAAAAGTAGGGATGGTAATGGGTTAGGTCGGGGCGGGTTTTTGCTCGCCCCAAACTCGATCCGATTTCAAACATGTAAAATTCGAATCTGGCTCAATCTGATAATTTTTTATTATTTTTTATATTTGAACTCGATCCGATCCGACATTGTATAGAATCATATCCGACCTGAAATTAATAAAATATTATTTTAAATATAAATATAAAATTAAATATATAAAAAAATATAAATAATTATAAAATTAAATAGATAATTTAAAAAATTATTTATATATATATATATATATATATCGGGTTGGGTAGGCAAACCTGACTTCAACTCAATACCCGATTTTCAAAAAAAAAAATTGACCCTAAAAAGTCGGATCAAATCGAAACTCATCAGGTACGAATTTTTTTATCTTCTCTAATCAAAAGGGGTAAAAGGAGACTAATTAAGTTCATATTTTTTATGAGATTATAAGTGCAAATTTTATTATGTGACTTATAACCTAATTGATAAGTCATTATAATGTCATAGTAGCTTAATAATTACTCATGAATTTACCATGCACATTTTTATTTTAATGATTAAATATCAAGCATCAAACCTTCTGTTACATTCATTTATAATAGTTGAAGGTTCAATATTGTTCCTAACTACAACAACCATATGCTTGACTTTTTACCCAACATCATGATTTAGATAGTATTTTTTGTAGGAATGAAAACATATCTTCTACAATTACATAATTTTAACATATAATTTCTATCAATACATTATTTTTTATTTATAAGTGATGAATTTTTACGTATTTTTTTAATTTGAACAACGGTAAAATTATAGTAAATAAATTTGTCGGTAAAATGTTTCTTGTAATAACAAGTAGGGTTTTCATAAAACATGAAACACATTTTCAGATGTTCAAAGTTGAAACAGATTGTCAGTTCAAAGCTTTTGTGCATTGTTAAATGGAAAATTGAATAATGAAAGCTATGACTAAGCTGCTTGGATGTTGGGATTTGAACTCCTAATTATCCTGCCTTTGAAGGGAAGGTATTAGGTATGCACTTTATTTCATCCACTTTTCTAATCTGTGGTCCTACCATATGTTCTTTCTTTTTATAATTTTGTTTAAAAGATCAGGCCTGCCTTTTAGCTTTACCAAACAAAAGGGGAACATAATTTTGAAAATATGAATTTATTAAAGTTTCACATTTACTTGTTCTGTTAGGAATTTTTCAGAATCACATCTTTTATCAAACATCAATGATGAATCCAATTCTGTATAGGAACTTCCTTTTGACCCCAAAGAACTTTCGTCACCATCTTCATCACAATAAGGAACATCGTCTTCAGAATACGAGTCACTTATAGAGAAATCCTCTTCATCATTCTCATGCAACGTAGATGAGCTTCCTTCACTTTGTTCATCAAAATAAGAAACTTTATCTTCAGAATCTGATTCTCTCATCGATAAGTCCTCATCTTTTAAGTCATCTTCAGTTTCTGATAGCTCTTCATCTATGCAATCAGCTTCCTTATCTGAAATAGGTGAAGAGAAGCCTGTAGGAGTCAAATCATTACTCTCTCTTTCAAGCATCTTAAGTTTCCTAGATTCCCGGGTGTCTTTGGTTGGACTATCCAAAATTGAAATGGGATTCCTATTATTTGGATCACCATAGAGTGCAATGTGTCTGTAGTACAGCTCCAATTCCTTCTCTGCAATAGCAATGAAGCGTCTCACTGACTCAAGTGATTGCTCGTACTTTGATTTTTCAAGCGCCTGCAAAGAAAAGATAACGACAGTGTAGTGGATGACGATTATATAAAGCTCAATAAGGATATTCATGAAAAATAAATCACCATGATCATTTGTTTCCAGAGGAAGAACAATGCCAATAGTTCAAAGAGATGCCACTGAAATCTTTTCCCCACCCTCCCATTCAAAAATAAAGCGAAAGTTAAAAAAAAATAAATGGCAATATCATTATCAAGAAATAAATAAAAATAATAGTAAACAATATCAGCAGCCCATCAAGAAGATGAAAGCCACTAACATCTTTAATATATCTGAAACCTGTCATAGCATCTTACATACAGTTGTGTAATCCCATGGAGTTTAAGGGATCAAAGAGAAATGAAGTCCTGAAACAGAACGAAGGTTATCCCAAGAAGCAGATGGTTGTTTTAATGAATAACCTTCAGGTTTAGAACTTATAATACTCTGAAATTCTTAGGTTCCAAAGATTTCCTAAAGAAGTGCCTCTAAAAGCACTTGAATGTTGAACAGAATTCATAAAATAAACAAAAGAAAAAACATGTCATCTTAACACATAATGGCAATGGTATCATTTTGCTTAAACCTACATAACAGTAAATGTGATTATGATGATGATGCTATGGTGGACTCCATACCAAAAACTGATTGTTGTGCATGTGTGCACAACAATAATGTGAGAGGGAAAAAGTTTTCAAATCAGAAGTCCAAAAGTCTATCACTTTAAATACTGCTAAAGAATAAGATATTTCCAATTTACCCTTATCAAGAGCCCAATTTTCTGGAATAATACTTGGATAAAGACCTTTGTGCCTGAGGATTTGAAGTATTGCACACGTGGAGGGGTAAATTTTTCTTATGTTCCTTGTTAAGTTAATCAGAACTTACGAACTCAGAAATTGTTCGTGTATGCATGTACTTGAGAAGCAAACTCACCTTTTTCTTGGACAATGTATCTATCGGAGACATAACTTCTGGCTGCACATAGTTCTTCCCTCGATAGAATACTATGGTGTCATCACCAATTATTTGAACTGGGATTCCACCACTCAGTCTGGCAATTTCATCTGCATACACATGTACTTGGCTGGGCTTACAAGGCTTGCAAATGACCTTAACTGTTTCGTGTTTCTTCCAATGCATATGCATATTAAGAATAACCCCACCAAATATTCCTCTTCTGCCAACTGGCACATAGTTGGACCTTTTCTGGGCCATTTTTTTCATATAGAATCGTTCTTCACCTGTCAGATCATGTGGTTTCACCACCGGTCCCTGAAGTTTGGGAACTTCATAGTGCTTCAGTCTTTCAAGAAGTAAGGCTTCCTTTATTTTGGCCTGTTAAAGGGTTATAACTTACAAACATGGGAATTACGGAATTAACATAAGAAAGAAGACAACAAGGTAGTACAAATACAATTTTAGACTATTAATTCATAATGAGCAAATCTCAAAACTTAAACTGTGCCGGCCAGTTTTGACTTAGCAGATTCTAACAAAATGCAGTAAAATGATATCAAGGAAATTCTTTATATTGCGAAATACAATTAAAGTTGGTTGTTTATGATTCCCATATATCCAAAGCAACAAATCATACCAAGTAAGTTTTAACTTAACAGCCAAACACTCATAAATTAATATCAAGCTTTCATGAATTAATCCAGTTTTGCAAATTATCATCAAATGCAGCATTACTTCAAAACATGACAGAAATGGATTGTCACAATCTAACTAAAACATCTCTTATACCAATGTTATTTACATATCTTAACGGTAATTGCCGCTATTCAACAAGCTATACCAATTGCTAGGAATTGCTACCAAAAGCAAACAAATTAAGGTACTGTTTCTTTATTTTTATTATTACAAGGCAAAAAGAGTGTTCAGATACAAAATTCAAACAATATTTTTGAAGAATCAAAAATTGAAAAATGCAATATCTTAACAAAGGAAGTTATCATACTTTTATACAAAACAATCAATTATGGTTACCTTCTCAAGCTTGTACTTGATCCTCTCCTCTGCATCAGCAAACTTCTTCTTCTTCTTCCCAGTGAGACCGAGTCGACGTGGGTCTCTCCTATTGGCAGCTTTCCTCTTCTCTTTCTCTCTCTTCTTCTGCAACTTGAACCTTTTTTTAGTCTTCCATTTCTCCTTCTTTGGAGGGTCAACTTGATGAGTTTCAAACTTGGGTTTTCCTTGGGATATCACCAGGTTTACGGTGCCATGGCTCAAATGCCTCGAAACCCATGAAGGGGTTGTCGGGTTTGGAGTAACAATGGGTTTTAATGGACAAAAAATTGGCACTTCATTTAAGAAAAACCTGGAGGAGGAGGAGGAGGAGGAAAGGGGAAGAATTGTATTCAAAAGTGGAGAAACTCTTCGCAGGCTACGAAATAGAGCATTTGCCATTACAAGAATTACATCAGGATTTAGGGAAAGAGGCAAAGATCAATAATTTCTTGAGAAACCCTACTATAAACCCCAGCGCGTTAACCCCTGAAATGTGTGGCGAATCGGAATATGCATTGGCTATCTAGCCGACCTGGAGAGACATATATCGTACGACCCGGCCCACTTTTCAATTTGGAGAGATAGAGGTGAAAATTGGACTGATGAGATTGGATTTGGACCTGATAATTTCAAGTTATGTTTTTTTTCCATTGAAACAAAGTTAGGATCTTTTGAGTTTCTGACTGCCACGTGCTGTTATTGAATTCGGATTATATTAAATTTAAATTATTAAATTTAAAATTGATTACTTTTAAGTTAATTTTTTATATTAATTGAATTTAAATTATTTTAAATTCGATTAACTCAAATTAAAACTATTTCAGATTTAATTTATCGATTTATTTTTATCAAATGAAATTGGATTACGATTGTTCATGTTTATATATTGGAATTAGCACGTGTGCCTCTTAGGAATTTTTAAGGTTCAGTCTGACGTGGCAAACCGCCAAAAGCCATTGTAACAGAAACGGCTTGGACTTTGGAGGCAAAGCTTATCAAGCGAGGCCAAGTCCACCAATTAAACACGTGTCAACATTTAATTAGCTTACTAAAATCTTTTGACTTACTGTATAGTATATCCAATCCACTGTTGCCACGTCACGTTCTTTTGCGTCCCTATAATTTCCAACGCTGATCTCGCACCCCAAAAGTCTCTGCCTTTTTCCATACCTAATCGATCATCACAATTTCATCTACATTAAAGCTAAAATTTCGAGTAAGGTTTTTTTTTTTTTTAATTTAATTTTAATTTTGTCAATTCTAAGATATATATTTCGGTTTTTTAAATTAGTTTTTTTTTATTTGTTAATGTTCCATGCAAAGTACCAATTTTTTAACATGCATTTTTTTTTTCGTTTGAATTATTAATTTATTCTCTGTTTGATTGCCAAGAAAATTTACGTGTAAGCGAGAAAGTTTAGAGTTTGAATTTTTTTAGGTTTTATTCTGTTTTGTTGTTCTGCTATATTTTTTTAAATCCCCCTTTGTTAAAGAATGTAATTAGCAAGTAAATTACAGCATTAGAATCTCAAGTTGTGGAATTAGTTGATGATATCATTGGAATTTTGTGTTCAGAATCTGTTTGGTGTCTGGGAAAATAAAAGAAAATTATTAAAAAAAGAGAAAAAGAGCAACCTTTTTTCCAGAGTTGACTCCAACATTGGACTCAAGAAATAAACTTTATTCACTCAGACTTTTGAACTTTAGTCTTTGTTATATGTTCCTTTTTCTTTTTATATATTTCATTCTTAAGAAGTTTCTAATTTATACTTACTTAAGCATTAGAACCAAGAAATGTGCTTCCTTTTTTGCCTTAGCTTCCTTTGCGACTCAATATAGTTTCCATTTGAGAGCAATTTGTTTTATTTGTGTTTTCTTTTGCTCAATTTTCATCTTCGATTCTCTAGATGGTTGATTGGAAATTGGAAAAAGAAAAAAGAAGCTTGAAAAACCAACTAGGTATAATGTTTTGTTGCATATTTCTTGAGAAACAAGATATAATGTAAGATGTCAGTACATGGTAACTGTTAATTTGAATGTGTCAAGCTCTTTTGGACCTCGATAGGAAATATGAAGTTTAATCATGTTTATTTGCATGCTTTTCTTTTCATCTTCTAGCAATGTTTCTTTGCATACTTTTCTTTTCATCTTCTAGCAATAATTAGAAAAAGGCTTTTTCTTGCAGTGGAGTTTGGGGCTCATGGTGATGTTAGTGGTGGTATGGTACTGAACTCAGTCCAAGCGGAGGCTAGTAGCGTGGACAATCAAAATGAAACAGTAGAAAATCCTGTCAAAGGAACTTTTCAACAGGGTCTGAATGAAAAAATGGATCGAACTTCTTCAGGAAGCGATGACATCCCAGAGGGTATTCCAGCTGATGAACCTTATGTGGGTCAGGAATTTGAATCTGAGCCAGCTGCACATGCTTTTTATAATACATATGCCACAAGGGTGGGATTCATCATTCGTGTAAGCAAACTTTCCCGTTCAAGGCGTGATGGATCTGCTATTGGTAGGGCACTTGTTTGTAACAAAGAAGGTTTTAGAATGCCTGACAAACGAGAAAAAATTGTGAGGCAAAGGGCAGAGACGAGGGTTGGATGCAGGGCAATGGTTTTGGTGAGGAAAGTAAGCTCCGGTAAATGGGTTGTCACAAAATATGTGAAAGAGCACACTCATCCTCTGGCACCTGGAAAAGGTCGGAGGGGTTGCATTTATGATCAATACCCGGTCAGTTTTCACCATATTGTCTTAAATTCATGTCTGCACATGTCTGTTGATATATATTCTTTCACTATATCTGTAAGTGACTCTGATTATTTGCATGGGTGAAATGTTTTTATACAAGCATCGTTCTTCCAGTTAGAAGTTAGGAGTAGCTTGAATTACATGCAAACAGATGTTTTCTGGGCATTGTTATTCCGTACATTGATCTACGCTTAGATTTACTAGACTTTAAAAATATCAATTCCTGTTCTTTTTGGTATTGGAGAAGTTAAATGACCCCTATGTGAAGCATTTTCCTTTACTTTCGCCTTAATATCTACAATCTCCTTGTCAAGAATAAATGATGATGGATCTAAAGAAACGAAGATGTTCACATTAGCCTAGACCAATTCATTCCTTTTGATTGGAAACTGAACCATTTTTTTCTAGTTGGGGTTTGAGATGTTTAGTGAATGGTGTGAAGAAGGAGAGGGGGTGGTAGAAAGTATATATAATGGATTCCAAGTAAATATGGAGCATTTTCATTTTCTGTGATAAGGGGCTCTTTGACAACTACCTTGTGAATGGCTTTGTTTTGATCTCTTTGCATACTTTGTGGGTTTTAAGTCCTATTCAAGGACACTAACTATGATCTGCAGGGTTAATAATGGCATCTATTAAATAATGATGATACAAGTTGCACAACAAATTGCAGAACATAGGCGGGAAATAATTGGTACGAGAAACCTAATGAATGTACTCAAAAGACAAGTTACTCAATGAAATGACTTTTGTTTCCTTTTTGTTGCTCAGAGGCTTTGTTTCCATGACGAATGAGAATGTGAAATACCAAATTGATTGAATTTTTTTATTTCCCTTCAACATATTCAATGGTTTATATCCTTTGGGATCTATGTCTTGACTCTATTTTGGGGTTCTGATATGGCTGAGAAGTCGTCTAGAATAGGGTTAGATAAAGATGATATCGAGGAGAGAAAGAAGTGGTTTAAAGAGAACTCTAGTGAGGTGGCAGTTGACCATTGAATGAATCCAGTATGAAGGAATAATAGCTGGTTCAAGGGTTTTCGTTGACCAAAAGGAAGCCAGAAGAAATGTGTAATATCTCATGGAATTTGTTTATTGTGAGTGACAAGTTCTTTGGACCCCATTTTCTCGAGAAAGGTCTTAACAGCTTTCATTCTAATGTACGACCTCTCTCTATTATTTTTCTGTTATTGCTCTAATGAAATCTTGAACTTTTTACTGGTAAAACACCACTTTGAACCCTTAAGGATGGAGATCAAAATTTCTTTCAATCTAGGCTTAGGGCCTCATTTAGCCTTGTGCCTTCCTCTTGGTGTTACACTCATAGCCTTTTATCTCAACTTGTGTTAAATTCAGCAACTTTGCTATTGTATCACTCATGTGTGGTGTTGTTTTTACTAAATAGGCTCTGGATTAATCATCTGCCCTACAAGTTAATGTTAAATGCTCTTACCTTGAAGTCATGAGTTTCAATATTGTCATTCATTCTCTGTACTGAAACTTGTTTTATCTATCTTGTTCTTGCAGAATGAACATAATAAAATCCGAGAATTAACACAGCAGCTGACCATTGAAAAAAGGAGAGTTGCAACCTATAAAAGACATCTAGAATTGATTTTTGAGCAAATTGAGGAGCACAATGAGAGTCTGTCGAAGAAGATACGACGCATAGTAGACAGTGTGCAGGAAATGGAAAACAACAAGCAGCAGAGCCGTGTATAGTTCCCAGATAGCTTTTCATACATTGTTGAAATATATATAGGACCAAAACCTGGTATATAGTTATGATGTTGGATATAGACCAGTGTTTTTTATGATTTGGTTTGTTTAGAAAAATCACATCCTGATATTGTTCTAGGTGTTTGTTAGAATCTAGTCAGGTCTGTTGCCAATTTATTGGAATGCCTTTGTATAATTATGCTTTCAAATTTGAACTACATGGAGTAGGATAGATTATTAGGTCAGTCATTGTACAGTGTTGGGGCCAGCCTTGAGCTGTCTGTGTGAAATGTGTGAAGATAATTGGCATTGGGAGTGTTAATTTAGGTGGTTAAATTATTCCATTTAAGTTTTTTGTACTTCTATTTGGTAATTTTTTTTGTATTCGAACTTTGAAACTTGAGTATTGAAATTAAGAGTCCAACATTTTATCAATAAATCTAGGATAATTTTGTTTTTTGGGTAAATGTTTTCTTGCAATTTGATTAAACTTTGTCAGTCTTTGTACAGCATTCAAATGATTTTATTTGTATTCAGATAAATTTTATATTAAGACTTTTGGATACTGTTGTAATTTGCAGTTCTTTTTCCTACCATGATTTTGGCCCTGCAAATGCGTTTAAGCTTTGCTTGAGAGGAATGATAAAAAGGGGTAAGATTGGTTAAAATAGACAAGAAATTATTAAAAGTTTCGGTATGCAAATGATAAATTGCTCTTAAAAATTGAGAAAAATTAAATAAAAGGCAGTTAAACTGTTAAGAGTTTATGGATTTTCGTTTGTTGACGTGTTGCATTAACATTGGCCATTGAAGCTTCCGAAATTAAAAAGTCAAACACTCAAACTATAAGAAAAGCAAAAACCCTACTCTGTTTTTCTCTCTGTTTCGACTGTCAGTAACCGTTGCCTCCTGCTCTGCCTCCACAGGTATTCAAACATCATTTTTGAGTCTCTCATCAATCTGAACTTATCTTTGTTAGCTCAGTTTCATATTACTCTTTTTTTATTGAATCAAAATTGGGTGAATAGTTTTTCAAAAAAAGATATAAAAAGTAACAAATTGAACCTTCCTGAATAACTTGCTTTTGATGGATTTGTGAAGAAGGATGGAATATGTAACAAAAGAGTAGAAATTTAAGATTGGGTTTTGTGTAAAATTTCATACTCCGGAAGTTTTTCTTTTTTTTTTTTTTTGTTTTTCTAATGAACAGTTAGACCGTCTGGAATATCTTGCTTTTGGATATGGGTTGATGTTGTTTTTGAATTTGAATATCCTAAAATATATTTAGGTGAGTGAATTTTGTATATTTTTCTAAGAAAGATCTTTTGGTTTGGCAAGGTTGGCACTTGGCACATGGCACATAACATTTATGTGAAAATGAAAAAGAGAATAACAGTTTTATTAAGAATAATGACTCAAATACTATAAGAGATTTATTTAAAATTGATTAGATATTACTTAATGAATAAAAAAATTTGTAGAATAAGAATTTTAAGAGAAAATTTTTTTTTAATAAGTAAGTTTGACTTACAAAAGAATTATAAGAGGAAAAATGATTCTTAATAGGTAAGTTAATATGATTATAAATAATTGAAATCTCTATAATGTTAGGTATGAGAAAAAGATGTAAAAGAGTTGTAGGATTTTATGAGATATACACTACATAGAAATACTAGAGATTTTCGTCTTATAGGTATATATGTTTGTATATTTATAAGTGGAGTCCACATAGGTATCGTGTATGAGAGTAGACTAAAGGAGATTGAGAGGATTTACATAGGTATGATGAATTGGTACATATAAGTATTTATTTATTTTTGTTGAAAGGGTATACATGAGTATGTGTTTGTTTGGGTTGAGAATATTTTATAGGACATGAGAATATTGAGAGGGTCTACATAGGTATGATGAATTGGTACATATAGGTATTTATTTATTTTTATTGAAAGAGTGCACATGAGTATGTATTTGTTTGGATTGAAAATATTTCATATGACTAGAGGAGATTGAGAGGGTCTTATGAGTATTGATTGTTGAGTGAGATTGATATGATTTGTATGTTTGTAATTTTTTATGATTAGTGGATCTTATTTTTCATCCGTGAACGTAAGTTAGTTGGACTGAACTGCCGTTTAAATTATTATCTTTTCTATGATTGATTAATTCTTTGATTTTGTTTCTACTGGTGTGATTGGATCATGGCTTTTTAGGTTAACAAGTAGTATCAAAGCTGAAGATTCAAGACGTAAGAAGAGCTGAAGGTTCGAGTCATGACAAGCCTAGAGGGGCTCGATTCAAGAGAAGAAGTTCGAGTTTGTGTTTTGAATATCAGTTTGTGTAAAACGTGAATACACACAAGAAAATATGATTGTGAGATTTTTGTTGCAGGTGGAGCCAAGCATGTCTAGCTTGAAAATTGATGATTGATAAAATTTGAATCAATGTAGAGATGTTATGAATAGTGACTCAAATATCATAACAGATTTATTTTGAATTGATTAAATATTGCTTAATGGACAAGAAGACTTGCAAAATAAAAAATTCTAAAAGAAAAACGATTCTTAATAGGTAAGTTTAACTTGTAAAAGTAGAATTCTTAGAGGAAAGTGATTTTTAATAGATAAGTTAGTATGTTTATAAATAAGTGAAGTCTCTATAGAGTTAGACATGAGAAAAAGATGTATGTAAGAAAGTTGTAAAATTTTATAGGATAGACATCCCATAAGAGTACTAAAGATTTACATCTTATAGGTGTATATATTTATATGACATCTTATAGGTGTATATGTTTATATGTTTGTGAGTGAACTAGAAGAGACTGAGAGAGTTCACATAGCTATGATGCATGGGAGTGGATTAGAGGAGATTGAGAGGGTTCATATAGGTATGATGAATTGATACATATAGGTATAGGTATGATGAATTGATACATATAGGTATGTGTTTATTTGTATTGAAAGTATGCATATGGGTATGTATTTATTTGAGTTAAGAATACTTCATACGACTAGAGGAGATTGAGATGGTTTTATGAGTGTTGATTGTTGAGTGAGCTTGATATGATTTATATGTTTGTAATTCTTTATGATTAGTGGATCTTGTTCCTCATCCGTGGATGTATGTCAATTAGACTGAATCACGTTAAATTATTGTTTCTTGTGTGATTGATTAATTGTTTAATTTTGCTTCTACTGGTTTGATTAGAATGAGGCCTTTTGGCCTAACAAGCCTTTGGTTTTGAAGGATCAGCCAACAAGACTGGTGTTGGGGTTGTGACATTAGATGGCACCATTTTGTCGAACCCGCGCCACACCTACATTATCCCACCCGGCCAAGGATTCCTTCCACAGGAAACAGATCAGCACTATCTCCAGCTTGCGCTTCCACTTGTTAAATCAGCTTTAAAAACAGCCCAGATAACCCCTGATGACATCGACTGCCTTTGTTACACTAAGGGTCCTGGTATGGATGCGCCGTTACAAGTTTCTGCCATTGTTGTGAGAGTTCTTTCACTGCTATGGAAGAGGCCCATTGTTGCAGTTAACCACTGTGTTGCACATATTGAGATGGGAAGGATTGTTACTGGGGCAGATGATCCTGATGTGCTGTATGTTAGTGGTGGAAATACTCCGGTTATAGCCTATGGTGAAGATCGATACAGAATTTTGGAGAGACTATTGATATTGCTGTCGGGAATTGCTTGGATCGATTTGCTAGATTTTTAACCATCTCAAATGATCTAAGCCCTAGATAAAACATTGAGCAGGTACGTAAAGATGGTTATGTTGTGTTTTTCAAGTTCAGAAATGTATTGTAATCTAGACCCCTGATTCTTCTTTTCCCATTGTGGTTTAATTGGATTCTTTATGCAATGCTAATATTTAATCTATTTCAGTTTACTTTTATGCTTTATATGCTCAAACATGGACTTTTGGAGGTCTTCCTGCTGTTTGAATATTTTTAGGTGTTCAAATACAGTGCATATCTTGGTACTTTTGAGTGATTTAAGAAATGCATTTTTCACATAGAAACTGTAAGTCTCGGTAAGGAAGCCAGATGTAAACTTTTCCACACAAAATTGAGCACTTCTAGACCTACAAAGCATGCCAATATTTTTGCGCCTAGGAATAATTCTTAGAACCTAGATATTTTCAGACTGACAGTTCTCTCTTTTTCTTTTCGCATCATTATGTATTTGCCATTTTAGTCAATACAACATCCTGTAAGATCTTAATTTCGGTTATCTTTGATTCCCCCTTTGTCCTACATTCCTTCTCTGCCTCAGCTTGACTTTTCTAATTTTCTAGATGATAAATAAGACAATTTTATGCAATCTTATTTCAACCATTTCAAAATTGTACATCTTGCTGAAGTTCAATTTAATCATTTAGTCAATATATTCTGGTTTCTTTTGCTCTGCCCCTTTAAATCTGTCTATTCCCCCAAATCTTCTGCCCTTCAAGAGGCAAATTAGATGCTGTTAGCAGAGCTTCCATGTCACTACATTTATTTATTATTTCTTTTCTAGGACAAAGTTTTCTCCCACAACTCCATGGACTAATTCATGTTCAGAAAGTATTTCTGTTCAACCAGCCTGATATGACTTTCTCCCTTTCCAGCTAGCAAAGAAAGGAGAAAAGTTTATAGATCTTCCATATGTCGTAAAAGGGATGCATTCGCTCTTTAGAACATAAATGATGTTATTGCTTTTGAAACTCAAATGTGTTAATTGAATTGATGCAGGCTATATTGAGATGAATGCTAGTCTTGGTGAATTTAGTTACTTCCCATTGCCATTTCTATGGACAAGTGCAGATCTCTTTTTCATGATTAGGTTTTTGAAACAATAGTATTAGAGAGATGAAAGAGATGGATAAGAGAAGAGTGAAATAATTTTAAAAGAACAACACCAGTGCTAAATCAGTATCTTACAAGAAGGGCCTTAAGTGGAACCCCATTGAATTTTGACCACATGAATGTGTTGTACATTAGCTAATGGAAACATATCCACTGAGAGAAAGGATATAATTGAAAATTTCTTTTATTGCTTAAGGATGAAGTTGAAAATTTCAGAGTATAGAAATTCCATCAGGCATATCTCACTGGATTCCAAACCAATGATTCCACTGCTTATGACGAATCCCACTGTCAATGTCAGAATAGTATATGGTGACCACTACAATGCATACTGACAGCTTTTACACAAAGCTCAACTATTTGGTGATTTGTTTTCTCTTTAGAATGAAAATATCTCATTCTATAAAGTTGTTTTGCTTAATACCTAATATTTTTGTTCCAAATATAAACAGGTTTGTTTATATATAAAGGTAAACATATAAATAATTAATAAAGATCAGATAAACAAGAATATCAAACCAAATACATAAAGGAAACTTAGCAAGAATTAAAAGAGAAATATATAGATTATTTTTATATATTAAGGGTGTTGTTCTAAGAGAATTTAAATTCATATTATTGTTGGTTGCAAATAAAGGTATCGTTCTAAGAGAATTTAGAATTTAAATTCGTTATAGATATCTATTTTGTTCGAAAATTTTTTATAATTAAAATAAATTTTGATAGCAAATTGAATCTTAATACAAAAATTATGTGGTTTTGATTTCCTGGATAATGGAAAGCAAAACATAGCACTACATGTTTACGGTAGGTAGTTAAAAATGATAAACGTATTATTGGAAATTATTGACTTTCCTAAGGTTTCTTTAAAGATAATTATGAGATAATTTGGTAATGAGAAAGCAATCAATTATTGATTTAAAAAATATATATCTAGAATTAATTATTATTAGTTGTAATTTCTAATGTCTCTCATATTATTATTATTATTTATATATTATCCACACCACTTATATAAATAGAGGTTTTATGTACTATTTCATATAAGTAAAAATATTAACAATGTAGCTTCTTTTGCCTATCTCCTGTTGATGTAGGCCACCATGGTTGAACTATGTATTTCTTTGTGTTTTTTTCTCCTTGTATTTTCTCTTACCTATTTTCATTCACACGATCATTTTTATTTAAAACATAACATAGTCTCAGAGCCATAACAAGTTTTAACGAGCATAGTCATCATTCTTCCCTTTTTTTTTTTTTTGCTATAGTCCCTCGTTCTTCTTAGCTTATAAGCTTCTATAACCATAGTTTTCGTTCTTCCCTTTCTTCTTTTTATGGTCCCCTATTCTTCCTTTCTTTTTCCTTTCTTTTAATGGTTGATGCTTATTTCTAAACACCAAACCCAGCAAAGTCATCAAGCCGTTCATAAAATTCATTCTTTCTATAAAACATTTATGATATTAAAGTGGGTTTGATCCTAACTCTTATTGTCTTTTGCATTCTTTATCATATTTTAAGTTTTTCAATAAACCTTTTTTCTAGTGGCATACATATTGTTTTTCTCAATATCCATTGAAAGCTTTTATCTTTTCACATGGCAAGCTTTTGTTCTTGACCTTGATTCAACTTTTCAACCATCTAGCTTAAAAGAAGCTCATATTTATCTTTATATACTCTTTCATATAAGCAAGAATATCAACAATGTATCCGTTTGGGCCTTTGTCTTGTGGATGTAGGCCACTATGGTCGAACCACATATTTCTTTGTATCCCTATCTTTTTGCTTCATCTCTTACTTATTTCCATTCACATAATTATTCATATTTGAAATTTAACATGTATCTTGTTTTTAGAAAAGGATATTTGAAATAGAGTTCTCCATTTACTTTGTCAAGCAACTCGTTGATAAGTGCTTATTGTTGCTACTGGAACCCAATGGCAAAGGAGAAATCGCCTTGCGTATAGCGGCTAGACATGGACATAAAAAATATTTTTCTTTGTTTTTTTAACTTCATGACAGATCTGAGAGAAGTAAAAAGTAAGGATTTAAAAATTTTACTCGTATATGTCTCTGATTGTATGTGTCTATCTATGTATATCAAAATAAATAGAGAGAGTGGTGTATGAGAAAAAAAAAAAAAACAAAATGAAGATTAAAGGCAAAACTTAAAAAATTAAAAGAAGCTAAAAAGATAAAGAAAAAGTGTTTGTTTTTTTTTTTTCATTTTTCTTTGAACCAGCCGTGAAGTTCTCTATATGTATTCTTTTTAATTAGTAAAAAATTGACACTTTGAAACTAAAAATCTATGTAACTAGGTGAGAAACAGTGTTTTGCCCTGAGTCAAAATTTTTTTCTTTTACCATTCATTTTCATCATTTTTTTTTTTGGTTGAAAAATTACTTAATTTAAAAAAGGAAAAATGGCAAAAGTTATGAGAAACCAAATGAGGGTGACATGTGGATATCTAAATTGACCTCTTATCCCGAATTGATTCGATACCATTTTTAACAAAAGACACCCATATCGAGTCAAGTAAAAAAAATATATTAAATAATGATTATTTTGTCATTTTTATAAACGACTCATTTTATTGTAATATTGATATAATTAAAAAAAATATGAAAGAAAATGAGCCAACTTATTTTCTATAGGAAGACCCAACTTGATTTGATATCGATTTTTACAAAACAATGGCTACATTGAATATAAATAAATCAAAACTTATTGCATAGTGATTTTTTTATCAAACAAAAATGTAACCAATTAATTTTTTTGCCATCTCTATTAACTTTTTTCTTTTCAAAATTTATCTAATTAAAACATGCAAAATAAAAAATCCAAATAAGGGTGACATGTGGATTTTTATATTGACCTCTTATTATCACAAAACATATTTATTTAAAAATAAAAATATGTAACAAAAGAAATTATAAAAAGTAAAAATGAATACAAAATAAAAAAGAGTCTATAAAATGTGCCAAATAAACACCCCTATGTAGTTTAAACTATTAATTTCTTATATTAATGTATAAAATAACAAATTTATTAATATAATATATATACATAAAAAATTAAATTAATAATAAAAATATAAATTATTATATATACCCCGAAATGAGTTGAGACAAAATATTTTAAACATGCTTTTGTCCTAGTGTCATATCTTATAAAACACTCAACTCGACCCAATCAGATCTCGATTTAAAAAGAATTACCTCTTATTTAATTAGGATAGATTGCAACATGTTGGATACATACTATTTTGGTATCTCAATCGATATCTTATTGCAAATTTTATCTAATTAGAAGTAACCAAAAAGGTGAAAAAGTAAAAAAGACAAAATGAGGTATTATGTAAACATCTTTATTATCCTAATATTTTATAATAAAATTAATTTAACAAAAAGGCGTAAAAAATAACAAAATAGAAAAAATGATAAGGGAGTTTATTAGGGTATTATGTAATCATGCCAATTTAGATTAAAATATTACCTTTTTGAATTAAGATATTAAATAATAGTTCAATTAATTTAAAAATTAGAAAATAAAAAATAAAAAATGGGTGTCACTTGTACACTTTCGTTTGTTATTTTAAAAAAATGATCTTATTTTAAAAAAAAGAAAGAAAAACTTAAAAAACAAAAAAGAAAAAGCAAAAAATAAGATAGAAAGCTGGATTCCCATGCGGCATTTGCAATAATAAATTTTTCTTGAAACATTTATATCTTGAATTTTTAAAAAATAAAAGAAAAAAAAAGAAAGGATTGAAAAAGAAAAAAATTCAAATATGAGTGTAACATTGACACCTCTACTAATAATTTTTCTTTAAAAAGCATCAAATTGAAAAAATAGCAAAGAAACATAAAAATATTTATTTTAAATAATCATATTAAAAGGGCCCCATATTAAATATATTTTAAATATTTTAAATATTAAATATAAAAAAGAAAATTAAATAAAAAATAAATTGCAAAAAAATAAAAAAATAAAAAAAAATCAAATAACTTAACATGTGACATATTCTTGATGTTAAGTGAGTTTTAAAAAAATATAGTATAAAAAATTCTTTATTAAATATAAAAAAAGAAAAAAACATATGACATGCCATTGATAGCAATCAGATCTTAAAAATGTAAAATAAAAAATGTCTTTATTAAATATTTTTAAAAAATTATGAAAAAATATGATATCGACAACTTTGTTAATATTTTGTTAAATCATCAACTTAAAAATAATAACGAAGAAAAAAAATAATTTAAATAAGGGCCTTATATTAAAGAAATTTTGAAATATATTTTTTAAAATATTAAATATAAAAATCAAAAAGTAAATAACAAAAAAGTAAAAAGGATAAACGATAAAAAGAAGTCAAATGACTTAATACATGAGATATTTTTAATATTAAGTGGGTATCAAAAAAATATAATATAAAAATTATTTATTGAATATTTCAAAAGAGAAAAAATAAAAAAAAATGTGATGTACCATTGGTATCAAATAGATCCTAAAAAAAAAAAATCTAAAAAATGTTTATTAAATATTTTTTATAAAAAGAAAACAAAGTTAAAAACGGTAAAATAAAAAAGAAAAAAAATTGGTATAAGTGAGTTCCAAACATAAAGAATAAAATCTTTTTAAAATATATATTTATATAATTTTAAAAAATATTTATTAAATAATTTAAAGGAAAAAAATTATAAAAGCAACAAAAAAATGTAGAAAGCAAAATAATAAAAAAAAAACTCGAAAATGACACGTGACAGCTTAAAGTAATGATAGTGTTGACGTACGTTGCTCAAGTGTATGCTATAGGAGAATAGAACATAAAAAAATTAGTAAATATTTTTTTAAAATAAAAAGTTAAAATAGGTAAAGAAAAAGTAAAAAAAAAATTGATTTAAGTAAATCTCACACAAAAACAAAATCTTTTAAAAAGTATATATATATATATATTATAGTTTTAAAAAATTATTAAATATTTAAAAAATAAAAATAAAACAAAAACAAAAACTTAAAAAGGAGACGTGACAAGATAAGAAAAAGGTTTTATAAACGGTACATTACCAAATTTTAAATGGTGTTATAGTGTTGCTACATGTTTATTTAGTGATTATATTATTAATTTTTTTTATTAAGTAGCAAGAAATTTCAAGGCTTTGCATATAATATCCCCTATTATCCTCTTTCTGGATTAGTCTAAACAAGACTTATCTATGATTTTTTATTAATTTCTTTAAACATAATCTAATGAAACCCTCTAATCTCTTATGCTAAGTTTAGATATCCCAACCACATTTGAGTATATATAAATATAAGAATTCATATATATAATTGTAAATTTTTAATTAAAAAAATAATTTCTTTTAAGAAGTTTGCCTAGATTTCATAACACTTTGATGATCTAATCTAAACAATAAATTTTACCAATGTACAATGCACAGTTCCTTCCATGTGTCATGTGCCATTTTTTTTCCTTTTTGTTTTTGGTTTCTTATGGGTTTTCTTTTTTTTTTTTTTCTTATTTAAATTTTTAAAATTTTTACAAAATTAAAAAAATTTAACAGATTTTTTTTTAATTTATAAATTTTTTTAAAGATTTAAAATTTAGGGTGGGATCCACTTTATCAATTTTTTTAATTTTCTTTTTTAACTCATTTATTAAATAAATTTTGCTTTGTACGGAATTAACCCGTGCGCCGTGTGCGCACCCTTTTTTTTTTTTTAGTTTTTAAACTCATTTTTATTTTTTAAAACTGTTTTATTGTTTTTTACTTTTGTTTTTACTTTTTTATAGAATTTTATATTTAATTAATTTTTTATTTAAATTTTTTAAAGGTGATATATATTTTATTCTAATTTTTTTAAAAAATTTTTTATAAATATTTTTTAATAGACTTTAAATTCCTTTTGTATGAGACTCATCAGATATAAAAAATATGGCGCATGTGTGCTTTATTTTTTTTTTTACTTTTATTATTTGTATTACTTTTTTAAAAAATTTAATAAATACCTTGAGGAATATTACATAGATTTTGTGATAATTTTGCATGCACCCTTATTTGTTTTTTAATTTTATTTTATTTCTAGTCTTTTAATTTTTAGTTGGATAATTTTGTAACAAAATATGCTAATTGATAAATATGCTAAAACAATTCATATTCGATGAGTTTCTATCTATTTCGATATGATACAGAATGATTTTTTCAAATCAAAATCAAGTTGAGACGGATTGAGTTTCTTTAGAGAAACAAAATTAGAATAAAAGTGTATTTAAAGTGTTTTGTCTCGATTTATTTCAGATATATATATAAAAGTATATATTTTATTATTAATTTTATTATATATATTATATTAATAAAATTATTATTTGATATATTAACTTAAAAAATTAATATTTTAAATTCAATATGTGTGTTGTGGCACCTTCCATGAGCTCTTTTTTATGTTTTGTTTTTTTAATCTTTTCACTTTTTTTTTGTTTTTAGTTTTTTAATTAGATAAAATTTGTAAAAAAAGAAAGTAATCGAAATATTCATGTGTCATCCCTATTTGATTTTTTTTATTTTTAATTTTTTTTTATTTTTTTAATTAAATAAAATTTACAATAAAAATCAATAAATAAAAATAATAAAACAAAAAAAATTTTGACCCACCGCAACACACAGATAGCCATGCTAATAAGCATTAATTTCAGTTATCTCTGAAAAGAGAGAGAAAAAAATGTAAAAATATTGTTTTCTTTAGGACAATGCTTGCTTTGTTATGATGCGACTAGCAGTTCAAATGTTGTAAATCATTATCTAGTATCTAAAATCTAATATAAAATGAAAGTTGTCAATGGTCTATGCAATTGACAAGTGCACTTGAAATATTTTCAAGTTGTGTGGATATATTTGGTATTACATAATTAATGGGTTTTAGGCTTATAAACTTTTGAGAATAAATATTAATTTGTCAAGCCAACATAATTTGAGATCTTTTGTATAGTTTTAATTTTTTTTATAGCTTTAATGTGTTTTTTTTTTCTTTATATTTTATTCTTAAATATTTTTTAACATTTTTGTGAAAAACTAAAATGTTATCTAATATTTTATTATATTAGTTCTATCAATTTATATCTTTAAAATTAGGTAATTTTTTTTTTTTAATTTTGAGATGGAAAGAAAAAATTACCCATAAAAGAAAAAGAGAAAGATATGAAGAAAGAAGAATTTAGAATAAATATTATATTTGTAAAAAATTTAATTTCAAATAATTATTTTTAAATTTTACTAAATACAAAATTTATTGATTTATACTTTTAAAAAAACATATATTGATACTTAGTGTAGGGAAGCGAGGGTGATTTTATTGGTATATATTAACTTAGTTAGAGTTATGAGTTATTGGTTTATTGCACAAAAGATTTTAGAGGTGGAAAAATATTATCAAACTCAAAAAAATGTCCGAAGGGCTTGAGACCAAATAACAATATGATTTGGATTTATTAAAAAAAAAATTTTTTTAATTTGAACTCAAAAAAATTCAAAATTTTAAATTTGAACTCAAAAAAATTCAAATAAAAACAATCTAAAGTGAAAGCAACTTGAATGTAAATTAATCTAAAAACAAATTAACTTGAGATGAATTCAATTTAAAACTTGTAAAACTTGAAGTTTTAACTTGAAAATATTTAAATTTGTAATTAATTTGAGATTGATCAAATGGCAAAAAAAAATCCAAAAGGGACTAAACCTAGAATAGCTCAAATTGTCATAATCCAATTTTAAGATAGTTCAAACCCGAAATTATAAACTCAAAACAATCTAAATTTGAATGAATGTAAATTCAGAAACATAATCCATCTGGTTATTTAATAGGTGTGCTTGATTGAAATTATGCTAAAGTATATGCTATTAAAGTGGCCATCTTTTAATTAAGAATAACTAAATGAAACAATTGAGTGAAGGTCTAAATTCTTGTTTATGTTGTCTTTCGATTAGGAGATTTGTAGTTTGTTTGGCATTTTTTGGTGGTTTGATATTTTATATCTTTTGTGATATTTTAATCATAGTTGGTAATTTTGTTTTGGTACTGTCATAATATATCAATATGAAAATTTAATCGTTAGACATAAAATTTTAAAATGCTGAAAACATAAGAAGTCGCCATCAATTAGCTATAAAAAAAATTATCTTTTTAAAAATCTTTAAAAAATAGTCATTGGATAATTTTTTAGGGTGTGATTGATAGTCTAAAAATTTTATCTTTATAATAAAATAATAAAACGGGTTTAAAGTTCATTAAAAAGATAATTTTAATCTATGAAGACATGATTGGGTTTGAAAGTCGATTATACATGAAAAAATATTAGCACCTCCATAGCATCTATAAAATTGGAACCAATTAATCATGCACTATCATTAGTTTTGGATAAAAATGGTTTTATTTTAAGATTTAATAATAATTCCTTTTTTTTTTAAGAAATAAAATCAATTAAAAAATTTTATTTAGAAATATGTGAAAATCTATAAATTAAGAAAGACCTTAAAATTCTCCGACATAAAGATATAATTCGAATATAATCCTTTCTGTCTAAAATTTACCACAACATTTCCTTGAAAATAAAAATAATATTTTTTGAAAATGATAATTATTGATGATACTTCAACACATATGTAAAGTACCAAAAATTATATTTTTCATAATATTATTTTAAATCCAAAATCTTAGGTTTCGTTTAGGATTTTATTTTAAGGTTTCATTTTAGGAATTTATGAATCTCTCCAAAAATCTCCAACATATAACAAACTTTCAGAGCAAACTCGTTCTTTTTTATTTTTTTAAAAAATGAATTTTTATATTTTTATATATTTTCTTTTTCATTAAATTATTATTATTATTATTATTATTATACTTTTTTCCTTTTTATTAAAATTTTATTTCTAATTATTTATTTTTATTTTCTACTTTTCATAAAAATTTATTATTGCAATTTATTACTTTTATTATTATTTATTTTTATAATTTAATAATTCCCTAACATCTAGGTAGAATTATTATTTTTTAAAACTTGATTTTTAACTTCCTCTAACATCTAGATAGGGATTTCAAATTTTTCTTTCTTATTTTATTATTATTATTATTATTATTTATTGTTATATTTTAGGTAAATTAAAAAAAAAACTAAAATGCATAAAATACAATCAAAGAATATAAACATCCCAATTAAAAGGCTAATACATGTATAATATCATTAATCACTCAAAATTAAATATAAGCCAAAATAAGCATGATAACAACAAATTAAAGTAATCATAATTACGATGTAAAAAACATAACATTGCCCTAAATTTTTACCTACTATTTTTATTTTTACTTATGACTATTTCTTTTTTTATTATTACAATTTCTTCAATTTTCTTTGTTTCAAGAACATCCTCATTTTTTAACATTATTTCATTTTCATTTTCATCATCATCATCATCATTATTATTATTATTATTATTTACATAATTTGCAATAAAATAGAATTTCACCATGAGAGCCCCAAACTTCTATGCTGAAACAATCTTATCCTATGTCTTAATCTAAAGGTCATTTTAGCATGAACAAGAACAAAAATTCTAAGACTAGTGCTTGACCATTACAGAAAACTCAATTTTAAATGCTACTACAGAAAGTATTAACAATCACAAACCATGCAAGTTTGACATATTAAGCAAATGCTAAGGAAAAGAGAAGGGAATATCAAACAATACCAGCCCCAACGTGATGGAATAAATGTAAGGATGCTCAACATTAACGTGAAGCATAAGCAAAACAAGGATGCTCAACATTCGACTTTAAACATAAGGAATTTTGTTTGAAAGTACAAATTCATAGACTAAAGATTGGACTAAAATAATTAAAGGGAACATTTTCCCCACTGTCCTTGATGGAATAAATGCAAAGGTATTCATCATGGAATAAATTAGATTAAAATAAAATAAGTTAGAGGGTATGTTTCTTTTAATATATATTTTTTATAATTTACAAAAATAAAAAAAAAAAACTTAAAAAAGACTCGTGTCAGGCTAAGGAAAAGATCTTATAAACATTACATTACCAAATTTAATTATTAGATTTTATATTTGATATAATTTATATTTAATAATACATCAAGTATAAATCTTTATTTTATATCAAAAATTAATTGAAACGTTGTATTAGGCTAAAACGCCCTAATTAATTTAAGATTTGTAAAATAGTTTAGGTTCGAGAGTTCAATTATATGTGAAAAAGAATTAACACCTACACAATGTCCGTTAAAAAAAGATACCAATTAATTATAGATTATCCAAGTAATAATTTGGGTATTTAAAAATAATTTTTTTGGCTACCTTTATTTGTGATAATTTTGGTTTTTTAAAATTTTTTATTATTTTATTTTGAAAAAAATAAATTACAATCTTGTTATTGATAAAACTCTTAAAATTTCAGCACATTTGTAACATTGAAAGAATTCATCTAAAGATTTATTAAGCATCGTTATCTGAATTATCTTAAAATTTCATCTTTGGAGGTTTTTATTTATTTTTCAAAATATAATGATATGCATGTAATGCAAATAATGAAGTATTGGTAGACATATTTTATTTACCACTCTTTTAGAAGAAAAATTGCTTATTTGTTTTTATTCATATATACTTTATTCATTTTTATTTTTTCATTTTTTTAAATTTTTATCTTGAAATTTTTTTATAAATACTTCAATGCACATGTAGTATTTAAAAATAAAAAATTTCTCACTTAAATATTTCATAGATATCACTATTCAAATTATCTTAAAATTTTATTATCAGATACTCATATTTTTAATTAATTAATGCAATTAATATTTGTGTATTATTATATGTAACTTTACATCTATATAAAAAAATATTTTATTTTGTCATATGTTTTTAATTTTAATTTAAAAATAAATAAATGAAAATCTATTTGTATTGAATATATTTCTAAATACCTTAGTACTTTGATTGTATTTTATAAAAATATTCTCATCTACATAATTTTAAAGAATTATTATTTGAATTTTTTTAATATTTCATTATCAAAAGATTTTCATTTTTGTTTAAAATTTTTTAAACACTTCTCTTTTTTTTAAATATATATTTAAAAATTTAAATATACATAAACAAATAAATAATCTAAAAAAAAAAAAAAATAATAATAAAAAAACCCCAAAAAAGTTTGCTTAAAGCTAGTCAACGATTCGGAATGCTTCAATCCGGTTTTGACGCAGTTCAATAGCTAAGGATGGTTCAATTGGTTTAATCAGACCGGTTCATAGCTGAACCAGTTCAAGACTGTTGACTGCTATTGGATCTGGTCAGACGCGCAGACCCTGGGTTGGGTCGGTTGATCAGTTTTTTTTTGTTGCTTTAAACGTTAAAGGTTTTTTGGTTTTTCGACATTTCTTCTATGAAAAAAACTATAAGGCTCCTAAGAACCAAAACGCTATCCACCTTTGTTTGCAGAAATTGGTCACCGGCTGTCATGTCGACCGCCGGTCTCTGTTGCTCTTTGGACCTAAAATTCACCTAGGGCCTCATTTTAACCTCCTCTTTCCTAATCTGAGTTTGATTTTTCCTAAAACTTGGCCAAACTTCCTAGATCTGGGTTTGAACCTACGATTCATAAATACAACCCTTCTCCACCACTCCAACAGCCACCGTTTTCTACCATGTTTTTCGTTCTTTCATGACCTTCCCCCTCACCGAAAATCTAGGGTTTAAACACCCTCAAACTCCCCAAATTGCCTTGACCAAAGCCTCTTGTGATTTTTATTATTATTTTTTTTACCATTGGCGCTGCGATTCCCCGAAAGGGGATGAGGTCTTTCTGATTTTTTTGTGTGTAATTTTTTGCTTTTTGTTTCTTATTTTTGGTGACAAAAAATGAGGGGAATTTTTGGTATGATTTTTTTTTGGTATGATTTTCGATTTTGGAAAAACAAAAAGGGAAATTTTGGTTTTTTGTTTGGGTGGGTTGTGTGAGGTGGGTGGTTCACAGGTTTAATGGGCAGAGTTCGGGTGTTTTGGGATGGTGGTGATGGTAGGATTTTTGCAATGGTTTGAGGGAGCTGCGTGAAAGGTGGATAAGATTTTTTTGGGTTTGGCGATGGAAAGGGATTTGTTTTTGGCCGAATGATGCTGTTATTTTCAGTTTTTTTGTGTGTTGTTTATTGCTGGTAATGGTTTCTGGGTGGTGATGATGGCAGTGTGGGATGTTCTTGGCCGTGGAAGTTGGGGGTTTTCTGGTTAGTTCAGTTGTGGAGGCAGGGCCTGTTGGAGGTGGTGCTGGGTACGTGCGGGGACTGGTGTTTTTAGGCAGTGGTTTTTTGTTTGGAGGGGGGTTGTGAGTGGTAAAATTGCTAAGAAGGTGGCTATACCGGTGGTTTTTGGTCTGTCGATGAGGTTTGGTATATAATCTTGTGTCTGCCGTTTAGGATTTTTGTTGCTCTCCCCTCTTCGTTCTTCCGCCTTTAGCTGTGTGTATTCAGTCTCTTTTGTAGAACGCCATTCTCTTGGAAGGACATGGGATTCAATTCATTTTGGAATGTCGCCTGTTATCACTGCATTTTTGGAGATGATACTCGCTAATTTTGGGTAAAGGGAAAGTGTTGAATGCTTGATCAAATTGTGCTCAAGGAAAATGGTGTTAAATTTTGGGGGTTAAAAGGTGAGAGATGAAACTAGGATGGTTCTGGGAAAGACTCTGTGTTTGGGGAGTGGAAGGTTGCCATGGCAGCCGACCCTCTCCATCTTTTGTAAATTTTTTTCCTTTTTTTTAATAATAATATAATTAAGTCTAAAAATAAAATAAAATTAGGTTTTAAAATTAAATTTGTGTTTAGAATTGACTTGGATTTTTGTTGAGCCTTTCAAGTTCTTTCAAGTTCAAATGACTTGAATTGGGTTACAAGTAAAATGGAATTGGATTTGGCCTTAAAAAAAATAAAAGGAATTTGGATTAATTGTATTTTAAGCTTGTAAGTTCAAATAATAAAGTTTTGAATCGATCACAATTAAATTGAGTCGGATCTTAATCTAAATGAAATGATAAGTTAAAAATAAAATCAAATGAGTCTAATTATGAATATTTAATTAGAGTGCTTGAATATATTCAAATTAAAATATCTAAATTAGACATAAAAATTAATAAACTCGAATCGATTCAAATAAAATTAAATACTTTCATAAGATTTTGGGATCTATTCGCAACTAATTTGGTAAGGTTATTGACAATATCATTTGCCTCCCTTGGTATGTGATGGATTTGCCAACCTCGTAGTTGTTTCTTGAAGGTTTCCAAATGTAATATTATTTCCTCAACCTCCAAGGAGTAGTTTGGGGTGATTTGACCCAGTAACCACATTGGAGGAATCGCTTTCAATCACCAATTTATGACTATTTGCCCAATGAGAAGTTATGTAAAGAAGAAATCCTCCTTTATTGCCACCAACTTAGCCTCATTTTGCGTCTGCTATTCTTATGGATTTAGAAAATTTTCCCTTTGGCAGCCCCAAATTCATCCCTAAATACTCCACCTATGCCCGCAAGGTCGGATTTCCTCATCGTCGATCCATCCACATTAAATTTCAGAAATCCAGACATGGGTTTTAACCATATGACTTTGTTTTTGTTTAACTTGCATTTCCTAGGAGCAACCATTTCTTTTGGAACAGAATTAGCTCACTGACTGCACTTTCGACTGTTAGCCACTTGGCCTTGAACTACCACACCACTTCCAATTTGATGATATTGACAATTTGTGAAAAATCAAACACCTTTCCATTAAAGACCATTTTATTTCTACACGGCCAAAGAGACCAGCTAATAGAAAAGAAGTTCAGTCGCCATACCTTGTTACATTTTCCGAATGGTATACTGAATTGCCATGCTTGAAAAAAGCAACAGGTTCTTTTGGTGCAGTCCAAGAAATGCCCCAACGCAAACAACAGCTTGCCTAGACTTTCCACGATTCTAGGCAATTAAAAAATAGAGGATCGCCTGATTCCACCTCCTGTTCACAAAAAACACACATAGACAAATCCCATCTTAGCAATCATCTTTTGCAAGTTCTTCTTTCACTGCGATCTTGTCTTTTAGTACCAGCAAACAAAAAATTTCCACCTTTGGTGGCGCAAGACCTCCCCAAACAGACTTCCACAACTCAATATTCTGAGTAGGATCATTCAAAACCGTTTTGCAAAAGGACTTTGCAATATATATTCCGCTAGGGGAACCTTTCCAAATCAAACACTCTTTTAAATCATTTGATGTATTAGTTTTTTTTTTTTTTGTAATTTTACTTCAAATTTAGTTACAATTTAATTTATCTCATTTTATTTAAGATTTAAGATATTTGTTTGAAAATTTTTATGTTGATTGTATGTTAAAATAATTTTAATTTAATATCATTATAACTGTTATATATGTTAGTCATTTTTTTTTGGGCTTTTCGTAATTTTTTACAATCTTTTACTATAAAATTTTATTTACATTTTTTATTAATTATTTAAATAATAACAAAAATAGAAAAAGGCAAACAGAGCTTTAGTACTAGTAAATAATTACTGGTCGCCTAGGTTTGGCAAGTGGGAAAGCGAAAGGAATATTTGCTTCTAACAGGACAACACATAGGAAGTATTATACCTTTACCTTAAGTAATCTTAAACTTCACCGAACTTCTATTCTAACATAGTTGGATTGAGATGTCTTTGTCTGTTTTTACAAATTTTGGCATATAATATATACAGAAGGAATTAACTTACACAATATAAAAAAAAATTATATATTTTTTCAACTACTAATTTTAATAGATTTAATAGACGAGAAAGATAAGTAAAAATAGAAAAAAATATTTTAATCTCATTATTATAATATATTGAAATAAATGTTTAAAAAATGTGTAAAACTATTTTAATTTTATATTGTATAATATTTACATGGTGTAAAATTAAAAAGTTTTACACATTTTTTTAACCATTTATTTTAATATATATATGAAATTATTTTTTTTTAATTACTATATATATTTTTTAAATTACTATATTGATATTAGATTAATCAATTTAAAACATAATATGATAATACAGTACGAAAATAATACGAATAAAAGATACGAAAGTAATATAATTTAAAATTTTTAATAAAATCATTATAGAACAATTGAAAATTTGTCTTTACCCTGTTTGCAAAATTTGGAATATATTCGGAGCATATTCATCAACTGTCAAGTTATATATATATATATATATATATATATATATATATGTATATGGAGAGTAGAAGTTACCCCAATTAAGTATATGAGAAAATTTAGGTGAAGTTTTCTAATTAGCTCAAATTTGTAAAGTTTTTCATTAAAAATTGGTTAGATAGAAGTTAATTTTAAAATTTTAAAATGAATAAATTGATAGAGCTGAATTAAAAGTAGATAATATGTAAAAAATTAATTAAAATAAAATTTTATTAATTTTTATAAAATGATAAAAATTTTCTCAAAATTTTTAATAAAAATATCTTTTTAAATAGAGGATTAAAATGTTATTTAAAATTTTTGTAATCTTTATTTATATAACAATATCTTTTAATTTATAGATTAGAAATTTAAAATTTAATTTTTATCTGACTATTTTTAATAAAAAAATTTAAGAATTTGACTTAATAAAATTATTTTTTATAAAAAAGGTTAAGGCTTAATGAAAATTAGAGAAGGAAAATTTGTGAATCTAAGAATCAAACTCCAACATTGCAAAAATCCTCCTCCTAAAAGAGATGGGTGAATTATTTAATCTACACTGTTAGAAATAATAACTCAAATCTCATAAAAGATTTGTTTGAGATTTGTTATATATTACTTAATGAATGAAAAGACTTGCAGAAGAAGAATTTAAAAGGAAAATGATTTTTAATAAGCAAGTTTGTATGTTTATAAATATGTGAAGTTTTTATAGGGTTAGGTATAAGAAAAAGATGTAAGAGAGTTATAGAGTTTTATGGGTAAACACCTCATAAGACTACTGAAGATTTATATCTTATGGGTGTGTATATTTGTTTGTAAGTGAACTAAAAGAAATTGAAAGGGTCTACATAGGTATAATGTATAGGTGCATATGGGTATGTATTTGATTGTGTTGAAAGGGTGCACATGAGCATATGTTTGTTTAGGTTGAGAATACTCCATAGGACTAGAGAAGATTGAGAGGATCTATGTGTATTGATTATTGAGTGGTTGATATGTTGTGATGTGTGTTTATAATTCTATACAATTAATGAATCTTATTTCTTATTCATGAATGTAAGTCAGTTGGACCGAACTACGTTAAATAATTATCTCTTGTGTATTTGATTCATTATTTGATTTCACTTCCGCTGGTGTAATTAGATTGACTCTTTTTGGCTTAACAAATGGTATTAGAGCATAATTCGAGATATAAAAAGAGATAAGCTTAAAGGAGCTCAATTCAATGAAAAAGTTTGAGTTCATGTTTTGAGGATCAATTTGCGTCAAGTTTGAAGACACACAAAAAAAGATAATTGTAAGACTTCAATTGCATGTGAAGCCAAATATATTTAGCATAAAGACAGATGATTTGATGAAATTTGAGTCAATATGGAGATTGTGAGAAATAATGACTTAAATCCAATAAGAAATTTGTTTGAAATTTATTAAATATTACTTGATGGACAAGAAGACTTACAGAAAAGAATATTAAAAAAAAAATTCTTAATAGGCAAGTTTTACTTGTAGAAGAAGAATTCTAAAAGAAGAAGGATTCTTAATAAGTAAGTTTGTATAGTTATAAATAGGTGAAGTCTTTGCAAAGTTAAGTATGAAAAAAAGATGTAAAAGAGTTGTAAGGTTTTATGAGTAGATACCTTATAAGACTACAGAAAATTTACGCATTATGAATGTGTACATTTGTTTATGAGTGGATTAAGAAAAATTGAGAAGATCCACATAAGTATGATGTACGGATGCATATGGGTATATGTTTAGTTGTGTTGAAATGGTACACATGAGTATGTATTTGTTTAGATTGAAAATACTCTATAGGATTAGAAAAGATTGAAAGGGTCTATGAGTATTGATTGTTAAGTGGCTAATATGTTTTGATTTATATTTGTAATTCTCTATAACTAATAGATTTGATTTTTCATTTGTGAATGTAAATCAGTTAAATCAAATTACGTTAAATTATTATCTCTTATGTGTTTGATTTTACTTCTATTGGTGTGAGTGGATTGAGGCTTTTTGGTCTAACATAAACTTCATCTTCAACTTAATAATAAGGCTTACTTTAGCAAAATTGTTGTGGTTGAAAAAATTTTGATTTGCAAAATATACATTTGAAAACTGCTAAAATAATTCTTGGAAAAAACTATGGTTTAAGATTTTCTAGTTTTTGGTATTACCGTAATAATTTGCTGTAAAACTTAATAAATCTAAAAAACATGATCTTGGAAAATAAATGTGTATTTGATCATATTAATTCCAAACCATCATTTTCAAACACCTGCAATTAGCTTTTACGGTTGATTCAATTTTAACAAATAAAAAATATTTTTAACACAAATTATAATATGTTTAACATTATTTTTGTGTTTAAAAAACTACGTTTTTCAATCCAAATACAATACTAAGCTAGCCCTAAGTCTATCGAATTGCCTTCTCCCATTGCATTGAATATTCATCAACGTCATTGCAATGGGCAGTACAAATAATGTTTTTTAATTTTTATTAAATAAATAATGAGCCTCCTTGCTTCTGTACATATATAGACCACTAGCTCCTAAAAGGCCACTAGCTCCACCATTTTAGTTGCCTTTCTGACTCCTTCCTTCTTTCGTCTTTCCACGACACTAAACACCGAAAGCTACCCTTGCTTCACTCTAGCACAGCCCCTAAACATCCTTCTCCTTGAACTATTGCTTGCCAATACAGCCAAGCCTTTCGCCACCGCTACGACTTCAACCTTCCTTCCCACACTGCCATTTCCTGTATTGATGGGATGAGGTTTTCAGAAGCAATTGATTCTGAAAATTGGGATTTTTGCTGATGAGGTTTCTGTGTTGGATGCTCTGTGTTTTAGCGAAATTCCTGGGTGTGGGTCTGGGTATGCATAATTGATTTTGGATTTTGGGTTTTTGGTTGCGTTTAATGGATTTGGCGTTTGTTGCTGATGAACTAGCAGCGGGTTTGATGAGTTAGGACTGTTGATAGTCGATGGCAGTGGTAAACTTGGGGTTGTCGTGTTCAGAACGGTGGATTATGATGATTGTGGGAAAATAGGTGTCAATGGTGGTTTCAAGACTATAGGGAGAATGTGACCTTTTTCTATGTGATGAAACGGCTGCTGTTGGATATGGCCGAGAACTATTTTTCTAGCTGCCCCTCTCTGTTTTCTGCTTGCTCTGTGTTCTCTCCGTTTCTCCCTATTTTTCCTCTGATTTTCTCTGTAATTTCTGTCTAATTTCCATGTGTTCATTCACTTTGAATTCAAGTCTATTTATAGGATAAAACTAAGAGACTTATAGATCACTTCCAATTCAGTTCAAAAAGAATATATATATATATATATATATATATATATATATATATATATAAACACTGCAATCGAGTTCAAGTTCAAGCCCAATTGATTCGGGCCTGAATTAATGGTGTCTACACTTTTGTATGTCCCAACTCAGGATCTTGAAGGTGCAGTAAAGATTTATGGATTGTCCTACAGTAGGCTTACAGGAAGGTTAGAGCAAACTTACTCAGTGTTCTGAATATTTTATTTGTAAATCATGTCTTAAATGGTAATCTGATTTCCTCTTTGTGTCTGTGTCTGTTTGGGCACTTGAATTTCACTTTTTACGATTACACCTTAAGTAATCAAGTATATTTGCTTCAATTGTTGCATCACAATTATTGTTTTACTTGTTACAGCATTAAACTCAAGTTTCCTTGGAGCATAGCCCTTTTCAAACAAGGCATAAGTTGAAATGCTGTTATATTTTGGGCATTTGGTATTTTAAATATCAAATGAAGCTCAGAATATGAGAATTTGTTTTGGGTGTTTGATAGGTTAAACATCAATGTAGATGAGACAAATACAAGCAAATTTTGAGGCAACTGACCCTCCCCTTCTTGGATGGTGAAATTCACTGCTTGTATGATCCATGGAGCTTTGATTTTGTGGTAATGCAAACTCATGTTTACAAATTTACTTATCTAAAGCCACAAATGTATTGCATCATTTTAAATTTTTTATAGTATATTATATCCCATTTTAATTGGTTCATTTACTTAATAATTTCTCTTGATTATTGTTAGTAATTTAAATATCTCAACTCACAAATATAGCCAATGCAAGTTATTTTGATCGTTATACATAATTACTTCTCCTGATAATTTTTTTGTTCAAAGTAAATAAAAAAATCGGATTTAATTCAATAGATTTATATAATCATTTTTAGAAAATGACATCCATCAAGTATAGATTCAAATTTTAATATTTATAATTTCTTTTCTTATCTCTGACTACTACGACATTTTTTGTAAAATAAATAAATAAATAAATAAAAGATAAAAAGAAAATGAGATGTAATCCAAATCGGAGATCATTAAAATAATCCACCAAATTAAACCATTATTATTCTATAATAATTATACCAAACTGCAAAATAATCCTAATAATCTAAAGCGGCATGGGATTTGTTTTCCCAAACCTTCTTTAATTAGTATTAATACTATTACAACTATAAGTGAAACTACTTTTTCCCTGTATAAATAATTCATGCACCAGAGGCAATGCATCAAATCATAGTCATGGCCATAGCCAAAGTTTTCCTTGAGCTTATTCTTCCGGAGTCTCCAGGAATATGGCTAGCTCGCTTCTTTTCCACTTCTCGCCATCTGTTTCCTGTTTGTTGTTATTTATTCTCCTTCATGCCATGCAATTAGTTTCGGACTTGCCAGTTTGATGCCATATATCAGCTTGGTGATTCGATATCGGACGCCGGTAATTTGATCTGAGAGAACCCTTCATCTGTTTTTGCTAGGCCTCCTTATGGTGAAACCCTCTTCAAAAATGCAACGGGAAAATGCTCCAATGGCTTACTAGTGATCGATTATCTAGGTAAGTACGCTTTGTTTGCTTTTATTTTCTAGCTCACTGTGACTCCACGTGTATCTGATAACAGAACTGAAACTATACTGTACTTTGACAGCTCAATCTGCTGGAATTCCCTTTCTCAAGGCCTACTTGTATAGCGATGCATTGTTTACTGGAGGTGGTGGTGATGGGGTGAATTTCGCGGTTGCTGGTTCTACTGTGTGGAAGCTCTGGATGGTAATAGTGTTGTAGCTAGCCCCAGTTACCACCAATTCTCTCACTAGGCAACTTGATTGGATGTCTACCTTTTTTCATGTGGTGATGATGATGAAGGTATTGGCAATTCGGCTCCTCATCATCTTTCTATTTAATTATTTACAGACTATTTTGTTAGTTTTGTTTGATTCTAATTCAGTAATAATAAAACTAACCATGTTTCAAATATTTGTCATTTTTTTAATAGGTTGTTTCAAGAAATTTAAAAACAGCTCTTTTCATGGTTGGGGAAATTGGAGAGAATGACTACAACTATGCCCTTTTTCAAGGAAAATCCATGGTGCCTATGCGGTTTTTCAAATTCAAGCCATAAAGGATGCTGTGACAGTAAGTTCTATTCTATAAAAAAAAAAAAAAAAAAACCCTTCAATCATATCTATTCTTCCCTTGCAAATCTGTTACGGTTATTTCAAAATTTATTAATTTACTTTCTTTTTGGTATAGAGGGTCGTTGGTTATGGTTTGGTATAGACAGGTTTTGACAGCACATCGACACAAAAAGCATGTTGCGGGATTGGAAGTGATTATAGCTTTAGTCTTACGAGAATGTGGGGAGCTCCGGGTGTTCCAGTTTGTCAAACTACTGATCAAAGGGCTTACAAGCTCATGATAGGATGGCTTATTCGCCTCATCCAAGTACTGAAGAAGATAGGAAACATGGCAAATTCTTTGTTTTTTCAATCATTTCAGTTCTCGTGGTTTTTTTCCTTCAAGCTCACTTCATGCAATATGAACTGGTCCAAATTTAGCATCTGTGGCGTACATAATTAATAAAGATTAGATAAACAAGAATATCAAACCAAATATATAAAGGTGACATAGCAAGAATTAAAAGAGAAATATATAGATCATTGTATATATTAAGGGTCTTGTTCTAAGAGAATTTAAATTCATTAATGGAAGATCGCTAGTGAAATTTGTGACATTCTATTAGTGTAGTTAGGGTGCAAAAGGGTATTGATACTTAGCGTTGCGAAGTGAGGGAGGTTTTACTAGTATATATTAACCTGTTAACTTAGCTAGAGGTATGAGTTATTGGAATATTGCAAAAAAAGACCTGGGTTGGAAAAATATTATCAAACTCAGAAAAATGTCCGAATGGCTTGAAATCAAATTTCAATATGATTCGAATTGATTAAAAAAATTTAAAATTCGAATTCGAAAATATTCGAATAAAAACAATCTAAACTGAAAGTAGCTTGAATGTAAATTAATCTAAAAGCAAATTAACTAGATATGGATTCAATCTAAAACTTGTAAAACTTGAAGTTTTAACATGAAAATATTCAAATTGTAATTAACCTGAGATTGAGCAAACGGAAAAACCCAAAAGAGACTAAACCCAAAATAAGTCAAATTTGTCATGACCTAAATTTAAAATGATTCAAACCCGAAATTATGAATTCCAAAAAATCGAAACTTGAATGATGCAAATTCAAAAACATAATCTGTTCAATTGTCTTATAAGTGTGTTTGATTGAAATTATGAAGTGTATGCTATTAAAGTGATTATTTCTTAATTAAGAATAATTACATGAATTAATTGAATTAAATTCTGAATTTTTGCATATGTTACCTTTCAATTAAGAGATCATGTAATTTGTTTTGAACATTTTAGTGGTCTCATTTTTTTTTAATCGTATGTAATATTTTAATAGAATGTCTTGACTTACCGAAACCAAAGATGCTTAACATTCAAACTTGAAGAATAAGGAATTGTTGCCAGTCCAAAAGTACTAATTCACGGAGTAAAGATTAGATTAAAATAATTAAAGGGGAATGTTTTCCCCACTATCCATCATGGAAAAAATGCAAAGGTATTCATCATGGAATATATTAGATTATAATAAATTAAATTAAATTAAAGGGAAAGAAAATGCAAAAGTATGTGTTTTGGAGTTAATTATTAAGTTAACTAAACAAATAAAGATTAAAGTGATAAGCACAATGATTGGAATATTGAATGAAGATATAAATAAATAAGAGGATTCCCGACATTGGACAAAATACACTAGTCATCAATGATCTTTATATGATATTGTGGGGAGGTGGTGGATACACGTAAAGGAAAAGAATTAGATGAAATTTTTTAGGTGAAGTTTATAAAATTCTCTATTAAAATGATTAAATAAAAATAAAAATCGATAAATTAAAAGATCTCGTTACATAATTTAAGTGTGTAAAATTTTAAAAATTTTAATGAATTTTGATATATTTTTAGATAGACATTATTAAGTAAAATTGTTGATAGAGTTTTATCATTGAATAAGTATCGATCAAATTTGACTTATAATCAATATTTTTAATATTTTTTATATATTATTGATTTCACATTAAATTTTATCAGTTTATTGGTTTGAATTTTTTATTTAAGTTTTTATTAAATCATTTAATAAAAATTATAATCTTCACCTAAAAAACTTTATGTAAGTTTTATCCACTAACAAAAAACTCACGTAAAGAATAAAATGAAGAAGAAGTCACTTAGAAATTTAGAACTTTAATTTTGTGTGTTGCTAAATGCACCTCATCTTTTTCTCTTTACACCCCAATTTTTTTTCAAAATTTTTGTAAGTAAAATTATTTAATTATCCTTTGTTTTTAAACAAGTTTTCAAAAATGAATTTATGAAAATTCTGAATCGCATCAAAATATTTCTAACATGAAATCTTATGAAACTAAACATGAAATCAAATAAAAAAGTGGAAAGAACAAAATGGAGCAACTCCATAAATCCTTGAGGTACTTTCTATATAGACATAGAAGAAAGTCTGGGTACGTTGGAGTCAACTGGAGCAATCTATGTAAAAATACTAGATTTACGAATTACCATGACACAAATTATTATAAACTATGCATTTTTGTTAGAAGAAAACAAATATTATGAAGATGCTTTCAAAGTGTATGACAAAGGCGTCAAGATATTCAAGTATGTATATATGATGGATATATTGGTCACTTATCTGCCAATGTTTATACAGAGATTCATGGAAATGACATTGAAACAAACAAAGGAGTTGTTAGAGCATGCTGCTGATACAACACCTGTTGATATAGTAAAACCCCTATATCTTCAAAATGCAAAGCTAGAGGAGAATTTTTTTATGGTAACTCGCTATGCATTCTTAAAGTTGCTATCTGTTATGGTTGCACTTCGGTTAGATGATAATGTTGGTCATGTCGAGAGTACATTAACGTCTATCTTGGTGGATACCAAAATAATGTTGTTGTAACTGATATGAGCATTACAATATTTGATCCACTAGTTTCAAACTTTTGTGTCAACCCTTTGGGTTATGCTCGAACCAGTTTTGACAATGATGCAGAAGCTGCAAAAAAGGGAAGAGTGAAGCAATTCTATAGCCTAATTGATGCCTATAAGAAGACCTTCAAATCTAATGTTATTTTGGGCATTTAATGGATGTCTCAACTAGGCCCAATTGTGTCGAATTTTAGTGCCCTATACATGACCTTTTCTCACCAAGGATCCCTCATCACACTCTAAGGTGATAATCCTATCCAAACCACTTCCTTCTCATATAGCCAACCTTGCCGTTTGATACACACCAAAGCTAATACCTCAGCTCACTTACTCACTATCACACCTTTTCCATCCTCCCACCACCTAATAGCTCTGAAATCTCCATCACTATACCACTTGCTCTCCAAATTTCAGAAAACACTTGACATTCCACTTGGTCTTTTTCCCACTTAGGCACATGACCATTATATACATGTATTGCTAGATGCCAAACCAATGCGAAGGTATAACGTAATAGTCAAAAGGTAATTCATTATAACAGAGTTGGTTAAGTTGGTAAGATTAATTCAAATGCTTCACTTGTAAAGTCTAGGTTTGAATCTTATTACTAATAATTTCTTTTAGTGAACGATTTGTAAATCTAATGTAAATCTTTGTTAAAAACTGTAGTTTGTTATGGTCATGAATTGAAAAAGTTTTACCCAACCCTAAACTTTTAAGTAAAAAAAAACAAGGAAGCCCAACGTTTAAATTTGAAGTATAAAGAATTAATTATTGTCAGTCCAATACTACTTTAGACCAAAATGCAAAGGTATAACATAATAGTCAAAAGGTAATTCGTGGAAACAGAGTTGGGTGAGTTGGTAGAGTAAATTCGAATGCTTCGCTTGTAAAGTTTAGGTTCGAATCTCATTACTAGTAATTTCTTGTAATGAACGATTTATAAATTTAATGTAAATATTCTTTGAAACTTATAATTTTGTTGTAGTCTTAAACTAAAAATATCTCACCTTATCCTAAACTTTTACGTAAAAAAATAAAAAATAAAAAAATAAAAGAATGCACAACGTTCAAACTTGAAGCATAAGAAATAGTTGTCGGTCCAATAATACTTTAAACCAAAATGCAAAGGTATAACGTAGTTAAAAAGAATTAGATTAAAATGGAAACAATTCCCCACAATTCATCAAGAAAATAAATGCAAAAGGTATAAAGTGAGGCTAATTAATCATTAAATAAATTAGATTAGAATAAAGTAAGTTAAAGGGAAACGAAATGAAAACGTATGGTTTTTTGTAATGATTAAGTTAATCGATCTATACTTTTTATTAAAATAAGGCCTTAACTGAGTTTTTGATAATTTGAAGACACATTTTAATTTTTGGATTAATTTGAAGGTAACTGAATGACATTTATCATTCAATTAGCCACCCAACCACAATTTCTTTTTTTTTTTTTTTACTTTTTCATAAAAATAGAAAAATATAATGAGGTTTAATCGAATGATAAATCATCAATTTATATATTTATTTACTTTTAGGGACAGTTTTTAAGCTTTTTCTTAAAAAAACAAAATATAAAATATAAGAAAAAGAAAAAGAAATGAAAAATAAAACCGTGTTTTTTTTTTTTTACTTTTCCTCTTATTAATTTTTTCTTTAATTTTTTAGAATTCTTTTACATAAAAAAGTTTAAAAAAATAAAAGAAAAAAATTGAGATTTTATCATTTTTTCTCTTTTAAGTTTTCCTTTAACTTTTTTCTAAATAAATAGTTTTCATGAAAAATATTATAAAAATATAAAATATAAAATATCAATAATCACTGATGAATTAATCATCAATAATAATAATAACTACAATTAAAGTTGTCATCAAGTAGGAATAATTCTCAATTGAAGTGTCCAATTGATTTCAAAGAAAAAAGAAAAGAAAATATCAAAACATAAAAGTTTTCATTTATAATAAATAAAATACTAAAATCTTATAAAAATATAATAATAAAAATATCAAAATACATAAAAAAAAAAAAACCCTGTTTCATTAAAAAAAATCGGACTGTTCTTTTTTTTTTGTTTTCACAAAAAAAAATGTAATATACGATAAATTAAAAAGATCATACAATTGATCAAATAATTAAAAAAATCATAATGCTCTTGATATAACAGAATAAGTTAATAATAAATGTTTTTAGAATAGTAGTGTGTACTATTTTTTTATTTTTATGTTAAAATAATAATAATAATATATTAAAAAAAATGACCAGAAACTATCAACTCCGAAGTAACTGGCTCAAATTCTAGTGAAGATTAAAGTTTTGATAAGCAAAATGATTGGAACGAGAGCAATATTGAATGAAGATATAAATGGGTAAAAGGATTCATGATTTTGGAATATTTATTATTATTTTTGTATGATATTGTTGGGAGGTGGTGGATGTTCACATAAAAGAATAAAAAGAAGTCACTTGCAAGTTTGCAGCTTTTTGTTGGGCAATTGAGTCATTTTAGAGGGAAATTAAAGGTTTTTTTTTTTTTTTTCAAAGGGACAGAGCCTTACAACAAGAGGAAAGGGAGAAGTTCGGGGTTAAAATTTTAGTCTTTGTGTCTTCTTTTAAGGGTTTTTTGATCACTAAATCAAGAAGTTGAAGGTAATTAAAGGTTTTTTTTTTAATTATTGTTAACCTATTTTGATTTGGTCATTTTGGTTGAATTAAAGTTGACGTCAGTAACTTAAATTATTTTTTTTCCATTTTACTTAAAGTCGTTTTGATTAATTAATGCTTTTGTAAATGTTTGGGTCCAGAATTAATGGCTCCATTTGATAAAATATTGGACCTAATTAAATAAGTAATAAATAAATTATTTGAGTATTTTGGTTGTCTCAATTTTGTAAATTTAAATTTACTTATTCCATTTATAATTCATTTAATTTTGTAAAAATTAATTTAAATTAATAAAATTACCTTATTATTTGAATATTCATTAAATGAAATTAATTAATTTATCAAACTTAATTTTCTTAATATACATTTGGATATAACATATTTTTGTTGTATTAAATTTTGGTTTGAAAATTAGTTGAATATTCTTAAATTACACAAATCATTAATTGGATTGATTAGAATTTGCCTGAGATGGGAGTAATCATGAAGATTTTCAAGATTTTTCCTAGTAATTTTTTTTTAGGATCTTGATTGAAAACAAAAAGATAATGTACAAGACACTCTAATTAGAATTGTCTAATGATATACAAATAAAATAGCAAGAATTTAAAGAAACAACCATGATTTTAATTTAACTCTTATCAAAGTTCAGAATTTAATTTTGGGTTTAAATCTTCCAAAATACATCTGTGTTTTCTCATTAGAAGAACAAATAAATGTTCAAAGCTAAATGTGGTCACCTTAAAAAAAAATTATCTAACAGATTTAATATTTAAAATTTGACACTTATAATTTTTTTAATTTTTTAATTATGGTCTCCTCAATAGAAAAAAAAATTAATATTGTACGATTTATCTCCTAATTGATCAAGTGCAGGAAATGACCTAATTTGTGTTAAGATTCAACTTCTCCTTTGTTGATCGCATTTTTTAAATATACCTAAAATAGATTATATCAATAAAATTTAAAAACCTATTGGACTATTGGGTTAAGGTTCAAGAACTTATTTTGTCCAATGACTATGACTTTGGACCTTTGAGAACCATGGCTAATTTTCTGAGTGTCTACACGATAAGGAAACACAGTTAATAGTATTTCTAAAATAACATATATCTATATAGTCAAGGGAAATGGGGTGTAATTGGCAAATTAAGCAGTAACTATTAATTTCCATAAATTAACATAAAAACCAAAATATAATGAATATGATTCACACGTTCTATGAACAACTATACACCATATAGAGAGACTATGAGGTGTGTTTGGTGTGGTATTATCATTTTGTTTATTTCCCTTTCATCTCAATGATTTCTTTCTTTCTTTTTTCTTATCTAATCATATCAATTATTTCTGTTCATATAATCTTCCCTTGTTACTTATAATCTCTCATTATACCGGCCACATATAGAAATTAACATTTTTCAGTTTGGCAGCAAGGAAAGAAAGAACAAAGAAAAGAAAAGTTTTAATATAATGCACTATAGGAAAATGGAGATTTAGTGGCGGTTTTTTAGTGGTGTTTTTAAATAAATATCACAAAGTTCCATGTTTTTATAAGGTTAGCGGCTTTTTTTATAAAACGTCACTAAATTCTTATATAGCGACATTTGGATTTAAAAACGTCATTAAAAATGTATTTTTGTGGTGTTTGTTGACCTAAACATTGCTATGTACTTTGACTTTTATAAATATAGCAACATTTATAATATAAACGCTGCTAATAAGCATTTTTGGACTCCTTTAAAAACCCTCAAAATGCTAAAGGGGGATCAAACCTAGAATCTTATGATTAATAGTCATATACTCTAACCAATTTAGCTACTTTAGTGTTTTTAGCAAGGGATTATTAAGGTATTTTTGGCCAATTTTTCTTTTTAAAACACCGCTATTTTCTTCGATATGGGAATAGTCAGTACTTTTAGTGGTGTTTTTGACAAATGTTGCAAATCATATAGTGGCATTTATAAACACCACTAATTCCCTATAGTGATGGTTGAGTTTAAAACTTTTTCCTTCATTTTTTCCTTTTCTCTCTAATCTTGGAATGGCCGGTAACTAAGATTTAGGATATGTCGATAGAAGGTTGCATTGGTGACAAATATGTGGAGAAAATAAAGTAGTAAAATTAAAGAGATTTTTAAGGAAGAAGAGTGATCATGTGTGTTACAACCTATTTTAATTGATTTTTTTTTTTACATTTTATTATTGTAGTTAGGGTGGAAAAGGGTATTGATACTTAGCATTGCGAAGTGAGGGAGATTTTACTAGTGTATATTAATTAAACCGCCAACTTAGCTTGAGGTGTAAGAGTTATTGGAATATTGCAAAAAAGACTAGGGGTGGAAAAACATTATCAAACTCAGAAAAATGTCCAAATGGCTTGAGATCAAATTTCAATATAATTTAGATTGATTAAGAAATTTAAAATTTGAATTCGAAAATATTGGAATAAAAACAATCTAAACTGAAAGCAGCTTAAATGTAAATTAATCTAAAAATAAAATTAATTTATATGGATTCAATCTAAATTTTGTAAAAAATTGAAGTTTTAATATGAAAATATTCAAATTGTAATTAACATGAGATTGATCAAATGGAAAAATCCAAAAGAGGCTAAACACAAAATAAATTAAATTTGTCATGATCCAAATTCAAGATGGTTTGAACCTGAAATAATAAATTCAAAACAATTTAAACTCGAATGAATGCAAATTCAAAAACATAATCTGCTCAATTGCTTTATAGGTGTGTTTGATTGAAATTATGTTGAAGCGTATGCTATTAAAGTGATCACCTCTTAATTAAGAATAATTGTATAAATGAACCAAATTAAATTTTAAATTTTTGTCTATGTTGTCTTTCAATTAAGAGATGTTGTAATTTGTTTGGAATTTGTTAATGGTCTCATATTTTGTATCATTTGTGATATTCTAATAGAATGTCTTGACTTACCAAAAGCAAGGATGCTCAATATTCAAACTTGAAGCATAAGGAATTCTTGTTTGTCCAAAAGTACTGATACACGGAATAAAGATTAGATTAAAATAATTGAAGGGGAAGGTTTTCCATCCCCGCTATCCATCATGGAAAAAATGCAAAGGTATTCATCACGGAATAAATTAGATTATAATAAATTAAATTAAAGGGAAAGAAAATGCAAAGGTACGTGTCTTGGAGTTAGTTATTAAGTTAATTAATTGAATAAAGATTAAAGTGATAAGCTCAATGATTAGAATATTGAATGAAGATATAAATAAATAAGAGGATTCATGACATTCGAGAAAATACTTTAGTTATCCATGATCTTTATATGATATTGTAGGGAGGTGGTGGATACTCGTAAAGGAAAAGACTCAGATAAAATTTTTTATATGAAGTTCATAAAATTCTCTATTAGAAATGATTAAATAAAAATTAAAATTAGTAAACTAAAAGATCTCGTTATATAGATTAAGTGTGCAAATTTGAAAAATATTAAATGAATTTTGATATATTTTTTAATAATATTTTTAGTAAAGGTGTTGACAGAATTTTTATTATTAAATAACTATCGATTAAATTTAAATTATAATCAATATTTTTAATAATTTTTTTTACATATTATTGATTTTATATTGAACTCTATCAGTTTATCGATTTGGATTTTATATTAAAATTTTTATTAAATTATTTTTAATAAAAAACTTTACAAACTTCACCTAAAGAACTTTATGTAAGTTTTGTCCACTAACAAAAAAACTCATGTAAAGAATAAAAAAAAGAGGAAGTCACTTAGAAATTTAGAACTTTAATTTTGATTGACTTTTCTTAACTCATTGAATTATATGAGTGTTTATACTTTTCAATAAATGAATTTAAATTCAAAATATTAAATACAAAAGACATTAAGAACTAGGTGCATTCAACTACATACATTTACTTAAAATTAATTAGGTTCATAAATATTTTAGATTTATAAATAACTAAATTTATAAATGGTTAGATTCATGATACATTGTTTCAAGTTTAATTTCCAACAAATATTTCATTTTCATTCATAAAAAGAAGTCAAATGACTTAATATGTGGAATCCTCCTGAGATTAAGTGAGTATAAAAAAATATAATATAAAAATTATTTATTAAATATATAAAAAATAAAAGAAAAATGAAAAAAATAAACATGTGATATACTATTGGTATAAATGGGTTTTAAAAAAATAAAATATAAAAAACTATTTTTTAAATATTTAAAAAAAAGTTTAAAAGGATAAAATAAAAAAAGTAAAAAAGAAAGTTTGGTACAAGTGAGTTCCAAATATAAAGAATAAAATTTTTTTAAAATATATTCTTTTATCATTTTAAAAAATATTTATTAAATAATTTAAAAGAAAAAGTTAAAAAAGCAAAAAGAAAAAAAATTAAAAATTAAAAAAAAGAAAATGACACATGACACATGACAGCTACTGTTGACCGTACATAGCTCAAGTGAGTGCTACAAGAGAATAAATATAAAAAAAAAAAAATTTATTAAATATTTTTTAAAAGTTTCATCAATAATAGATCCTTTGTAGTTCTATAAATCCCCGAGAACTGTATCTGTCTGTAACCAAGATTGTCAGTGTGTCACCAATGGCAGATTTACCAGCAAGTGGAGAAACTGCATTCCGAACGACATTAGGCCGCTTTGGTAATATAAATCTTGATGATGAGGCAGATGGGTCATCATCAATGACCAATGCAGAAGGTAAGCAATTAAGGCAGTTGGGTATATCATATATACTAACTACTCTTTAATATTTTGAAAATTGAAGCTACCAAAGATTTGATTTCTTAGTTCTTATATCTGAAATTAAGATTACAGTTTTTGGCTATAGCTACTCTTTTATTAGTACTCAGCAATATATATTTTCCTTCTTAAAGCGACGATAAGGAATCTAATAGAGATAAAGAAGCGGGAGGAGGGCAACGTGGAGCTGGATCTTGATAAATATGAGGAGCTTTGGAAGGCTATAGTAACTGAAGATTGGAAAGAAGTGAAAAAGCAATTGGACTTACTTGGCAATCATGCTCTTACATCTCCAATAACAGCCTTTTATGAGACAATTTTGCACATTTCGGTGAATTCGGAGAAAGCCCTGTGGATTGTAGAGGAAATTGTTCGGAAAATTGACGCAGCCTCACTCGGGAAAACCGATTATCACCGTGACACTGCCCTGAGCAACGCAGCCTATGTGGGCAACACTAAAGCTGTGAAGATGATGGCCCTCAAGAACCCAGACTTGCTGAAACGGGTTAACGACAGTGGTGATTCTCCATTCCATGCTGCTGCCAGGTTTGGGCACGAGGAAACGATTCGCTGTCTGTTATCAGTGGCTGAAACAACTCAAATGGATGACCAGAGCTTCTTCTCCGGTGATAATGGTGCTACGTTCGTCCAATATCTGATATCTGCAAATCTCTATGGTAAGAGAAACTCACCCCCTCCATGATGTTGAATTTTCGTCAAAACAAATATATATTATACTATTGCTTTTTCTAGTAATATGGCCGACAAGATCAAAATTTTATTTTTAAAATACTTCTCTATCTCTTTACCAATTATATTAACTCTTATGAGTTACATTTATGATATTAATTATTGATGAATAATTTTGTATTTTCATTTGTGTTCCCTAGCAAATATTAATTATATTAATTATATTTGTATCTACAGATCTAGCTCTTGCTATGATAAAGCGGTATCCAAATTTATATCGTGATAATTTCAAACAAAGGAAAAGAATTCTAAACCAATTGGCTAAAAAACCTCTCGGATTTGAAAGTGGATGTAAGTTTACATTTTTGGATCGCTTGATCTATAAAGGTTCGTCTCTTTACATTCATATCAATCCATTTACTAATTTTTTATTCATTTAATTTGTATACAAATGAATGCATATTTTGTTTAATTCTTTTAAATCTAGATTTTGGTAAAAAAAAGAAAAATAAAATAAAATAAACCTAATATCTATTTGCCCATTAGACTTTATGTGCAATATTTTTTTATACCTTCTTTAGCTTGCATCTTCTTTTTATACTTGGATCCTTGAGCAAGTCCATCAATCTTTGATTTTGATCAAGTGTGGATGATAAGAAAAATAAATTTAGTTTGTTTCAAACCAAGTCTCAGTCCATTTTGGTCTGATTTGGGTCTAATACCAATTCAATTGGTTTTGGAATTGAAAATCTAATTTTCTTTTGTGTTGGAGTCCCTCTAAAATCAATAATCAAATAAAATCAATCATTTATATGAATGTAGATATGCAATGTAATCAAAGTATAAGTTACCATGCCTTAACTCTAATATTTATATATAAAAAAAAGATACAATTTAATTATATTTTTTTTAAGTTAAATGTTCATTTGTTTTCCGAATTATAGTATTTTTATCAATTTGCTACTTAAAAAATAAAAATTCACAATTAGATATTTAAAGTTTATTTTCGTTAGACAAATTATATCGTTGACTATAATAAAAATGTGTCAAATGTTATGTTATTTTATTTTAAAATTATTATTTAAAAAAATGCAAAAATTTAAAAATAAAATATAAAAAATAAAGAATTTAAATTTTTTATTTTTTATTTCTTAATTTTTTGAAATTAAAAAAAATTTTGAAATTTTGAAAAAAATTAAAAATTCATTTTTGAAAAAGTATATTTTTTCTTAATTAAAATTTGTGAACTTAAAATAAATTTTTTTGAAAAAGTGAAACCAAAAAACAAAAAATATATTTTTTACTTTTAATTTTTGAAGTAAAAAATCTAATTTTAAAAAAACAGAAAAGGAGTGTAGGGAGAGAGCAAGAGAAACGGGAAAGGGCCAGATCAGTAGCCGATAGACCCTCTCCGTACCCCTTGTTCCCTTCTTGTTCCCCCTATCCTTTCCCTTGCATCTGGCTGACCAAATTTGTTGTTTATCGGTCGTGCCCTTCCCTCTCTTTCTTTCTTTTCTTTTTTTCTCTCTCCTTAACAAAAATAAAGTTTGAGTATATGACCACGAATTTTTATTCATTAAATATCAAAACCACATAACCCATAGAGTTATGAGAGCAAATTAGTATTTAAAGGTTTTTGTTTTTTCAACATCTCTTCTAATCTTGACATGCAGACATTTCAATAACAAAAAGATATCACATGTCATGTTATTTATTTTTTAAATATTATTTTTAAATGAAAAAATTCACAAAGTAAAAAAATTAAATTAAGAAATTAAATTTTTACATTTAAGAAACAAAAAAATGGTTTTCTTAGAATTTTTATTTTGAAATTAAAATAAAATTTTGGGAAATTTTGAAAAATAAAAATATTTATTTTTGAAAAATACATTTTTTTTCTTAAAATTTTTGAAATTGAAACAAAAATTTTTGGAAAAATAAAATAATATTTTTACTTTTAATTTTTGAAATAAAAAAATTAAGAAATTTTTAAAAATCTATTTTTAAAAAAAAATAATAGAAAGGGGTATTGAGAGGGAGAGAGAAAGGAAAGGTGAGGCCCAATTTTGCATTTGGTGTGGCAATTGTAATCGTATATCATAATTTTATTCGTTGTATTTTAGGCCACCTTAATTTATTGTTAATAGAATTAGTGTTAGAAACGATTTACTTAACAAAAGTAAATTTTGAGTAAATGATTGCCAATTTTTATTCTTTATTCTTCAAATACTAGAAACGAGAGAGGTGATACATTTGTGTAGGGTCGGCAATCCGACCCGCTTTCGACAGGTTCGGATATGACCCCATCTTATAGGATTGATTTTTTTTTTTAAATCAAATTTTGAGTCGGGTCAAATCAGGTAAAGTTAAAAAAAAATTGGGGTTGGGTCGGGTTTGGATTTTAACCAAACCCAACCCGATATTATATAAAATTATTTTTTAATTATTTATTTAATTTTTATTTATATATATTTATATAATTATATATTTAAATATTTATATTTAAAAATAATATTTTATATTTTTAAAAAATAATATTTTATTAATTTCGGGTCGGGTCAGGAATGATTTATGTAATATCGGATCGAATTTGAATATGAAAAAAATAAAAAAAATTTCGGGTTGGGTCAGATTCGAGATAAACAAAAACATGCCCCGACCCAATCTGTTACCATCCCTAGATTTGTGAAGACAAATTAATAAATAACTTTTTTTTCTCTTCTCTCCTATCTTAATTTGCAGTTATTTCGGTGACAAAGGAAGTTACTGTTACATCCACTCAGCTCAAAAATGATGATTTCCTGCCTATTAATATTGTTGATAGAGATAGAGAGAATCTTACAAATCAGGGAAGGGAACATATCAAGAGCTCAATAAATTTTTTTGAGCAGTGTAGACGACTAGCCTTTTTTATAGTTTGTTTAATCAGTAATTCTCTCACTTAATTAGATTTATTGATTTTTTTTTCACCAAATTAGCACATAATTCTCTTTAATTAATATTGAATAAAATTTTTGTCTTTTTTACCTGTTGAATGGCAGTTCCAAGGGTTGAAAGCATTTATAAAACCAAGTTGATGAATGAGCAAGCTCGTCAACTCGTCAAATCAATGTGCACTGGAGTTGTCTGGACATTCGACAATGCCTCAGATACACTAAAGCCGCCGATTTTGAAAGCTGCAAGTTTGGGGATTCGAGAGATAGTCGAAGAAATTTTACAAGTATACTCATCTTCATCAATGTTCTATGACGATAACAATTATAATATTTTTCAGCTTGCAGTTTTACATCGCCGAGAAAAAGTTTTCAATTTGATCTACAAAAGGGGTCTATCCCAAAAATGGGTTGCAAGTTATCCATGCAAGAACAAAGAAAACATAGTTCATTTAGCTGGTAGGTGCATACCTTCAACGCATATTAATGGTGCCGCTTTGCAAATGCAGTGGGAGATGCATTGGTTCAAGGTAATAGATCTTTACTAACTTAAGGAGTAATATAAATTACATTATACATTTACAATTTTTGTATAATATTTCATATCTATCAGCGATGTTTAAATTTTAATTTTTGGATTATCACTTTTGAATATGTTGTTTTAAGTTCATCCATTTTCATCAACTGTCTTTAAAATATGATAAAATTACGGTTGATGAGATAGATGAATTTAAAATTTTTTAAAATATTGTGATTCAAAAATTAAATTTTAAAAATTGTGAATGAAAAATAAAATATTGCCTAAGATAATTGATGATTTTACTTTCAGCTTAAGAGAATCAAACCAAATATATATTAGCATTTTATATGCATGAATCAATATCATTTAAACATTTAAAATTTTTGGTCATGGTGGAGTTAGAATAGTGTTTTGGCATTATAATCTTCCAATTTCTTACATGAAAACTTCTTCAATTGGTCTTACCATCGTTTGGAGAGTGGATTAGGCATGCAAAACCTGCAAATATGTTAACCATAATTTTTTTAAAAAAAATTTAATATGAATTCTTTTTTTCTTCCATAGGCAGTAGAAAGTTTCGTCCATCCATCACTCTCGGAAGAACAAAACTCTGGGAAAAAAACTCCAAGAGAAGTGTTTGATGATGAACATAAGGATTTGGTGAAGGAAGGGGAGAAATGGTTGAGGGACACTGCCACATCATGTATGGTTGTGGATGCACTAATCATCGCTATGGTGTTCGCAGCAATAATTGCTGTACCAGGAAACAACGAGAAGGGAATACCAAACTTAAGGCATGAAACTATCTTCAAAGTCTTTTTCATGGCAGATGCTGCTGCACTCTTTTCTTCTTCTTTTTCATTATTGTTGTTCGTGCGAATCCTGACTTCACGATATGCCAAAGAAGATTTTCTTGAAGCCTTGCCAAAGAGGTTACTTTTGGGTCTTGTGACCTTAATTTTTTCCATAGCGGCCATGTTGGTAGCCTCCAGTTCAGCCTTGATTATGCTCATAGATGCAGTACCTGGTCCTAAGGTGATGCTTAGAAGTTCGACTATCATTCCAATGACTATAATGGCTGCTCTTCCAATTGTCTTCTTTATATGGTCACAATCTCATCTCCTCATCGAGGTCTTTATGTCGACTTATTGGCCTACTATTCGTTACTAAAAAGGATGATGATTAAGCAATTCAGTGGGCAGTATTCTATTCCCTGTTCCTTTGCTTGTTTTACAGTAGTTAAACTTTTTTTTTTTGGTACAGAGGATGGGCATAGTCCACGGGAAGGGAGGACGTCTTGGTTCCAAACTAAAATCTTTATGTTTTCCTAAGAGCTCTTTTAGTTATTAGACCAAGAAGCTAAGGACTCATACTTAAACTTTACTTCTTCAGTTTGAATAATATTTAGTGTGAATTTGATCCAATTTTATGATGATTTATTACTCGAGTTTATATTTATTTTTAAGGGTAAGTTAACTTTTAATTTTGTTCATTAGTTCATTAACAATGTGCCACCATATGGGTGCCTAAAAGTGTATGTAAAACTTGTATATTGTTGTCAAACATTTGATGCTCCATCATAAATTATTCTTATACACTGAAAATGTATTGTATGATATCATTTTATTAATTAATAAATTTAAAAGATTAAGAATCTTAAAGATAAAAATTAAAAATTATATAATTGAATAAAAGTAATTATTAAAATTTTTATCTTTTAAGCATTTTAATTTTTTTTAAAATTAATTAATTAATTAATAAGGTGATAACATATGAGACATTGTTAACGTATAAAAATAATACACTGATAGTGAATTGAATATAAACCCTTATTGCACGTTTGGTTTGCGGAATGTAATAGATGGGAAATGGAACTAGTATTATGTGAAAATAAAAAAATAAGAAGAATAAAATAAAATATGTATTATAAAGTTTGGTTCATTATAATAGAATAGATAAGAAATTAGTATTAATTAATTCAAAGAACATGAAAAGAATTAGTTTAAAAAACCACTTTACCCTTATAATTTATTATCAAAATTATTAATTAATAAAATCAATAAAATATTAGTAATAATTTAATATATTCAATTTTCATTTAATATTATTCAATATTAATTTAATACCATTAAATATTATTGAACAATATTAAATATTAATTTAATCATATTAAATTTCAATTTAATAATATTAAATATTAATTAAATAATATTCAACATTTGCTAATATTTTATATTAATATTAATTTAATAATATTTTAATATAACAATTTTAACATAAAATTTTATTTTAATTATATTCTAATATTAAATATTAATTTAACAATATTTAAAATAAAATATTATATTAATAATACTTTAATATGAAATATTAATTTAATAGTATCTTAATATTATTTAATTAAATTTATAATACTTTATTTTTATTTTGTATTACATATTTAATTATTATTTTTTAAAAATTTTAATAATATTTTAATAATATTTTAATACTAAATAATATTCAATATTAATTTAATATTATTAGCTATTATTTAATAATATTAAATATTATTGAATAATATTAAATATTAACTAATCATATTAAATTTTAATATAATAATATTAAATTTAATATAATAATATTAAATTTTAATAAAATAATTTTAAATATTTTGTAATATTTTGTTATAAATATTAATTTAATAATATTTTAATATTTAATATTATTTTAATAATATTTTAATATTAGGTTTGAAATATTTATTTAAATAATATATTAATATTATGTACTAATTTAACAATATTTCATATCATTTTAATATTAAATAGTGATTTAATAATACTTTAATACTATTTAAATAATTTTATAATATTTTAATGTTATTTTAATATTAAATTTTTAATTTTTAATTTTTAAAATTTAATATCATTTTAATAATATTTTAATATAAAATAATATTTAATATGATTTTAATAATTAATATTACTATAATAATATTTTAATATTATTTTGTACTAAATATTAATTTGTAATATGTTAATATTTAGTGTTCTTTATTATTATTTTAATATTTAATATTTAATATATCTTAATAATTTTGAATATTAAATATTATTTTATTATTTAATATTAAGTTAATAATATTTTAATATTATTTAACAAATGTTATCACTTTTATTATTATTTTAATATTATTTCAATATTCAATATTAATTTAATAGTTTATTAAAATTTTATTATTAAGTTAATAATAGTATCCATGTGATACAAAGAATTGAAAATAGGTGTGCCAAAACATGAGACATTCTGTAAGTGACATTTCGACTAAAAATGAAATTCTTAATTTGAAATAGATAAAAAATACTCCTCTTTAACCATTATATATACTATATTTAAATTTTGAAAGAAAAGTGTAAATGTTTTAGAAATATAAATTTAATATAAATTAAACTAATACATCAAATATATGGAATATTTGATCACATCATTTTCAATATTCCATATATTTGTTATCAACTTTAATATAAATTTGTATTCCATATATTTGCTATTATTTGATGTATTAGTTTAATTTTTTTGTAATTTTGATTCAAATTTTTAATAATCTAAAATCTCTACGAAACTTGAAATATTTACGAATCTAGAACCTTTGTAAAACTTGAAAATTCTTGTCAATCTAAAAATTTTTACAAATCTAAAACCTTTGTGAATTAGAAATCTCTGCGAAACTTGAAATTTTGCAAATCTAAAATCTTTGCGAAACTTGAAATTCTTGAGAATTTGAAAACCTTTGCGAATCTTGAATCTTTGAAAATTTAAAATTATTATGAATTTTTTGCAAATCTTGAAGTCATAGAATCTTTCAGTTCTTGTTATGGAGCTTAACAAATCTTTGAAATTTTGTGAACTATTGAATTTTCAAATTATGAATCTTTGAATTTCAAGATTGTTTTTATTTTTTTGTACCTGAACAAAATGGATGTCTTTTGTCTTTATGCAATTTTTGTTTTATAAAAACTATGTAAAGAGGAGCAACTATAAACACTTCATTTTGTCTAAAATTTTTTCAAGATTGAAAATGGGCTTCGACCATAAAATTGAGCTCAATTAGGAAGCTTCAGGCCCAATAGAAAATTTTTTAATTTTAATTTGATTTGATTTGATTTATTTATTTCATTTAATTTTAATTGTTTTAAAAAAAAGTCAAAAGTAAAAAAAAGGTAAAAAAAATAAAAAAGAGAAATAAAAAAAAAACGAAGGATTTTGGCCTGATTCATGCAAATCCCGTGAAAGGAAAAACTCAAAATCAAATCCTAAATTACAAAATTACAATAAAACCATAATCAATTTGATTAATTTTCCAAAATTAGAGGGATTCAATCTCGATAAATAAATACAAATCACACACAAAGGGAGAAAAAAGAAAAAAATTCAAGGGATCTTAGTTTCCTAGTTTTTTAATTTTGGGAAGAAATCATTCAAGCAAATTCTGAGATTTTTTTTTATTATTTTATTTCATTCTGAGTTTGATTTGATTTGCTTTTGGGTTTCCTAAATTTGGGTTTTAATTTTTAAATTTGATTTCATATTCTATTGAGCTTCTGGAATTTTTGTTGGGGTTTTTTTGTTGGTTTTTTATTCTGAGATTTTTGTTAAGTTTTTAAAAATCTAAAAACTTTTCTAAGTATTTTCTGAGTTTAAGATAAACTTTCCAATTGAAGTTTGAAGTTTTCGCGTGAACCCAGTGACCTATGTGAAGATCCGTGCTTCAAGCCCTATTCAATCACAAGTTTTCTTTTTTCTTTTTCCTTTTTATTTTTTTTATTTTATTTGATTTTATTTTTTGTTTCTCTATTTTTTATTTTATTTTTATTCTCCTATTTTTCGTATTTAAATTTTGCATGTTATATTTTGCCTGATATGATTATATATTTTATTTAATTACATGATTTTTAAAATATTTGTTTGCATGATTTTGTTTGTGTGATTCATTTTTGGATGATTATTAATTAATTTGCATGATATTTTATCTTAATTACATGATAATTTATATTAATTGCATGATATCATATTATTATTGTATGATGTTATATTATTATTTGCATAATATTATTTTTCATGATAATTTTTGTTTTATTTGATTTTTTTAATTTAAAAAGGGAATTAAAAAATAAAAATTTTTAATCTTACTAAACTATTAGAGGATTTAAATATTTAATTAAGTCATACCAAACTATTGGAGGACTTAATGAATTTTTTAAATAAAATAAAATAATACATTTTTAGTCCTAACAAATTATTGGAGGATCAAAATTTTGAAATTAAATCTAACCGAACTATTGAAAAATTTAATGAATTTTCTCAAAGTAAAATTTTATAAATGATTTTCAAATAAAATCTCATCAAACCGTTGAGAGATCTGCATCAAAGTAAAATCTTACCAAACTATTGCAGGATTTTACTAATTATTTTTTAAATAAAATATATTAATGAACCCGATGACAAAACCTCTTTAGAGTGAGACATTAGTCTCTATGAATACTTCTGAGGTAAAAAAAATTATCTTAAATTACTAGCAAACTATTAGAATAATTTTAGGATCAATTTCTAATAATTAAATTACTTAGTAAAATTATAAGAATATTTCAAGACTTAGATAATTTGAAATCAAACTAGTACCATCCTTTAGATGAGAACTATGAAGGTGTTATAACTTTCATCATATGTAATTATACTCTTGAACTTAAAATTGAGTTTCGTAGATTTTAAAATCTACTATTTAAAGACACTTAAGTTTATCTTGGGATTCCTCTTTAAATAGAATAAATTCAATCAGGAGATCAATCACGCCTAAACAAAAAATATTTGTGGTGACTTCTTAAGTCTATATCTAGTAATAAGTCTACGAATCTATACGTTATGATAAATATTATTTTAATAATATTTTATTATTAATATTAAGTTAATAATATTTTAATATTATTTAACTAATGTTATTATTTTTATTATTATTTTAATATTATTTCAATATTCAATATTAATTTAATAATTTATTAAAATTTTAATATTAAATTACTAATAGTATCTATGTGATACAAAGAATTGAAAAGAGGTGTGCCAAAACATGAGACATTTTGTATGTGACATTTTGACTAAAAATGAAATTCTTAATTTGACATAGGTAAAAAATACTCCTTTTTAACCATTATATATACTACATATAAATTTTGAATGAAAAGTGTAAATGTTTTGGAAATATAAATTTCATAGAAATTAAACTAATACATCAAATATATAGAATATATTTGATCACATCATTTTCAATATTCCATATATTTGTTATCAACTTTAATATAAATTTGTATTCCATATATTTGTTATTATTTGATGTATTGGTTTAATTTTTTTTTGTAATTTTACTTCAAATTTTGTTACAATTTAATTTATCTCTTCTATATTTATTTAAGATTTAAGATATTTGTTTGAAACTTTTTATATTGATTGTATGTTAAAATAATTTTAATTTAATATCATAGTAACTATAATATATGTTAGTCATTTTTATTTTTGTGCTTTTCGTAATTTTTTACAATTTTTATTATAAAATTTTATTTACATTTTTTATTAATTATTTAGATAATAACAAAAAAAAAAAAAGCAAACAGAGCTTTAATACTAGAAAATAATTAATGGTCGCCTAGGTTTTGAAAGTTTCTTTTTGTTTGCAAGTGGGAAAGTGAAAGGAATATTTGCTTCTAACAAGACAAACACAAAGGAAGTATTATACCTTTACCTTAAATAATCTTAAACTTCACCAAACTTCTATTCTAACATAGTTGGATTGAGACGTCTTTGACTGTTTTTACAAATTTTGGAATATAATATATATATAGAAGGATTAATTTACACAATATAAAAGAAAAAGTTTTATAGATTTTTTTAATTATTAATTTCAATAGATCTAAAAGATGAGAGAGATAAGTAAAAATTAAAAAAAAAGTTGTTTAATCTCTTTCTTAGTATATATTAAAATAAATGATTAAAAAATTATATAAAACTTTTTTATTTGTACATTGCATAATATATTAAAAAATGTGTATATATATATATATATTTATTTATATAATATGGCATATGTCCAAACGTCTGACAAATTAAAATAGTTAAAATAGTATTTTAAGTTTAACCTAAAATGTATAATTTTAAAGAATTGTTAATGAATATTATAAAAATAGTTTTAGTTAACATATTAGATATTAATTAGATTTGACAATTTAAAATACAGCACAATGATACAGCATGAAAATGATATGAATAAAAGATATGAAGGTAATACGATTTAAAATTTTAACAAAAATCATATATGAGTTTAAAAAATAAAAAAATATGTTTAATATTTTTATATCGATACAAATTATAATACATAATTTTTATATAAAACATAATACAAATACATGAATTATCAATATTTTATATAACATAAATACACAAATTGCCACATCTATTAGATATTGCATCCTCATTTAATTTAAAAATATCTTTATAGATAACAATTTAACATACCTTAAATTAATAGCTTAAACAACTATTGTCTGCTAAAAGGCGTTAAAAAAGGCATTCCACTTTCTAATTAAAGTTCCCTCCTCATGGGTGGGATTTTTTTCCTGTCGTTTTTTAGTAATTGTCATAATGGAATGTGGAAAGAAGGCATCTTGCCGACAAATGATCAAACATAGTATCACACTCAAAAAGGTCAATTGAAGTTGTCATTATCCTGTTTGCAAAATTTGGAATATATATTGGGAGCATATTTATCAACTATCAAGTTGATACATACGGAAGGTAGAGGTTACCCCAATTAAGTATATGAGAAAATTTAGGTGAGGTTTTCTAATTAGCTCAAATTTGTAAAGTTTTTCATTAAAAAATGGTTAGATAGAAGTTGATTTTTTAAAAAAATTAAAATTAATAAATTGATAGAGATCAATAAAAAGGTAGATAACATGTAAAAAAGTAATTAAAATAGTATTTATGCATAAATTTTTTTTGTGTTTATAAAACAATAAATTTTTTCTCAAAATTTTTAATAAAAATATTTTTTAAATAAAGGATTAAAATGTTATTTGAAATTTTTGTAATCTTTATTTATATAACCACTAGTTTGTAACACATGCAATACATGGATTAATTTTATTTATTAATTAAAATATTTTAAATTAGTAAAATTATTAATTAAAATTTATTGCTACAAATAAACTAAAAAGACTATATTAAAATATCTGTTAACAATTAAACATCAATTCACAATAAAATATTTATGTAACCAATAAATAAAAAAATTACTTTGGATTCAAAAGAAATTTCTTTGAAATATAGTTGATTCCCACTTTTAAATTTGTGTGATTCCAAAACCAATAATTAATGTAAGAGACTTACTCAAATTAAAAAATATATAAAAACCTACTTAAATTACAAAACAGTAAAAAATAATCCAGAAATTCTTGAATTGAAAATTATTTATTAACTAAATAAAACTTACTATCATTACTTTCACGAAAAATAATATTTTGTGGCTTAATATTCATATGCACAATTCATTTTATCACTTTTTTTACTTGAAAAAAAAATGTGTTAATATAAAAATTAAAAAGATAAGTATTTAAAATTTCAAATATAACAGCAATAATAATAATTATTCTCTCTATTATATTTTTGTTTCCCACTTTTCATTTAATAAAATATTATAATAAACATAACCTTGCATTTTAAAAACCATTATCAAGAAGTTTCATATGTCTAAAAAATAAGTAGTAGGATTAATGACTGTCATAACGTCTAGATTCGGGGATCTATCGCTAGACATTGACTTTCAGGGAGTCGCCACCAATCTTTTTTGTCTAGGTGTGATTGGCCACCTAAGGAATATGTCCTTTCAGGGAACATTTAAGTTTAAGGGTCCCTAGAAGAATAGGTTCAGGTCTGCTAACCAGAACAGAGTTCGGGAGTTCGGTTACGTGTGAGGAAGGTTATACCACTCTCACAACGCCCATCAAAAGATGGTACCAGCATAACTTTGTGTTATCCAATAAGCCTTAAAATTTTACCAAGTAATTAATTATTGAAAATTTTTCTCAATTGACTCTAATAATTTTAGCAGAAAATTGAGAAAATTCCCTCACCTCAAGAGTATGCAATAAAAACTACTGTTTCACTTGCAGAAGCTCCGTCGTCGGATTATTTAAAGAAAAAAACAAAATCAAAATTAAGATAGAAAGGAAGGAAAGAATGATTTTTTTTTTGTAGGGAAAATTGATACTTTCAACTTTTCTCCAAAAATATTTTTTGGAAATTTCGATTTTCAAGGAAAATTGATACTTTCAACTTTTCCTCAAAAACCTTTTTTTGAAAATTCATTTTTAAGGAAAATTGATACTTTATTCAACTTTTCCCCAAAAATATTTTTTTTTGAAATTTTGATTTTCAAGGAAAATTGATACTTTCAACTTTTCCCCAAAAATATTTTTTTTGGAAATTTATTTTTCTTTTAAGGAAAATTGATACTTTCAACTTTTCCCTAAAAATATTTTTTGGAAATTTATTTCTAAGGAAAATTGGTACTTTCAACTTTTCCCTAAAAATATATTTTTTTGAAATTTATTTCTAAGGAAAATTCATACTTTCAATTTTTTCCCCAAAAATATTTTTTGGAAATTTATTTCTAAGGAAAATTGATACTTTCAACTTTTCCTTAAAAATATATTTTTTTTGGAATTTTTTATTTTTATTTAAAGAAAATAAAATAATAAAAAATAAATAAAAATAAATAAAAAGAATATTACATAAACCTAATCTAATAATTAAAAAATAAAATAAACAAATAAACAAAGAAAAAAAAAAAAACCTGGAACGGCTCGGCTCAAGACAGGAAAACGGCTCGGGGGAGCGGCTTGGAAGCTCGGTTCGGCTCGGCTCGGCTCGGAGGGGGGCTAGCACGCCCGGGTCAAAAAGCGGGTCGACGCCCGGGTCGGGTCGGTTTCGACAAAACGCGCGGATCCTCTGGGTTACTTAAGGCCAAAACGACGTCGTTTTAAAAATGTATAAAAGGCACTTCCCTCTGTTTTTCGGCAGAACCCTTCTCCTCTCTCTCTCTCTTCTTCCTTTTTCCTCTCCCTTCTCTCTAAACACTGAAGAACACCGGTGGAATTTTCGCCGGATTCTGGAAAAAGTCGCCGGAATCTAGAAATTTCACCGGAAGTTGGCCGGAAGATCACCGGTTTCTGGGATCTTCGTCGGAAACTGGGTTGGTCACCGAAAACTTCAATGTTGGCCGAAATTTCACCGGAAAATTCAAACTTCGCCGAAAAATTCGTCGAAATCTGGAAATTTCCCAGAAATTTCCAGAAAAAATTTGCGCCAAAAATTTCTAAAAATTTTTTCTCACTCCCATAACACTCCAAACTTTTCTTAGCTTCTTATACGCCTCCTTTTCTCTCAAACCAGTAGTTTGCTTACTGTTTTCTCGTGGTGTTTTGGGCATTCTGTTCCAGAGTCCTTTTATAGGGATGATCAGGGAGTTCCTGATCAATCCCAATTCCCCATTGGACGGAATTCAATCTTTGAATCCCACGGACTCTCCTGAGTTGAATTCCCATTTTTCAATGGGATTCTTCCACTTTCAATCCTAGGCCCTCCAAAATCTAAATAAAAAAGAATACTACGTAATAGGAAAAGAAATAAATCAAAAAAAATATTATGGGATAAATAAAAGAATAATATCAGGATATATAAAAAATACGAAAATAAATAAAATAAAAAGATAAATAAGAAAAATATATATTAGTAATAATAAGTAAATAATAAATATATAGGATATACATAAAATAAAAAATAAAATAATAATAACCAAGATACCAATTGGACTTACCCCTTTGGGCCAGGCCCAATTGATCCGGGCCTGGACCAAATTGGGTGTCTACAGCTGCCCCTCTTTGCACATTTTCTGTGAAATAGAAATTGCGCAAAGACGTAGACACCCAATCAAGACTCAACTCAACATTTTCATTTTTTTGTTTTTTTTGTTTTTCTTTTGTGTTTTTTTTTTTTTTTTACCAAAGCTCCTTTAAACAGAGACTCAACGACTCTGAGAAACATAAATTGCTCCTCTAAACAGAGGCACCACGATTTTGGAAAAGTAAATTGCTCCTCTAAACAGAGGCAACGAACTTGAAAAGTAAATTGCTCCTCTAAACAGAGGCACCACGACTTTGGAAAAATAAATTGCTCCTCTAAACAGAGGTACCACGACTTTGGAAAAGTAAATTGCTCCTCTAAACAGAGGCACCACGACTTTGGAAAAGTAAATTGCTCCTCTAAACAGAGGCAACGAACTTGAAAAGTAAATTGCTCCTCTAAACAGAGGCACCACGACTTTGGAAAAATAAATTGCTCCTCTAAACAGAGGTACCACGACTTTAGAAAAGTAAATTGCTCCTCTAAACAGAGGCAACGGACTTGGAAAATAAATACTCCTAGACAATCATGTCCGAAAGAGTTGAAAGTTGTGTTTGAGGGAATTTCAGGAGATTATGCCCAAAGGTCTTATAAATCGATCCTGATACCAAAAGACATCTTATTCCAAGGATTAGGAACTTACCTGACAAGTTTTTTTTCAAACTTGCAAAGTCTTTTCATATCTGTCTTCTCCATGTGGGATGTTGGAACACCCCTACTTCTTGAATTTATACACTATACTTTCCTGAAAGTAGTGTATGCTATGCAATGTGCATGATTTTCAATGCATGCTATGCAAATGTTGGCCAATTAATTCCTGTTCAATGTATGGTACTCAAGTTTCTCAAGCTCTTTTTTTTTCTTTCTTGGGTGTCAAGCCCTTTGATTCTTCAAGGATCCAATTGCACTGCTCTTCTAAGATCGAACCAGTATAGCTCTCAATTGTCCTTTCCACTCACATTCTTTCCTTGTTTAGTTTCTCAATACTTTGGAATAAGCTTCATCAATCGATCATCCCTTGACCATCATTCAATGAATTTCTCAGCACTAGCAAATTTCAAAACAAATTTCATCCACCATCACTGGGTCCTTGTCTTAGCATCAACCATTCCAAAACAAACTCTGTCCACTGATTGTTCCCATCATTCAATCATAACTTGCAAGTCATATCAATTAATTCATCACTTTTCAAGATTTGCCCCATTATATCATATACCTTTTCAAATCATCTCCTTTAGGTTTCTACCATTTCTTCATCATCTTAGATTTCTTTTCAAATGAATGCAAGACTCTTTTAAGCACATATTCATTCATTTATTATCATTTCAAATCTTGACAAATACAATGCAACCAAGCATTTTCTCAATTCATTCTAGGGGTGAAACAATAAGAGAACGCAAGGTGAATTATGGTAAAGATAATCAATGAAGATCTGTTTTGGTACAAAGCAAATGGGAAAGGAAATGAATTTGATACATGTCATTGGGATGGATGGTATGTCCAAATGATGAATATTTAGACAATTCTTAACATTAATCTAGGATTCTTTTTCAAAAAACTCATTCCATTTACAGTTGAAGTCATCTTGAGTTTAGCAAACTTTGCCCCAGTCTTTGAGAGATCTTCAGATATCTTTGATCTTTCATTCATGTGAGCCATTTGACTTAATTTTTTTTTTCTACTAAAATCACCTTTTCAGGTTTTCAATTTGAATCTCTTTTTTCATTTTCTCATTTTTTCTTCTTTTTTTTTCTCATTTTTCCTTTTTTTTTTCTTTTTTTTCTTTTTTTCATTCCATTGTTGATATCTTTCATACGTCCAACTTTTAGAGGCATGATTTCCATTCGCTTCCTCGATGAGCATACCTGTCGTTCAACAATAATGATCATTCAAGTTGAGTATTCACACTTGATCTAATGGACTTTTCAAGTTGGAATGTAGGCCAAGGGTGAAGGGTTATAAAAAAGATGGATATAATAGGCTCAAAACATGTATTAAAAAGGTTCAAAACCAAAGGATCATTTGATACAACTTGGCATTTTACCCCCACATCGTTTCACTATTTTTTTCTTTCTTCACACAAAAGATTCTCATTACTTTGCCCCAAATCATGTGTGGCATTTATTTTTCTTTTGCTTTTCTTTCTCTTTCCATCTTTAAGACCTTTTGTGGTGGTTTTTTTTTTTTTTTCAAAATTTACCCTCCAGTGTAGAGGGTGATCCTTGGTTGGGGTTCTTTAAAAAAATGATAAGCTCAAAGGGGTAACAATAAATGGTTTTTCAAATGGTAAAAGAAATATGGCCATTTTTCATCTCAATTGTGAATATCTTTCTTGAACATCATCTATTGAACAAAGCTCATGAACTTGTATAAAAGATTGCACATCTTCAAGACCTATCTATTTCACCTTCAATAACAGCTTACTTTTTGCTCAAATCATCTCCTCACATTAACGTAGATGAGTTCTCAAAATTAAATCCCAGAATTATTGTTATCATTGTCTAAATATTCATCATCTGAAATTTAAAAATGAGAATGTGAAGTTATGGAAGGTAACAAGGCATGGAATAATGGTCAAGTGAAAGAGAAAAATGTAATGAAATGCATTGACTTGCCTTTATTAAAATGATAACAAGTGAAGTCATATTGCAAAAAAAAATCTAACATTGTTTGAAAAGAAATCCTAAAATGACAGAAGAAACCTTCAACCAGCCTTATCTCCAATTTCAAAATTATCCCCCTATGCGATCAGGTGAAGAATCTCTATTGACATCTTGCCCCTCAATTCATTGTGAATCTCCGGATCTTTTCTGTTCTTGACTTTCGCTCAGTACACTAACATTAGGTGCTGTTGCTTTTCCTTGATCAAAACTTACCATTCCATCATTGATCAACCGTTGCACCTTATACTTTAAAGCAGTGTAATTTTCAGTAGAATGGCCAGTAATTCCATAGTGATAGTCGCAGTGGGCTGTGGGATCATACCACTTTGGGTAGGGTGGTTTAAGCGGCTCCACATGGCTGGGGGCAATCAAATGGCTATTATAGAGTTCTCGATATAATTCTGTATAAGTCATAGGGATTGGATCAAATACAGGTTTTTCTCGAGCAGTCCGTTGTTCTCGTGAGCCACTTGCTGGGTTAGTAGGGCGAATTTGGGTTCTTACAGGAGCTTGAATGTTAAGGCGGTAAGTGGATGAATAAGATGGTTGTGGAGCTAGCTGGTATGGGTAGGATGAGGCATTATTCACAGCGGGATAGTATGGAGAGTAGCCTTGGGATGGATAGGGTTGATAACTCCTGAATTGTTGTCTATCAAAGCTCACAGCTTGAGCTTCAGCTTCTTTTTTTTCTGATGCCTTCTTGGTTTCTCCTCCTTTCAACTTGCCATTTTTTATAGCACTTTCAATAATTTCTCCAGAGATCACCATGTCAGCAAAATTTTTTGTTGCATTCCCTATCATCTTTTCATAATAGGGAGGTTTCAAAGTGCTAACAAACAACACTGTGGTCTCTTTTTCTGTCAAAGGAGGTTGTACCTGTGAAGCTATATCTCTCCATCTCTGGGCGTACTCTTTAAAAGACTCGTTTGACTTTTTCTCCAGATTCTGCAAAGACAAACGATCAGGAGCCAAATCGATAATGTGTCGATATTGACTGATGAAGTCATGTGCCATATCACTCCAAGAGCGAATACGAGTCCTATCCAACTGAACATACCATCTGGCGGCAGAGCCAGTAAGACTGTCCTGGAAAACATGCATCAATAGCTTTTCATCATGCGCATGAGCTGCCATCTTTCTGCAATACATTGTGATGTGAATTTTAGGGCATTTTGTACCATCATATTTTTCAAATTTTGGTACTTTGAACTTATAGGGAATAACCACATCAGGGACTAGGCAGAGCCCAGCAGCATCAACTGACCCATAAAAGCTAAATCCTTCCACAGCCCTTAGCATTTGCTCTAGCATGCTAATCTTGAAACTTTCCTGAGCTTCTCTCTCATCTTTTCCTTCTCCTTCTCTTTTACATCATCTAGATCAGGAATTGGTTCTGCTGCTTTTTCAGTGAATACAGGATTTATATAGCTATTATACTGTCCTGGGTTGAAAGCTGATGGCATTCCAGGATAGGCGAAATGTTGTGGCGGGACTTCTTGGGCAGACTGGGCTTGAGGTGGGTCAAAACCTGGAGGGTATAAAGGGTCAGCCACTTCTTGCTGGCTTGTACTTCCTTCAACTCCTTTTCCTTTATTTATATTATTGAGGGCCTCCAGAATCTTGCTTAGTTCACTTTCAATCTTCTCCTGAGCTTTTTCTAGCTTTTCAAATCTATGAGAACTTTCTTCTTCCATTTGCCTTGCTCTGGATCTTGTGTTGTATGGATGAGCAGGGTTTTCGCTAGATGGAGCTATCCTCGGACCTTGAGTACCATACTTATGATTAGAAATGTTATGCTGTGCCTTATGTATGATGCTTTGATACACAAATGAAATGTACATTTTTTGAATGAAATCTAGTATGAAATGAATGCAAATGATTGTGTTGAAACATGATCATGAAAAGAATACAGATGCATACAATCAGACAAACAACATAGTTAGTTCCGTGGATGAAACGTAAGTGATGTTGATGTATAATGTCACATATGATAAATATAATACACAAAGTTAAACAATCAAAATAATTAGACAAACACCCTTTTTGTGTCCTAATTTTAAGGTATATCTATCATTGGGTAGAAAGAGCTCTATCCTAGGTGTAGGCACTCTTAAAGTTCACTACATGCGGTTTTAAGGTCAGAGTCTAAAGGTCCTCAAATTGCTCCTTACATCCTTGTCCATCACAGACTAGTAAGGCACTCTAATCCTCACCCATTATAGGCTACAAGCGGAAAAGGTTCAATTTGAGTGGGAGTATTTCGCTAGTCACTGCGGAGGCATTAGACCTCACGAAAGCAATAGGTACTTTACTCCCTCCTAGAGGGACGGAGCTCGGGTGTAGAGCTCATGTTATGCACATGTATATGAATGGCATAATCAACAAGGCAACTAAAACATGAATGAATAACAACACATATATACAACAAGGTTCAATTTCATTTGGCTTTTGGATAACACAAATTATTTGCTGACCTGACTCTCAAAGTCCCCAGTGGAGTCGCCAAGCTGTCATAACGTCTAGATCCGGGGATCTATCGCTAGACATTGACTTTCAGGGAGTCGCCACCAATCTTTTTTGTCTAGGTGTGATTGGCCACCTAAGGAATCTGTCCTTTCAGGGAACACCTAAGTTTAAGGGTCCCTAGAAGAATAGGTTCAGGTCTGCTAACCAGAACAGAGTTCGGGAGTTCAGTTACGTGTGAGGAAGGTTATAGCACCCTCACAACGCCCATCAAAAGATGGTACCAGCATAATTTTGTGTTATCCAATAAGCCTTAAAATTTTACCAAGTAATTAATTATTGAAAATTTTTCTCAATTGACTCTAATACTTTAGCAAAAAATTGAAGAAATTTCCTCACCTCAAGAGTATGCAATAAAAACTACTGTTTCACTTGCAGAAGCTCCGTCGTCGGATTATTTAAAGAAAAAAACAAAATCAAAATTAAGATAGAAAGGAATGAAAGAATGATTTTTTTTTTGTAGGAAAAATTGATACTTTCAACTTTTCCCCAAAAATATTTTTTTTGGAAATTTATTTTTCTTTTAAGGAAAATTGATACTTTCAACTTTTCCCTGAAAATATTTTTTTTTGGAAATTTATTTTTCTTTTAAGAAAAATTGATACTTTCAACTTTCCCTAAAAAATATTTTTTGGAAATTTATTTCTAAGGAAAATTGATACTTCTCAACTTTTCCCTAAAATATTTTTTTTTGAAATTTATTTCTGAGAAAAATTGATACTTTCAATTTTTTCCCCAAAAAAATTTAATTTCTAAGGAAAAATTGATACTTTCAACTTTTCCTTAAAAATATATATTTTTTGGAATTTTTTATTTTTATTTAAAGAAAATAAAATAATAAAAAATAAATAAAAAATATTACATAAACCTAATCTAATAAATAAAAAAAAAATAAACAAAATAAACAAAGAAAAAAAAAAAAAAACCTGGAGCGGCTCGGATCGCGACTCGGCTCGGCTCGGCTCAAGGCAGGGAAACGGCTCGGGGGAGCGGCTTGGAAGCTCGGCTCGGCTCGAAGGGGGGCTGGCACGCGCGGGTCAGAAAGCGGGTCGACGCCCGGGTCGGTCGGTTTCGGCAAAACGCGCGGATCCTCTGGGTTACTTAAGGCCAAAACAACGTCGTTTTAAAAAAGTATAAAAGGCACTTCCCTCTGTTTTTCGGCAGAACCCTTCTCCTCTCTCTCTCTTCTTCTTTTTTCCTCTCCCTTCTCTCTAAAAACTGAAGAACACCGGTGGAATTTTCGTCGGATTCTGGAAAAAGTTGTCGGAATCTGGAAATTTCACCGGAAGTTGGCCGGAAGATCACCGGTTTCTGGGATTCTTCGTCGGAAACTGGGTTGGTCGCCGAAAACTTCAATGTTGCCCGGAATTTCACCGGAAAATTTAAACTTCGCCGGAAAATTCATCGGAATCTGGAAATTTCCCAGAAATTTCCAGAAAAAATTTTCGCCAAAAATTTTTAAAAAATTTTTCTCACTCCCATAACACTCCTAAACTTTTCTTAGCTTCCTATACGCCTCCTTTTCTCTCAAATCAGTAGCTTTGTTTACTGTTTTCTCTGTGTTTTGCATTCTGTTCCAGAGTCCCTTTTATAGGGATTGATCAGGAGTTCCTGATCAATCCCAATTCCTCGGAATTCAATCTTTGAATCCCACTGGACTCTTCTGATTGAATTCCCATTTTCAATGGATTCTTCCACTTTCAATCCTAGCCCTCCAAAAATCAAATAAAAAAAATACTAGATAATTAGAAAAGATAAATAAAAAAAAATATTATGGATAAATAAAAAGAATAATATCAGATATATAAAAATACGAAAATAAATAAAATAAAAGATAAAAATAAAAAATATATATTAGTAATAATAAGTAAATAAATAAATATATAGGATATACATAAATATAAAAAATAATAATAAAACAAGATTTGGACTTACCCCTTTGGGCCAGGCCCAATTGATCCGGGCCTGGACCAAATTGGGTGTCTACAATGACTAGCCAATTTTTTAGCGCCTAAGTAAGATATCCGCATAGGGCAGGATTTTCACAAAATTAAACTCAATACATAATACAAAAAATCTAATGAATGAAATACATATATATTATCTATAAATGATATAAAACCAATTTCTTTATTCAATGATTTTTTCTTAGCATAACAAAAAAAATATACATCCAAATTTTGTTGTAGTGTTTGAAAACTATGATCTTGATAAAAAAAAAAAAAGTAATTAAAATAACCAGAAAATGTGATGCAAATAAAAAAAAGAGTTAAAAAAACAATAATATTAGAAAATAAAATTAACTCAAAAAGTAATTGACATACCTTAATTATAATATTGATCAAACCATTAAAAAAATTAAGAAATTTGCATTAAAAAAGAATATGAATAAAAATAATATACTTGTAGGATTATTAGATATGGAAATGAATACTTCATATTTAATCTGTAATCAATACAAGTTCAATCAAGGAAATATTAAAAGATTTTGAAAGTATAAAGGATATAATAAATTATTTTAATTTGTTTAAATTTTTTTTTAAAAAAATACCAAATATTAAAAGATTATAAGGAAATCTATGAAGATATTGAAATTTTCAAAATTTTTAATAGATATATGTATATTATTGGAAAATTTTATTTTAAAAGAAATATATCTAAATTATATTTAATTTGTATGTTTTACATATAATTAATCCAAATATTTAAAGTAATATACATAGGAAAAAGTCAAAAAATTAGTAAAACTATAATGATTTAAACAAAAAATATTTGATATTTAAAAGTTAGCATTTGAATTTTGGATTTGAAATATATTGATGATAAAAGTTATTTGAGATTTTTTGTCATTTAAATTAAGTTAAAGTTTAGATAAAATTGAAATAATGGATAAACTTAATTTATAAAATTTTGAAATTATTTGGTAAATAATTAAAATTAAAGAATTATCTTATGTATAGATTGTACATGGAAGTGATCATGTAAAAATGCTTATTTGGTTGTATATTTAAAACTATTTTATGTGTCATCAAAATAAATTATAAACATAAGATTACACGTGAATAAATCTTACAAGATATTCTTGTATGTTGTAATATAATATTATATATGATTGATTTTTCATTTAAATCTTGATAAATTTTAATCCATAAATATATTTAAATAATAATTTTATCTATAGATAATATCTAATTATATAATAATATTTAAATTTTAGTATTTTATACATTTATCCTTCAAAGATAAATATCTAATCAGATAATTATATGATAACTCTAGACTCAAGAAATTCCTTCAAAGTGACCAACATAGCTTATTAGAGTTTAAATGTTATTTAACATAGATTTTCTTCTTACAATTATTTAGTTGTGCACTGTGATTTTATTTATATAAATAAATGAAACAAATTTATTAAGTCTATTTTTTTATTTGTTTTTAAATCATAATAAAAAAAGATATTAGCTTAAGTAGGTTCTAATTAAATTTATTATTATTTGAAAAATAGAAAAAAGAAATGTTACAGTTGATTTTAAAAAAAAATCTTACTTGATGGAGTTAATAGTATATTTAGTGAAAGAGTACCTATCATCAAAAAAAATTTGTTAGTTCCTATAGCAAGAATAAACTCATAAAAAAGAGATTAAATTAATAATAAGGAAAATGCATTTAACTTGTATGTTTCCTCAGATACTGAGAAAGCTATATAACTAAGAACTACAAACAATGAGAGCTTTTTTAAAGTTGTTATAGTATTTATCTCTTTTTTTTTACATTTTCTTAAAATATTAATATTAAAAGTCTATGACAAATATTGATTTAAATTCAAATTTATTTTAATTTAGATATATCTAAATCTATTTTCAAAATTGGTGGATTGTTTATTATCTATAACTAATATATTTAAAAGCTAGAGATAATATAAGAATTATTTATAAAAAATATTAAAGATATTAAATAATATTTTTAAAAATTTTGATAAATTTAAATAATCATGTTAAGTGCAGATAAATTGAAAAAGATAAATTACTTTGACATTAATTTTAAATTGAGATGATATGATGTATAGGAGAAAGGAATTTTATTAGAATTTAACTTGGTTTTTGATTAAATTTTAAAATTTTAAATAATTTAATAATTTTTAAAATGTATTTTTATAAATAATTTAAAATTAATAAATACCTTGTATGTCATTATAATATGAAGTTTTAATAATTATCTTATGTGTTGAAAAAAAAAATTATCCATACAAGTGCTCATGTCAACAAATGCTATTTGATAACTATGTATGTTATAATTTAATATATATATATATATGATATCTTTTAATATACTGAATAAAATTTTAAATTTTAATTTTTATCTAATTATTTTTAATAAGGAACTTTAAGAATTTGACCTAATAAATTTTTTTTATATATAAAAAACGTTAAAGCTCAAGGAAAATTAGAGAAGGAAATTTTGTAAACACTGAGAATCAAACTTCGGCATTATGAAAATCATCCTCTTAAAAGAGGTAAACCATTTAGTGTAAACTTCATTTTCAACCTAATAATAAGGTTTAGTTTAATATTACTACTATGGTTGAAAAAAAATAAACTCAATTTGAAAAAAGTGCATTTGAAAAGAAACGTAAAAAAAAAAAAAAAAAATTACTATAAAAAACTATGATTTAAGATTTTTGAGTGTTTGATATTACTGTAAAAAATTAAATATCTAAAAAGAACATGATATTGGAAAGGAAAAATGGATTACTTTTGTCAAAAATAAATAAATGGATATTTAATCATTTTATTTTCAAACCATAAATTTCAAACTCCAACTACACCTCTCAATTAACTTTTGTTGTTGGTTCAATTTTAACAGTCAAAAAGTGCTTTTAACACAAACTGTTTAGTATTGTTTCTGCGTTAATCCGCTAAACTAGCCTAAATCTATCCAATTATCTTCTCCCATCGCATTGAACATTCATTAACATCACTTATAGACTTTGTTTGTATAAAGTTTGGTACATCAAATTAAAGTGCAAGAGCAAGAAGAAAAGTGATCAAAAAAGGGGAAAACATGCCAAGCTACGGCAATCGTTGGCACGTCCTAATGATCCCATACCCAGCATCGGGGCATTTGCTTCCGCACATGGACCTAAGCCATCAGCTCCTCCTTCGCCGGTTTACAGTCTCAATCATGGTCACACCCAAAAACCTTCACTACCTAAACCGTCTCCTCTCTTTACATTCTTCATCCAATCTTCAAACCTTGGTCCTTCCTTTCCCTTCTTACTCTTCCATACCTGCTGGAGTCGAAAACATGAAAGACGTGCCCATATCCTTCGTCCCCAAATTTGCCGCTGCCTTGAGTGAACTCCATGATCCTTTGGTTCAATGGTTTCAAACCACCCGTCTCCTCCTATGGCCATAATATCTGACATGTTGCTCTGTTCTTGGACTCCTTCGTTGGCTTCCGATCTTAAAATCCCGAATATATGTTTCGTTGTCACCAATGCACATGCAGCATCTTCATGGTGGGTAAACGATCTCAATTCCAATCGCGTGCCAGATTGTTATAGAAAGATGCATCTTGGATGCATTCAAAGCTGGGGTTTTGTCTTCAACTCGATTAATGAGTTAGACAATGAACACTTGAACCTCATTAAGAAAGAGATAACCAAACATGATCGTTTGTGGGCTGTGGGTCCTTTACTCCCCATAAAAGCAAGTTCTGTTAGCAATAGCAGGGGTGGAACAAGTTCCATTCGGGAAGATCAAGTTATTGCATGGCTTGATTCTTGCCAGGTTGACAAATCCGTGGTCTATGTCGGATTCGGAACCCAGATAACGTTGACGAAACAACAAATGAAGTTAGTAGCTTCAGCATTGGAGGAGAGTGGGGTTCGTTTCATATGGGCTGTCAAGGATCCAATGAAAGGAATGGGAAATGATGATGATCAGAATGTGATTCCTCCAGGGTTTGAAGATCGTGTGGAAGGGAGGGGGCTTGTGATCAAAGGTTGCGCACCCCAGTTGGCTATCCTGGGCATCGTACGGTTGGTTCCTACTTGACTCATTGTGGATGGAACTCAGTCCTTGAAGGCATCCTTGCTGGAGTTCTATTGCTTGCATGGCCCATGCAAGCTGACCACTTGCATAATACCAAGCTGTTGGTTGACGAATAAGGAGTGGCAATTCGAGTTTGTGAGGGCATAGAGACTATCCCTGATGCAACCAAACTGGCTCGAATCCTGTCTGATTCCTTGTGCATGACCCGGCCTGAGAAGGTTAGAGCCATGAAGCTAAGGAAGACTGCTTTAGACTCGATTAAAGAAGGTGGAAGTTCCTATAAGGCTCTAGATGGATTAGTAGAAGAACTCTCTTCTCTTAGTGTGATGAACAATGAGTAAAAGTACAATGAACTCAGTATAAACTTTATGGATATTATATTTGCACACTGCCTGCATTCCTCATGCCTACCATACATATGGCATGAGAGAAAATAGGATATATATGGCACTTTTTCTTTTTCATTTTTTTCCCTATTTCTCCTTATTGGATCGGATTTGGATGGAGGAATTGGGTTCTTTGGTGGGTTTATAACCTAAAAAGATAAAGCAAAATGGTAGTCATTGCTAGAAAGGGTACAATTAGAAAGAAGAAAATAAACAAGCTTCCCTAACCAGAGGCCATACCAATTGGTAATAAAATGCATGGAAGCTGCTAATATCGTGTACTCTTAAATCAATTTTACAAATTCAAGGCATGTTTAGGCTAAAACCTTCATCTCTTTCTTTAATGATCTCAGTATTGTTAGAAACATAACAATTCATCAATTCCATTTATCCCATGGATTTTTCTATGATATAGAAACTACAAAAGAGAACCTAAACAAAGATGGCACAGTTAGGCATAGGAAGAAAAAGATGGTCCACTCTGCTTTCGGAAGCTATCTACCGTGTAAAAGCTCCTTTGCTTCAGCATCAAGCTTTTTCAGATTGTCCAAAGTTCTTTGAACTTTCATTGATATGTTAAAGTTGTGGTCTTCAACTTCTTTCATAAATGCTACAAGCTGCTCACGGTATGATGCACTTAACCGCTTCTTAACCCGCAACTCTGCAGTTAATTCTTGAATTTTCTTATCTTTTTCTTCATCCTGTAATTCAGAAAAACAATAATGATAATCAGAAACAGAGCCAGAGAGGAAAACAGGCCAGTATAAGTAAGATGGTATACTTTTGGTCATCACCCAACAAGGAGAATATAAACCGTCATAACCTAATTGATCAGGAAATTTAAGTGATGCAACAATTTGGCATATGGATTAGCAAGTGTAACTAAGCTTCACAAATTGACATATGGCATCCTACACGGTGATGTCAACTTGTTGACACCATATAATGCAATGTCAATTCAAAATAACAATAAATAAACTGTTACAACCCTTTGGTGCATTATCTATGGTAATTTGAATTTAATTGTTTCTGTTTCATGTGAAACCTTCTTCGTGACCATCAACAAAGAGAAAGGAAGGGGGCAAAGGGGAGTTTATTGTTTTACCTTCCAAATCCCTCTCTTACACAAAATTGTTAAGAAATATGTCCACTTGGGAAAAGGAAAGAACTTCCAACAAGTATAGAGAACAATCTAATGAGGATAGTTAAGTATTATTAGGAAGAAATATGTCCATTTGGGAAAAGGAGAGAACTTCCAACAAGCTCTAAAAAGAACCATATAATGACAAAGAAAAGCACCCCAATAATAATAACAACAATAAGCACGGGTGAGAAAAGAAAACCTACAAAAGAAACACAAGTTCCAATGCCCCTTTCTATCCAAAATGATTGGTAACATGAAAACAAGAAAAACATCAGTACAACAGAAAAACACAATAAAACTTTCTCTCAGATGATCTTGACAAAATTTGTTCTAGCAGGCTAATAATTAGATCTGTTCAAAGACAAAACGAAGGAAAAATACATGCCCAATGGCAAACAAATATAATGTAACAGAAGGAAAATTTGTACTATGCTTTTTCATTTAAAAAGAAATTAACCAAGGCATGAAAAACTTACAAGTGTTCTGCCATTTTCGTCCAACTGAATCACCAAAGGATGATTATGGTCCCTCACAAATTTCTTGATCACCCATCCCCCAGCCTTATCTCTCCTCAAATGAATCATTGCAGAGCAGTTTTCTCGTTGCTTATCTTGCTTCTGAAGTTGAACTTTTGTCTGATCACCAGGGTAACCTCTACATCCAAGTCCACGAGAGAAGAGTAACCCATCACGCTCCGACTTATGTGAAGATAAAACACGTGTAAAGAATCCTACTTGTCTTGCATAATCATCATAAAATGTTTTGGCATCTTCTTCTGATTCAAATATCATACCCACATAGGGTTCCCGGATTGTTTCATTGTCATGCATATTTGATTCATCCCCAGTAGAAGCTTCTAATCTTCCATCTACATCATCCACTTGTTCATCCACTGTCGCATAAAGAAAAAGGTTTATAATAAAAACTAAATTCACCAGAAAATAATACGACATCTAACCAACTTAAACAAGTAGTCAATGGCTAAGAAATTTATAAATCTCCCAAGAGACTCTCCTACTCACATGGTTAGCATGCAATTGCATGCTTAAACCACAAACATTTAAATATATGATAGAAAAGAAAATCGTACCAATAAAAGAGACATATCATCCAGCATGCATAATTACAACAGGAATCAACAGCGATGGTAAGGAACCAAATGTCTCAACTAAAAATACCGTCCACCCACTTCCCCTTTTTGCTGTGCATAATGTTCAGGTGATTATGTACATTTTTTAATCAATAAGGCAGAGACATCCTCGAACAAAAGTTAAATAAGGTAAAACTGACATAATGCATTACTCACTAGTTCAAGTCACAAAACGAACAAAACTCCCATATACAGCTGGGGAAAAGTTTATTGCAACACTTAATTGGTAACCTCTATCATGGTTCTATCCTTTTCCTGTCAACATATATTAATAAAACTGCAATCGTGGACAATCTTCACATCAAAGAGACGTATAGCACCAATTAGACAAAACTACTGAGATTGATTTATTCTGGTGATCCACCATTTCTTTAACATGATATAAGATCAGCTCTAGATTTCAAGTCTTGATATTCGGTAGCAATACTAGCAAAGATAAATATCACAGGCATTTATCAGCAGAGTTTCCAAAAGGCATTTCCAATTCAAAAAACAAAATGACCATGTTGATTAGATTCAATAAAAACAACAACCCGAGACTAAGCAAAAGCACTAGTTCCATATGAAACAACAATATACATTAATGTTAAGTTCATCATATGCTCTAATTTTTATAATATTTTAGACAATAAAATCATAAAAATAATTGAGAGAAAAATTCTGATCAAGATAGAAGGAAATACCAAAATTGAGCATGTGAAAAAATGTGAAATTTCTAGGGTTTTTTTTTTAATTCAAGAAAAGCAGAACTTATAAAGAGAATTTTTTTTAAAGTAAAATAAAAAAAAAAGTGAAGATTAAACTTACTGGAATGAACAGGTTTTTTCAGCTCCGTTTAGATTAGAGAAAATGGACTGTGACGAATCAGAAAAGAGAGAAGTAGAAGACGAGAAAAGATACATGAAAATTAAAAAATGGTGTTTTAAAAAAGAAATACACGTGGCAAATTTCTGGATAACTGAAACCGAAATGTTCTTACAGCGTTTATACCTTAGCCGCGCTACTAATAACGGCCACTGGTTCAGTCCAGGCCCGTAGGCCCATTCTGATTCTTCCAGAGCCCAGAGGTAGAATAAGACCGCAGTCCGACCAGCTCCAAATTACTATTATTTAATTTTTAAAAATAAGCTTAAATATAAAAAATTCTAAACTAAATTTAAATAATTATTCTTCCTCCTTACATTTTATTATAATCAATTAAATTTTTAAATATTTATTTTAATTCAATTGAATCCTTAAGCTTTTATTTTCATCCAATTAAACCATCAATTAAACAAAAAAAAATGTTAACGATTAATTAACTCTCATTTAATAAAACTTCAATTGAGTGAAAATAAATATTTAAGAATTCAATTAATTATAATAAAAAGATAAGGAAATAGATCATTATTTAATTTTAGTTTAGGGTTTTTGTATACCGAAGCCTAAAAGTTATATTTTATTTAATTTTAATTTTCAAAAATAAATTTTAAAATTAATTAAAATAACAATATAAGAATATATTTTATATTATTTTAATTAATAGTGATAAAAACATCAGCTATATGAATGGACAGCCAAGTTTAAACCTAATCCGAAATAATTTTGGAAAATGTTAACAGGTGACACTAGCTAGTTAAGGTGATATTTAAGAAAAGTATACTCAATGGATTTTTTTTTTTTTTTGAATTTAGTGAAATTAATGCATTAAATACAATTTTTTTAAGCAGTAACTTAACTATTCTTAAATAGTGCATAGAGACACCCACTAACCCAACCTAAAATTTTTTTGTCGTCCCATAAATTTCATCTGTTAAACTAACATTTAAAGTTAAAAATGTTGATTATATAATAACTAATCAAGGTAGAAAGGAACATCAAAACTAAATATTAATGAGTTAGTAGCATGATGTATGAAATTCTCACCAAGTAGCCCAACTCAAAGCAAAATTTATTTTCTTGATAAAAATTTTATTTTTTGTATAAATGTATATGGAAAATTTTATAACATTAATTTTAATTATAATACCCATTTATTGTGTAATTATTGTTCATATTAGTAATATAACTACACTATAAATAATAATGTTAGTAATTTAGTGTCAATGTAGCAACACATTATTTAGTAGCATATTATTTTGGATTTGCTATTGTTATATAGAGTTATGTATTCATATTAAATGGGTATCAAAAATTTTTTATACTTAAAAAAATATACAAGTTTTTTATATTAATAATGTATATATTAAGAGTTTATATTTTACACATTATCATTATATAAATTTTATACACTATTAATGAATTAAATGATACCATATCATCAATGACAAAAAATAAATTTTTACTAGCCCTTAGATAAATACATAAAAACTTAATTCTAAAAAATTCTCATTAATAAATTGACATCATATAATTCATTGAATGATAAGATATCAAATATAAACTCATATAAATCTTAACGTATTAAATATCTATATGTATGTTGTTCTCATTAAGGGTGAGAAAAAAATGGAAACCAAAATCAATTTGAAACTATAGTATTCAGTTCATTTCAAATTTATTGTTTTCTTATTTAATTGGATTAAATTCGGATATTAAATATATATATTAAATGCATATGAGATTTTGAATCAAGATGTGAAAAATGAAAAAAAAAATCGAATCGAATTATATATTTTTATTAGTTTTTATATTTTTTAAATTTTTATAAAATAAAAATAATTAGGCAAAATGTCAAAAAAAAAACTTTCAAATAAAAATTCAATAGTTATTTAACCCTTAATATTTTATTACAATCAATCAAATTTTTAATTTTCTATTTTAAATCAATTGAACTCATAAACATTTACTTAAGCTATTGATTGGACAGAAACACTTAACAATTTTTCCTCTAATGGCTTATTTGGTAAAAATAAAATTTTGAGGGTTTAATTGATTGCAAAAAAAAAAAAGATGAAGACTTAGATAATTACTGAATTATCTTTTTTACCCTTTTGTCAAATAATTTTTTATATCTAAATATATTAAAAATTATATTAAAATAATATATAAAAATAAAAAATTAAATTTAAAAAACCAATGAATAAATAGGTAGAATACAATTCGGATTAATTTTAAAGAAAAATCAATACGAATTTGAATCGAATTTTAAAATTTCATAATATTATATATTATCTGAAAAAATTAAATTAAATTTAATATGATCTAAATAGCTATCACTCATAGTTTTTTTTATAACTTTTTATAATAAAATTAATATATATATAATTTCAAATTTAAATATATATATTCTTAATGTAATGCTAGTATAATAGATTGTTGACAATATGATTTACTTGTCGTACAATTTTAAAAACCAAAATATGTAATGTAAGTTTATCAAACTAGTTCCTTTATGTGTAATTAAAACCAAACCTTGAGGAGTAATGCACATTGTACTTTATAATTCAATACCTTTGTGTTATAGAATACTCTCCACAAGTTTCTTCCTCAACACCTTTTGTTGTGATTCATTTCTCCCCTGCACCTGTTGTCCAGTCTCATCAGTTCCTTGATCTTTTCCCTGCACATACTGTTTGCCTAATCTCCTCCTGCATCTGCTGTTCCTCTTTATTTTCTCACTACACTTGCTGTTCTAAGTCAACACTTTCATGCATCTCATGTTTTGTCCCATCTCTCTCCTATACCTCTTGTTTTGCCTCCTCTGTCACTTGAACTGCTTTATCCAACTACTGTTTTGGTAAAATATTTTCAAACTTCAATCATATCTACCTTAAAAACATCAAACCAAACCTATATATATAGTAGATCCTCTTTAATTGATTTTCAATCCTCTAACATTATCATTTTTCAAAATAGATAAGCTATAGAATGTGAAGGATAAATATAAATAAAATCATATATTAAAATACAAAAAATATGCTTGATTTGTGAAAGCACATCAAAATTGATCGTCTACTTGAGTCATTAATTGTGAACAAATCACAAAACAAAAATTATTGGATTCCATAATATAAATCCTTTACACATTGAAATATAAGAAATTTTTCTTGAGAGTTTCTTCTACACTACCAAACTATCTCTTTCCTTTTCTGTGTGAAATGGTCAACCACAAAAAGACTGATCAGATCAAACTCATCATTTGTATATTTAAAAATCGAATATGAAAGATTTTAACCCTTAAAAATTTTTAAATTTTAAATTTTAAATTAAAAGATTGACTTTAAAACTTTAAGTAGTGATAATGAAATATGAAAATAACAGGATTGCATTTTCTTTAAGGATACACTTATTCTAATGTAAGTGTTATATTTTTTTATTTTTGTATTTTTAAATTAAAATAATTAAGTATAAATATGACATTTCAATTTTATATCGAAATAATTTAAAGTTTTGCTATGATATATAAGTAGAGACTTAATCTTAAATCTTTAAAAAAAATTTTGTGGGACAAAGCATAAGATCTTTAGATTACAATATCTCATAAGTGGAATACGAGCATCAAGTCGAATGGGAGTCAAGTGTTACATAATGAGAATCACTTTTAAAATTTCAAAGTCTAATGTGATCTATGTGTACTTTGTGTTGGGTTTGATAAGGACGTCAAGTTTTAATGAGAAAAGTTTATAACACCTCAATCTTACATCAAAATAATTTGAGATTTTGCTATAATATATAAATAAAGGTTTAATCCTAAACCTAAGAAGCTTTAAGATATTGTCTATTTTGATTCAAAAATCTCACAGTAAGACTCTACTTATATATCATAATAGAACCTCAAATTATCCAAATGTGAGATTAGTAAATATTATAAATTTAATTGCTACACAATAAAAATTAATCATCTACCATTTCATAAATCTCATTCCATCTATCTTAACATGCAAATTTGAAACCTTTAAAGTAAAATCAAATTCAATAGCTTATGGAAGGAATGCATGTATTTAAAAGACCAACAGTTCAAAAATAATTGATGGATTGGAAGTTTCTAGCTTTTTAAGTAAATGAATATTAACAATACTAGCAATTTTCATTGTTATGAATAAATATTAACAAAGTATTTTAATTTTAATTAATTTAAACTCATAACTAACTTCTTAAGGTAAGTACAAAAGTTTTAACTTCAAAAACTTTGATTTTAATTGTGATATTTTAAATTTCAAAAGTAATATACTAAATAAACCATTCTAAATTTGCATAAAATGTCACAAAATATTAAATATTACAATTTTCATTTCTTAAAATTGCTTATATGTAGAAAATTAACTTTGAAATATTAGAACGATTGAATAATGTTCTTATATTCCACTTTTTATTAACATTTAGGTATTTCAAAAAAGATTTCATATCAATTACAAAAATAGTACACACTAAAAGAATTAAAGAAAGTTCAAAATATTGTTTAAAAAAATTGCCTAATCACAAATAAGTTATTGATTCAATTGGTTAATACTCGTTTTTTTCGATGAAAAAGTCTTAAGTTCAAGTTTTACCGATGGTCATTTATCAGAGTCATCTCGAATGTATGACTTAAAATCACCTAGCTTAGACTATCAGATATGATATATCTTACTATAATCTGAAAGATTGAACAACTTAACTATTTATGGATTTCTCTTAAAAAAAATTACCTAATCAAATAAGTAAAAAGCATTATCTAGGAAAATCTTGCAAACTAAAACATATATATATATAATATGTAAGGATATTTTAAAATAAAATAAAATAAAATAAAATAAAAATACTATTTAATATGATTTGATATATATTATTCAATTAATGAGTCTTGAGCTATTAACATGCTGCGGTTAATGGATAAATATAAATAAAATACTTTCATTTTTTAAAAATACGGTTTGCTCGTAGAAATGAAAATAATATCACGGACGTTTATACATATTTTAAGAATAGACTACTAATTAATTAAGAGTCATTTATCATAGGCTATTTAATTCTCTATTTAACATGGTTTTTTTTTAGTTTGAAATTTTTTTTTTTTGTCGTTTTGAAAGTTTTTTATGAACGGTAAATGATGCTAGTAAATAAATGTAATTTTTTTTTGTAATTTTATGAGTCAGGTTTGATTCATATTTGATGTTAATATCTTATTTGTTTATTCAAATTTAATCTCATTTAAAATTTTAAATCTCAAATTTTTTTAAAATTCGACCTAAATTAAATAAAAAATCTTAAACTTACTCATAAAACTTAATTTATATAATAAAAAATTTTAAAAAATGATTAAATTAAATTTAATAAATTTATATTTAATAAAAATGTATATAAAAATTAAAAATTAAAATTATATATGTAAAAATTAAAATTAAAAATTATATAAAAATAAGAATTAAGTTTAATAAAATATATAATTTTTAATTTTAATTTTTATATATATGTGAATTAATTTATATATAATTTACATATATATATAAATAAATAAATTTTAATAGATATGAATTTGAGCCAAACCGAGTTAGATTCAAATTTTAAATATTTTATTTAAAACTTAATTCGAAATGTAAATGAATCAAAAAATTTTATTCAAACTTATTTAATAAATTTTAATTTTTTATTCGAACTCCTTTAAAACTTAAATAGGCCTATGAATTTAAACAAATAACTCAACCCTTAAACATGTTTATTTATAACAAATAGTTATTTATATTGAAAACACAGAATATGTATTTAAAATTAATTAAGAATTAAACTTATTTGATAATAATTTAAGATCAACTAAATTGCAACTTATTTAACAAGAATGTTAGCTTTTACAGAGAATAAATGTAATTAATTTAATAAAATAATTATTTTTTAAAGTAAAAATTTTTCAAATCAAATCAAACACATTAATTAAAAGACACATATCACATTAATTTGGGTTGTCATGTGTAAAAAAAATAGACAATTAACATTGGATATTTTCCTTTCCGACAGAAGTTTCATCCTATTTTCAATTAAAAATTTAAAAATCAAATAAAAATAAAGTAATACTAATATAATTTTGAATCACTACAAAAAGGGAAATGAAATTCAAGATTTAATTGAAGATCCAAGGAGAAATCAAAACTTCATAATGGAGTTGAGACTAACGAATAATTGCATCGTACTCTAAACAGAAAAAAAAAAAAATCATGGACTCATTATTTTTATGGTAAAAATAAAATAAAATAAAATAAAAGCAGAGAAAAAGATTTCTACTTTTACTGTCTTAATCACATTGCATAACAGCAAAAAGGGCCTCTGTTCAAATATTCAAGAATGTTCTTTACCCAGAAAAATGTTGGTTCCTTCCTCAAAATGACAAAAAAAAAAAAAAAGTCCCCAAAGTATCTTTGAATTAAATAGCTGTTCATCTCATTCCTGTATTTGCATTTCAAAACCCTATTTGTACAGAGCTCTACTAGACCTACACCCGCAAAAGAAAGGAAGAACAGAAAAAGAAAAAGAAAATCCAACAGTTTATATGACACATTTTGATCAACTGGTGAGGGAGTTACTATGAGATGATAATTATCAGCTACATATGATAACAAAGCTTTAAGTGGAGGATGCTGGGATACACACACCAATGGTTGAGGTTATCTATGTTGCAATAGCTGTAGCTCTATCGACTCGTATTCCTTCAAGTTGTTGACTACGTTTTGAACTTTCTTTGATAGTTGGTTACCATGCTCTTCAACAACTTTCATAAATGCAGTCAACTGTTCTTGATATGCTGCACAGAGTCGTTTCTTGTTCCGTAGCTCAGCAGTTAGTACTTGAATTCTCTTATCCTTCTCATCCTTCAGAGTTGTACACAGAAAGCACATCGTTTAGAAACACTTGGAAATCAAAACTTTGTTTCATATTTTCACTTGTTTGGTTTTGGAAAATATCATACTTAGAGCATAATGTGGCTACAAACATGTCTTTATATGCAAGCTAGTATACATTCCTGAAAAAGAAGCATACAAAAAAATTTTGAATGCTTAATTGTCAAAAGATATTAGGGAAAGTAATGGAAAAAGTAAAACCCATTTAGAAGATGATATATTAAATTGCCGATGAATGGCACAAATCAAGAGGCTCAAAATTTTGAGCTTCAAAATGATAATGCTAAAATCAAATGGGGTAATTTCACCACCTAAAATTACTTTAGAAATATTCAATTCATAAGCCTTAATTGGGGTTCGCTACATGAATTTGTTTTTCCCATTCCACTTGGTCAAGGGCATATCAACGGAAAGTTTTCAAGAAGCCAAATCATTTTTATTGATTTCAACCCATGACATCTTCAGCTTCCTATAACTCCTTTTATTCTTTCTACTGGCATCAATTTACTCTTGCGTAATGTCACATTGCTAGGCCTATGCTGCACATGATAAACTATCTAAATTAATCACTCCTAGGTTTATCCCTCTCATGAACAGCTTCAATTTTATTCAATTTTTCATATTCGAGTAGAAATCATCTCAGTATCCTCACTTCAGCAAATGTCTTGTCTGCTAATTGCATAATATTTAATACCATAAAGCATAGAGGATTTACAAAATTATTGCAAAAACGGATGGTGTAGATTTATCAGCAGCAGATATCAAAAGAAAAAACCACATGTCTGGCAACATTTATGAAATGTCCCAATAACTGAAAATTTGATATCAAAGGCAAGCATAAATGCATAGAAGAGAAGTATAACTAATTTGGGTTGAAGGATGATTCTTGGTTGAGATGCTGCTTAATTTTCCTTCACCAGTCAAAGCTGGAAGTGATTGTAATTCTTAGATTTTTTTTAGATTCACGCCTATTGAATCTGTCACTGTCCCATATTAATGTGGTAATTAGTATTAGGTTTGAGCACAGTTGCCATTTTCACCAAAGCTGGTATAGTCCTCATAGCGCATATGCTTGCAAAATACACCTCCTCTTTCGGCTAAAATGTGTAAAAAAGTAAACAAACCTACAGGCTACTTCCCCCTCTTTCCTTCCTTCTTCAATTAAGCAGCTTTCAGTCTAATAGTTAACCCAAATAAACTTATCAAAATTAAATGGATTCTATTCTTCTAGACGCATAAAGGTCATGTTTGACACATAAGATTATGATAGGATAGGATAAGATGATATTATGAATAGGATTAGATTAAATAATGTCATCCTATATCATGTTTGATGTGTGTAAGGATTAAGATAGGATAAGATGATATTATGAATAGGATTAGATTAAATAATGTCATCCTATGTCATGTTTAATGTGTGTAAAGATTAAGATAGGATAATTTATTTCTTGGTCAAAATTATCCTTCCTCAAAGTTTATATAATTTAAATTATTGATGTAATTTTTAAGGATATAATAGGACATGTAAGTTTAATCCTATGGATTAAAGATAATCCTCTCCACTTTGGAAGGATTGAATCATGCTATACCACGAGGATGATAATCCTCCTTGTAATCCTATCCCTTTCAATTAGAAACAAACCAAACATAATATAAAATGATTATTATACTATCCTATCTATCATCCTATTCACCAAACATGGCCAAAAGACCTTAGATTAACCTCATCTACTTATAAAAAATCCATAGCTTTCATGCCTTCTAAAGGAACACAACTCTCTGTTCCTAAAACCCCTTCTATAATTACAAGTTACATCTTCATACAATGGGTTTTGTTCTTCTTAAAAGGCATTTATACCATATCTTCATAGAGTAATGTTCTTCTTAAAAAGCATTTACACCATATCATTATAGAGTAATGAAAAAAAATGATACTAGACTATAGATAAATATCACACGCTAAAAACTTATTTTCCTACAAACAAGGGGCAATCTGAAGTCTGAAAAGAAGACATTATTCCTTAAAAACTTGAAAATGGTAACCACACTGCAGATTATAGTTCCAAAGAAGAGGAAAAGGAGGAGAAAAAAGTGAGCAACTCACCATTGTTTGACGAGCCTCACGTGGAGCGACTACAAGTGGATGATTATGATCCTTAACAAATCTCGTTATCACCCACTTTCCAGACTTATTGACCTTAATATGAATCATTGCCTTACAGCCTTCCCTTGAGCTTGGCCGCGGCTTTCTGACAGGGCCAAATTTACCTCGAATACTAACACAATGACCCTCCTTATTACATCCAAGTCGACGAGCAAGAATCCTCCCATCTCTTTCAGATCGGCGACAAGACATCACACGCATAACAAAGCCTACTCGCCGTGCATATTCATCATAAAATATCTTGGCAGCATCTTCAGATTCAAACTCCACACCTTCATGTGGTTCTACAATTGGATCTCCTTCACATGGGACTGCCACTATCTCTCCTCCCCTGAAGCTCTCTATCGCTACAGCACCCTCATCCAAATCCACTGCCACACAATAAGATGAACCATTATTCATAAAAATTTTTGAAAAAAAAAAGATAGAAAATAAAAATTATATCCTCTACAAGAAGAAAATGAGAACTATTGCTCATAACTACAATTCAAAGTAGAAAAGTAAATTACACAAAAAAAAAAAAAAAGATCATTTTAAGCAGTTCAAAAAGTTCCTAAACACTAAAAGCCAACAAAAACAAAAGCCTTTTCCGATCACATTATATCAAAAAAATGAAAATTCTAAGGGACCAAAGCAACTAAAACGAATTCATTCAAGAAGACATTTCAACGATTAGAACGCGAGACTCTAACTTGAACTTCCATGTTCAAGTCCAACTGAAGGGAGAGCAGACACTATCTCCCTTACTCAAGACCCGTGCCTCCATATGTACCCAAAAGGAACAAAAAAAAAAAAAAACCCATATTTCTTCTCAAGTTTATCTCCTTCAATAATTCATCAAATAATGAAGAGCATATATAATTTGATTTCCTTTAAACCCAAATAAGAAACTGGAAGTTAAACCAATCAAACAGCTGAAAATTTCCATTTAATGCCAGCAAAAGTTAGAGACGAAGTGATAAAAATGAAAAGAAACAGACAAAAGAAATCAAACCCATTAAAATAAAAGCTCTCCTAACACTAAATTCACAGCGTTTATCATCACTCATCAGCGTATATGAATGGAAAAGTAAGCGAAATTAACGAAAGAGTCAGTGAAACAGAGGAGAAAAACAAATGGAAAAATGTCGAACAGTGGAAAGAAGTTGTTACTAACTTGATTGAGAGGATCGAAGAAGGTAAACGTGGACCTCTCGTATCTGTGTTCTAACCAGAGGAAGGGAAAGGACGGCCGCTAAACTGTGGGGGCTCTAAAGGTAATTTTGGAGAAAGTTTTAAATATAAATTCGGAGAATTCTAAGTGTACCCACGTTTTTCTCTATAAATTATTAATTATAAATAATTTTAACAAAAAATTTTTTATAATTTTTTACTTTTTCATTTTCGAAAATACATTTTTAAAAAGTCATAATTTTTTATAAGTTTTACGATTTTTTATAAATGATGAATATCCCAAAATTTATAAAAAAATATTTAAATAATTTTACTTATAAAAAATTAAAAAAATGCATTTAAAACTCTCCGGTGAGAGAAAATTGAAGGGAAGGAAGAATGGGTGAACTTTTTTCAAATTTTTTATATCAAAATGTTAAATTCAATTTTTTAATACAAATCCAATTAAAATTACATATATTTGTATTATATTATTTATGTTACATGATTTTGTTTTAATTTTGACATAATGTAACTTAAAATTTTTTAGTTTCTATCAAAACTTATATAATTATAATTAAAATTTTAAATTGTATCACCTTCGCATTTTTTTTTATATATCTTATCATCTTATCATATTTTAAATTATCATATCTACTTGTCACTTATAAATTTCAACTTTCAATCATGCATATTTTAGCATGATTCAAGCCGTAACTCTCAATCGAATGAACTTATTAAGCTTCAGAATCAGCAGGTCATTGTAATTTCCTATGCTGTTTACAACCAACTCTTGATTCTGCTCTTTCTCCATTGGCCAAACACTTGGGAATGGAAATCTCGGGGCATTCATGGAACCTGGTATCCTATCGATCCAACCTCAAGCATTGGCTTGAGGCAGACAAACTCTATACCCAGCCAAGGTCAAAGGGGCATTCAACTACTTTCAATCAGTGTATGCAACCAGACAGTGTAAGCAATTTCAATTTGGCCAAATTTTATGTGTAAAGCATCATTACTCATATCAGCTTCCAACTGATGGCAACGGGCACAACAAATTCTCAAGCTCCATTTTGATGGACAGTGAAATTGATTATAATGAAATTAAAAACAATAATAAAAATTATTATAACTGCGATTAAAAATAATTTTATTATTACTATGATTGAAAAAAAAATTAATGAAAAATTTATACTGAATAGATCTCACAAGAGCTAACACTTAGATTCAACCGAGCATGCGATAAGGTGGTGAAATCCAAACGGATACTTAGAATTTAGAGAAATCTTGCACAATTTAACAAATTTAAACAAGTTTATGTGAAATTAAGCAGTGAATGCATACATGCAGTATAATATTTAATTCAACAATCCAACCGAACAAACCAGCATCAACTTGGTTTACTCGATTACCATGCCTAGTTTAATATCTGCTCAGTCTTACTTGTCCACCAGCTTCATTGACACAAACGAGAATCTCATGAAGACCGAAGTGCTTTGATGACGGCAAGGCCAACCAGAGAGTCTTAAGTTAATTGTATCAAGATGTAAAGGTAAGGGGAAATGTTAGCGTGAGTATCGGGTGGGTTAACAACTAATGTTTCGTGCAGTGTGGTAAATTACCAGGTTCACAATGTATTAACTAAACTCATCAAGATGTTTCCCATTAACTTTAAATCTGTCAGCAATAATCCTTCGCAACAACCTGACGCTTTTATTCGACTTGTGATATGGTATGACAACCTTTAAGAGGAGTAAGAACCAGATAAAGCACGAATACAAGAGTTACAAAATAAAATTTGTGGACTAACCACTCCAAAGGCATCTCAGCGAAGTCAATCATTCAATTACCTATCATAGATTAAAAGTACAAGAGGTAAAAATCAAGTTTTCTGATATAGTCCAAGTTAGAAACTTATAGGTTGTTCTGAGAACAAGATAAATACCAGAGCACCTTTTGCTGTATTAGTAAATTCCATATGAAAGCAAAAACAGCGGTTCATTGTTCAGCTGTATCCAAACTGAACTTACAGAAGAAAGAAAATAAAAGAAGCAGGAAAAGATAAACATTTCAAAACCATTGTTTACAAGAATATAATGCTAAAATCAAGTCGGCCAAATCCCCATACATGTTTCTGGAGTACAACTCACCTTTTTCCTCATGGTGGCTACAACCTTTTGGCAGAACATTTAAGCTCTCCGCATCACATACTTCTTCAAGTGCTCTTTTTATGTGTGCATTATTTTCTAAAGCCTCCTTGCATTCAGACTGGATTCCTATAATTGGCCAAAGCAATAAATACGTGGACACATATAAATATACATGTATACATCCACAGTGAGATAAGGAGGAATGAAGAAATGTTGTGCACTTTGCCATATTAAGGATCGGTAAAGATCATAGACAATTTACATTCCTTCCACCATTTTCCGACTCTTCCAGTTACTCTGGTTTGAGATTCAAGATATTGAATTGCCAGAATCAACAATACCCATCTTAAACCGTATTCAATTAAAAGTGAAAGAAAAATGAAATTTTTCTATGAGTCTAGTGACTCGCTTCTGGTGCTAGATGAGCCAGTCCTGAGTCCTGACCCAGCTGGCACCATACTGGGAAGAATCTGCATTAAGTTATTCTTTCATCTTGATTATAAACCAATTATTGATCATTGGCTTTTTCACTTAAACTAGTGGTTCCATAAAAGACTTCATGTTGTTCACATCTTCTTTTGATTCTGTATACTCTTGTGGTTTAAAAAGCTTCCACATCCCAACTGGATGCCGCCTTTGAATGCCAGCCCCTTTTGCAAACCTCCCAAACATCTTTTCACACTCTGGATATGGCTTGACATACAAATTATAGAATCTAAGCCTGCTTGGCTTTATCAAACTCTTCAACCCCACCTCAAAACCCAGTGCACCTTTTGATCTCAAATACTCTAGGACATTGTATCGCGGCACAATCTGTTTCTCAAAATTCGCACCCAAATACTCTGGAACCTCAACCAAGCAACCAACACCATACTTCATTCTGTTCACCAAGAACTCAATTTTCTTCTCAATCTCCTCTATCTCATATAAAATCAATCTTGGCTCTTTCCACAGGACCTTAAATGCTTCTCTACGAATCAACCCGTGTTTGCACAAGCAATCAACTCTAAGCTTAACTTTAAACCCAGCCCTAAATTCTCCTTCACTAAAAATACTGTCCTTAATGGGAACACGACATTTCAAAGTCCTCAACAATTCCAAACACCTTGACATTTCCCCTAATTCCATACCCAAAACTCTCGGCTCGCTTACAATCTCCTCCCTCACCTCATTTTCACTAAAACCCAATTCCAAAAATTCGTAAAGCAATGGCTTCAACCTATTTTCAACATCAAATCCTAAAACCTCAGGAAACAAATAGAAAACCTTTTCAATCCCATATCCTGAAATCCCAATTCCTTCCAAAAATCCAATCTTTTCACAAATTTCATTTTCCTTCATCACAATTATCCTAGGAAACCCTTCTAAAACCCTAGTCAAAACCCCACCATTAAACCCTAAACCCTTCAAAACACCAACACTCTTCAAAAACCCGTCTGGGTCAATCTGAAATCTCCTAGAAACTGCCAAAACATTGCTGATAACCAAAGGGGAAACACCCAAGTTTTCAAATTTAGAAATCCCAATTTGCCATCTCTTCAAAAAATCAAGGTCTAGAACTGCTGGACAGTCAGATAATAAAGAAATAAAGGAATTCTGGGGAATCTTAAAAGATAAAAGAATGTTTAGAGACTTCTGGATGTCATTCAAATTGGAATTCTTGAGTAAAAAATGGTTTTTTGCAAGAAAAGTGTGGAGCTGAGAAGGTGGAAAACCATACCTTTGAAGGAGATTTGCAAGAGAAATCTGGTTTCTGTATTGGGAAATTTTGGGGGTAATCGAGGAAAAGAATTGGACTGATGAGAGCCGGCTGAAAGCAGTCGCCTTGTTTAAGGCAGTGATAGCCATTGTTTTTTCTTCACTTCAAATTCTTTCGTTCACTCTTCAAGTGTATTTTAAGTTTTTGAGCACTTTCTTTAGCCAGTTTTTCATAATATAACTATATTTTATTAATTAATGCATTCACTACCAAAGTTTTGTTTCTTATTTTTATATATTTTAGTACTAAAAAATCATATGTTATGGTTTCTTAATTAATAAATATTAAAATATACAAAATAAAAATTTTAATTAAAAAAACCCTAAATTTTAATATCTATAACAATATATGAAAAAAATTCATCATAAAACACAATTGATTTTAGACCCTTTATCGGAATGACATTTGTCTAAGATAAAAAAAAAATTCTATAAATTATTAACGGTATTTATGAATTATTGATGATATTTTATGATAAATATTATCAAAAGTATTATGTTGAAAATATTTTAAATATTACAAAAAAAAAAAACTAAAAAGACGTGATTTTCAAGTTGTGATTTAAGTAGTAATATATAAAAGATATTACCTTCGATTTCCAAAGCCATATGATCAAATGTCCATTCATCATTTGGTTCTTGTACTTAATTTAATTGAATAAACTGAATAAAAAATGATTAATAACATAGATTATGTTATTTAGGGATGTAATCGAGTCGAGTCGAGTCTAATAATAAAAAGTGCGAGCTCGAGTTCGACTCACAACTCGAGACTCGATACTCGACTCAAACTCGATCGAATTTTATTTTTCAAGTGTCAGCTCGATTCGTGATCGAATTTCAGTTATCCGAGCTTACTCAATTAATATATAAAAGTAAGCTCGATTCGTATACTAGACAAGAATTCGATTATTCATGCTCGAACTCGAACTCGGACTCGAAATATTTTATTAATTAAAATAATAAAAATATATTTAAATATAAAAGCTTGATTAGGCTCACGAGCTACTCGAATCGAATATAAGAATACTCGAATTCGACTCGATCGATAAGTAGAACTACTCGAGCTCGACTCGATAATAATCGAATCGAATTCGAGTTTTCTTCGAATTGAATCCGAATAGCTTGCGAGTACTAATGTATCATTTATACCTCAAATGTTATCAAATCTATTTTTTTAATCTATTACTAAAAATTTTGCTCGATTACATTTGGGCTTATTTTTTATTTTAAAATAATATAAATTATTAGAATTTAATTATATTTATTTCTTTATTTATGTATAAAAATATATAAAAGTCAATTAAAATATTTACAAAATTTTTATTTTATGAATTTTTTAGATTAAATATCTTTTATTATTCAATTTAACAATAAGCAAATTAATATATTTAATGAGGTTTTAAAAAAAAAACTCAGATTTTTTTTTAGATTTTAAATTTTAAATTTTTTTATGTTTTTCTTTTTAAAAGGAAAATACAAAAAATGAAGGCTAATTTAATTAGACTTTCATTAAACCCAAAACACTATTTGAAAGACTATTTTTATATATACAACACTATAGCGTTTTGTTTCTTAATTAAATTTAAAAAAAAAAATTATGAAGACCTAATTGCTTGACAAACTTCAAACAATGAGACCCTCAATTAAAGCCAATGAATAGTAAAAATTAAGAGACTACTTTTAATTATAATATATAGTAATAGATGTATATATTTATATGTTTAATTAATTAAAGATATTTTTGTAATTTTTTCATAAAAATATTTATTAAGAAAATTCTTAATTTTCATATTTTTTTCATAACATTTTTCTTTTTTAATAAAATTATTTTATAAAAAATAGAATAGTAGTCTCTTAAGGGAGCTAATTAAATTAGTAGACTAGTTTCAATTATAGGAGATAGTAATAAATGTATATATTTATATGTAAGTATATATATATATATATATGTTTAATTGGTTATTTATTTCTTATAATTTTTTTGTTATTTTTTCTTAAAAATATTTATTGAGTAATATTTTTATTAAAAAAATTGTAATTTTTTTAAACATTTTTTGTAAGTTTTTCATTTAAATATATATAATTAATTATTTATAGATGATAGGAGAAAAAAAAATCCAAATTGATGTTGCCACTTGCCATGCACATTTTCTCAAAATTCATGCACATATTTAACATTATGATTATTATCATTTATACCCAATTTAACCCATGCATCATAATTTAAGACATATATTAGTTATCCATAAATTAATCTTTAATTTTCCAAGGGATAACTTTAATCTATTGTATTGATATAGATATATATTATAAAAATATCAATTAATTTTTTTATATTAGAAGTTTTCAAAAATTAAAACCCTAATTATTAGATTAATTTTGAATAACCACAAATATATAAAATAAATAAAGAAAATAAAGAAGTTAAAAAATATTTCTATAATCTATAACTTATATATTTTAACAAAAATTTGTAATTGTTGTATTTTCTCTCTGATTGCTTAAATGTTTTCATAAAAATATTATAATTTAAAATATATTTTAAAAATCATACCTTTAATCAAATAATTTATAATTTAAAAATAAAAATAATGACATTTACACTGCAATAAAAATTGCTAACACAGATAATATAACTTTCATATAATACAGACTTTAACACTTTAAATGAATTGTTTAATAAATAAATAGAACTAATTAGCTCCTTGCATAGTGAGAGAGTGAATCCTAGTTGACTACAAAACCAATTATTTTTTCACATTTCAATGAAAAAAAAACATTATTTTAATTTAATTGAGAGAGAAAATATTTTTATTATTGACAAATGACAAGCAGGGATTGATAGGAAGACAAAAAGGTAAAAGTCGGCTGGTCGGATTTTGACAGAGATAATAAACCCCGCACGTTCTGCTCGTTAAAACTTGGTGAAATGTTGAGAATCCATGTCGACGACTGCAAGTCAACCGTCAGATTTTAACCCTCAATTATTTTCTGTCTAAATATCTCTTTCTCGAAGAAAATCTGTCCCTGTTTGAGAAGCAGAAACTCAGAAGGTTACTCTCAAGACCTAAAAGAAACACAGTTCAAAGATCATAAAAAGTAAGCTTTGTTCTCCTCTCCCATTTTTATCAGAATTGTAAGCTTCTTTTCTTGTTTCTTTTTCCATTTCTGGGTTATGCTTTGTTGTGTCTGTTACTAATTCATTTACCTTCTTTCAACTACTTGTTTTTTTGCTACATTTTTTGTTAGGGAAATTTAGACAGGATATTTTGAGTAATTGATGAACTGGGTTTGTTCTGGATTCTTAAGAAAGTGAAACAAATTTTGATTTTTAACTTGGAAAATGCAAATATATGCATTAGCATTAATTAGATAGTGAAGTTTAATTAATTAGCATTAATTTGATTTTGATTTTAGTCTTAAAAGCATTGATGATTTGTGAAGTTTCTTAATAGAAAATGTGGGAAATTGGAATAATAATATGTAATGAACAGGTGGGATATTGAATGCTTTAGGAATTAATTAGATATGAACTATTGTATGCTTTAGGAATTAATTAGATATCAACTATCATTCCCATTTGCAGGAATAATGGCAGGGATTGTTTGTCCACATGAATTTTTGGATAGTGATAGAAGCTCAGAGGATGAAACTGCTCTAAACATTGCTGAGTTTGAAGGGATGGGACAAGAACTGTTGCAGGGACATAATTTAATAAATAATGAGTTCATTTCGTTAGAACAATCAGGTGAAGCTTTGGATTTAGGAAATTTGGAGCCATACACTGGGATGACTTTTCAATCCCTAGATGATGGAAGGGATTTTTATTTTGAATATGCCAAGCGCACTGGTTTCACCATACGAACAAATCGAATTCGACACTCACTAAAGAACATGGCTATAATTGGACGGGATTTTGTGTGTTCAAGAGAAGGTTTTCGTGCAGCAAAGCATACACATAGAAAAGACAGGGTTCTTCCTCCAAGGCCAATTACAAGAGAAGGTTGCAAAGCAATGATAAGGTTGGCTGCAAGGGATGGAGGTAAATGGGTTGTTACCAAATTTGTACGAGAGCATAACCACAAGCTAATGGCACATTGCCAATTTTCCGGGGAGCTGCCAACTATTAATATGCTCAGTGAGGTAAGTCTCTGATACTTAGAAGTGGTCTATTGAGTTGATTTAACTCATTGTTATCATAATTAGGATTTAAATCTTGGTATGGAAACTAAATTACATATTAGCAAAGGTTTCTGATTTGAAATTGATATTTCATAGCATCAGTACCTGTTATAATTACTTATGCATTCCCTGAAGAAGATTTCAGATATAGCATCCTCTACTAATTGAATGACTTGGTGATTGACGGGCCCCATCTATTTGTTGTTTTTGCTGATGCCTGAATCTTCTTTCCTCGAAACCTCTTTTTTCTTGGAAAGGTTATACAAATAATAATTTTAGTATGAGCGTTCACAATGGAATCCTGTCTGTTTTGAATCAAAACTCTATGGCGAGGAACTTCATGTGTCTCTCAAAAACTTTGTGAAGAACTATTTGTCAATGGTTATACCTGCAGGTTCTTACTCTTGGTTTGTGGACCTAGGCATCGTCCATTTTAAGGGGTTGCATTCCAATGGTAGGCATTGTAGCTATGTAATGGTAGATGGGAAGAAGATGTAGACACCTATAGTGTTTGTCTAAGGAATTTCTTTTTACGTTCATACATTTTGAGCAGTGCCAACTGCCAAGGGAAGTACACGAACTGTATAAAAGTTTCCCTAAATGTAGCCTGTATGCTAGTCCTGTGTGGAATCCCCATCTTTTTCCCAATCTTGTTTATGCATTATATTTGGGTCCAAACAATTGTGTAGAAGTTCATACTAAAAATTGAAAGAAGAAGGAACCTGTGGAAATGTCATATTTGGCAACTTGGCCTAAGTTTTGCTGCATTTACTTGAACAGTTTTACACTAGCAGGGTACTATTAAATTAGGCTTTTGCTCACACATTACACTCTTATTGTTTGTGAGTGAAACCTTTGCCACTAGCTACTCTAGGCTTTGGGGTTGGTCCTGGTGAATAAGTTATAGAGACCTGTTAATACTTTGTTGTTGGATTACTTAATTTAGCTTTTTCTGCTATTTTGGGCTTTGATGGCGTTTCTAAAAGAAATCTGGATGTCTAACCTGAAACTCTTGGTAGATCTTTTGCACATATCAGTGACTCCTTGAGGAAATTTTCTACTAGTCAATCATGCATATGATACTCCTTAAATACAAAATACTTAGGTTGATGATTTTGCACCTGACTTCAGGTTGATGCTTTTGCAGGAAGAAAAGGATAAGAAAATACAGGATCTATACAATGAGCTACAGCAAGAAAAAGAACGGTCTGCAGCGTTTCGAGAACAATTACAGATGATTCTTAAAGATCTCGAAGAACATGCTGAATTTATGTCAATAAGAGTTGAGGACATAGTTGACAATCTGAAAAGGGTTGAACTTGACTATGCATAGCTAGCCATGACTTCCTGCAATTTTTTCATAGGATGGGCCATAACTAGACCTAATTTTATAACATTAGGACACTTCTAAATTCAATCCTGGGGTTTGGCATTCTAAATGTTTTGAGGCTGACAAATTAGTTTATTAGCATAACACTGTATCTTAGAAACCACCATGATAGAGGAAACATGTGCTGGGGATTTCTTGGGTGTTCTCCTCTCAATGATTTCAGTTCTATTCAAACAAGTGAAGATGATGAACAAGATTGTAACATGTTAATTTCATTGAATTTCAATAGTAAGTTATTTTTATTGGATCGAAACTGCCTCTCCTTTTACCTCTGCTTCTTTCTCTCTCCCCATGTTCCGGCATATTATTAAAAGAAAAAAAAAATTTTTGCAGCTTCATTGACTGTAAAATTTTAGAACCAGGAAAGGTTGAATGTGGAATTCTCAATGTTGTGGTCAGACTCTAAGGTGAAAAAAATAACAAAATTTGCTCATGCCCCTAGCAATGGTAACTCTGCATCATGGATAAACAAACCAAAAAAAAAACCTCTTCTCCTGATCATTTAAGCAAATCATATATTGATATATACTAGGAAAGAAGAGAAAATTATGACAATGGGGATATCAGAGAGAGAAACAATAACACCACCTATCCCCAACCAATCTTACAGGCATGCAAATCAAAATAAAATGAAAACCAGCAACAAAATACACACTACTATTTTCATCTTCGGTGATAAAAATTGTTCCCAGCTCCCCATTGCACCCTTTTTCCCCTCTCCCTTCTCCAAGTTAGTGATACCATTGATTTGGTGCAGCGACATACATGTGAAGCAATTTGTTGACTGTAACTGTGCGACATGCACACACATAGACACTATGTTGAACCAATGCAACGCAGCCACAAGTCGGAGCCAAAGATCATGTTGATTTGTCCAAAAATATCTACAAACCCTTGATAGATCCTTGCCTTGCAAGTTATGTCAGAGCACTAAAGCCTCCTCCTTTCATCATTTGCTTGAATTCCTTAAAATTAACCCTACCATCACCATCCATATCAACTTTCATTATCATCTTCTTGCAATCCTCAACGGTTTTCCCTTGTTTAAGCCCAAGTGAATCCAAAACAGACCTCAACTCATCAACAGAAATATAACCATCTCCATTTTGATCAAAAACATTGAAAGTCTCCTTCATATCTTCATCTTCATCCTTACCATCCATGAGGGATTGATACAACTCACCAAACTCATCAATATCAACACAATTATTGCCATTGACATCAATCTTTTGAATCATTTGGGTTAACTCTTCATCAGGAATAAAGATGCCCAAGTTCTCCAATGACTCATTCAACTCTTCCTTTGTAATCCTCCCATCTCCATTCTTGTCAAACACTTGGAAAACCCTCTTTAACTCTTCACCATCCATTGTAGCAACAAGGAGAGGATCTGCAGAGGTTTTGTTTTGGTTTCACTGCCGGCAGCAAACAAGGGTGGTGTGGGTAGGATTAATCCAGGAGGGGGGCAGGAAGGATAGTTTCTTGAGGACCAAATAATCTAAAACAAGATTGTATAGTTCGAAAATCCTAAAGAAAACAGTTGGCATTGAAAGGGAAAAAAAAAGACAACAAAACCAAGATTTTTTCTGTGGTAGGAAGAAAATTTGGGAGCAAAATTTGGAGAAAAATTAGTTGCAAAGTTTGAAGGGAAAACCAACAATAAAGGAAGGGGCAGGCTGATGATTTGTGACCGTTGGATGTTTAGTTTTTCCTCAACAGTTGTTTTCGCTTGATTGGTGGGATGGTGACATGTGGTGTCATTGGATATTTAGTTTTTTTATATGATCTCTAAATCATGGTATCTAGTTGAAGTTCTACGTCTTACAGCTGATCTCATGCACTTGTTCCAGTATTATACAAGGCCGGCAAGAAAGAAATGCAGTAAGATGACCATGTCAGGCCACATTTAGCAGGAAGCAAGCATTGCAATTGACCTGAAAACCCTATCTGAAATCTTGTTGGACTTAAATAACATGTAGTAGGTCATACGTCCTATCAGCCGAGTTGCTGTCATCACATGCATGTGTCACTCGGCCATAACCCTCTTTCTGCAAAACCCGGCTTATTGAGGTGCATTTTCAAGCATAGATTCATATCAGAAGGCAGAAATAAGTCCAGAAAATAGAATGTCTGATTAAACAGAGAAACCACAACAACAAACATTGACGGTAAAAGTAGATGCAAAAGGGAAAGTTGGGGAACTTTAGAAAGAAAGAAATCCAATTAACAAGCTACATTCTACATGGTACCGGAATTGCACCCACTTTTTCTGTAGAATGCAAAGAAAAAGGAATAGAAAAGGACTTCATTCTCATATCATGCTATCTGTTCTTCCAGGCAACCTCCTGAAGAAGTTTTGGGGCAGTGAAGGAATGCTGATTCGAAATCTTGGATGCCTCATTGTGAAAAAGCCAACTCCAAGTACAAATAAGCGACCAGGAATGAAATACAAAGTAATACTAGCAAATAGACAAAAAGCTAGAAACATAACAGTAGCTCTTGGATCTCTCCAGCTTAGCATAGAAGTAAACCTCTCAGCTTGAGTTGCAAGGCCCCCAATTATTGTCATTATCCTCCCTGCAATGCTTCTCAAGCAATCATATCTCTTTTTAAGAACTGCACTATTCTTAGAAGATGGAAATGTATCAAACTCCTCATATAATTCATCAGAGTTCGCCAAATCAATGAGAGACAATTTGGTATCCATGTGAGGAGGATGTCTTGACCTTTTCCGGTACTGCAAAGCGCCATAAATGATACAAATGTGAAAAACTAGGGGTAAAACCAGATGAGGGAAAAGAACCAAGATCAAATACACGAAATAAACCACCACTGTAGAAATGAGATTCTTCCATTTGCATATGTGATCAAACAATTTCCAAGCCTCAACAAGTAGATTAAAAGTAGCCAGGAGTCTTTCAAGATTAGCTCTTCCTCTTCTTAAACTCCATACATTGGAGCACACATCCAGCATATACTCCACAACTTCTCTCCTTAATGGCGGCTCAGCACGGCTCAACCTCAACGACAGAGTATGAATAACTTGGTGCCTTAAACTCTCAACTTGATATACTGACAGTGGGAGAAGATAATGCATTTTAAGGGAACAAAGGCTGTGTTTAAGATTGGAACAAAGGCTGTGTTTAAGGTTGAAACAAATACCATGTAGATGAGCAAGTAAATCTCACTGCTAATTGAATTTCACTCATCTTCTTCACTCCATTGGGTTGTAAAACGATAAGTGGATAAGAATGTGTATAAATCCTATCAGCATTAAGTGTAGAGAGTAGAATCCTTACCTTCCTGATTCTTGGATCCTCCGAATTTCCAGTGTTACTTCCTCCTTGCAAGTGACAGCTATCAAACACTCCAATTGTAATTACCATATAGGGATCATAAACTTCCCAAGTATATTGTTCCTTCCACTTCGGAGCAAAACTGTCAACAATTGTCCGTGTCCTCACCCACTTAGGCCCATATTTGGCTATACAATACCCGTCAGTAGTTCCACGTCCATCTTTGGACTTCATTGGCGGCAAACCAGTTGCATTCAAGATTCCTAACTCCAAGACATCAATGATAGGAGGCCACAACAATTTGGACGTCGCCCTGAAATCACTACTATAGTAAATGGACTCATCGAGAACATGATATCCCCCATCTAAACAGACCTCAAATGGAGCCTGCTAGCAAACCTCACCTCCCTATTGTTTTGATTATCATGCTCAACCTTTCCAAGATTATACCAGTTAGCCTCTAGAGGTATAGGAAGTACCCTCTTCTCCACTTTTGGTAATTGAATCATGCAACTGCCAAGAATATCCTCCTTATTGTACCCAACTTATCCACCACAGTCAAGATCAAAGGATCATCAAAAGGTTCTGCTACAACAAACATCAAATCCTCATTCCAGGTAGGGTTGATGCTTTTATTGGGCGAAAATCTACTCCTCAAAACCATATTCCCAAGCATAGCCTTGACATAAACTTCTGGTTTCCTGTTCCTATTTATAGGCACCAAGTCCTGTGCTTGAATTATATTGACTCTACGATACCAAAGTCTTGGTGAAATATACAACTTTGAACAAGTATTTGCAATGCTTTCGCCATTAACAATTGCTGCATCTGAGTGCCAAGCATCAGAAACACCTCATCAGCTTGAGTCCCCCCATCCACATGGCTAACATCAATTCTCCTCTTTCACCTTTCCTTCCATCTTTATCCTCCAAACTGTACCACTGCGGCGCAAGGGGACAATCTGGGGGAACACGACTAGGAATGTCTGGTATGTCAAAACAAAGTTTCCCAATAACATCTCATTGACAGTGTCCTTGTTCCTCACAGTTACCTCCACAGTTACAGCCTGAATTTGATCTTTTTCGAAAGCAAAAACTTGGTTCCATTCAGGGTCAAGTTTCTTCTTCTCAAAGTACTTTGTTGTGCCTTTGTAATTACCAGTCTTCACTTCAACAAAAGGATTACATGATGTCCCTGGCAAATCTCTAGCTCTTACCATTCTTACATACAAAAAATGCAGTTGTTCAACAAGGTCGAACGATGAGGTAAGCTTTTCACTGCCAGAGACTCTTCCTCCACCAATATTTGGTGAAGTCTCCTTCAATGAAAAATCTACATTTGCTTGCGACATCATGCAAAACTATCTGAATGAAAAAAATATTACAACATTTGTAAATAGAAAACACAGCAAAAAACTGCATGAAAAATCAAATTACAAAAATTTATTCTCCAAATTTATGCTAAAAACCGATGATCAAGTATGAATATTGCTTGCCTGCAGATTGATACTTGAAGAAGGAGACCAAAACTGAAGATGTTATGAACAAAGTTTGCTACGTTTTTGTTCTGGTTTAGAAGGATTTGAGTGAGCAGGTAAACTTTCAAGGAAAATCAAAGGGAAATCAAGAAACTATCCTATTTAATGCTAAAATTAATTAAATAATCTTGATTTCATATTATTGATTGATTTTGATTTTGAATGAGTATAACGTATATTATTACCATTTATTCTATATTTTAATATACATTATTACATCTAAAATATATTTTATTTTTATAAATTTTTCAAAAAAAGAAATTTACTTTTATGAAAATAATATAATCCTGAAGATAATAGTCTATTTATTTTTTATTGAATAACAATTTCTTTTATATATATTTGTTACCTTATTCGGTTGATTTCTATATTCATGTAAAGTAAAATATTATCATTAAGGGAAAGAATAAATATAATAATTAATAATAATAATTTTACCTTTTTTTTTTAATAAAAAGAAGTCATAATTTGAAATAAAAAAAAGTTTTAGGTGATGTGGTTTAAATCTAAAAATTATTAGATGCCAATCTTTTGAGATGGACTTCTAACTTTCATTATATTTTTTAATAATATTTTATGATATTAATTTCTTTAAAATTTTAATTTATCCAATTTGGGTTTTTCAATTTTGATTTTAAGAAATTAATTTAAAATTTGTTCTAAATTTTTATGTAAATATAAGGTTGAAGTGATTTGATCTTTAATAAAAAAAAAAAAAACCAAATCATAGGAGTTTTCAATATTGTCACATTGACTAACCAAAGGAAGGGAAAATTGAATAAAAATCAAATAAAATCAAACCGAAAGTACATATAAATAACACACAGTAAAAGACTGCAAAAAAAAAAAAAAAAGCTTACATAATTTTCAATTTTTATTTGATTTAATGAAACCTTGAATTTTTCTGTAAAAAAAAAAAAAATCCAAGAAAGAACGGATTCAGACCAAAATAATCCATTATTTACGGGACTGCCACTTCCATGCTGTCTGAATCTGCTGCAAAGACCGAAACGAAATCAAATTTTCAAACCCCTATAGCAGTCTCTCTCTCTCTCCCTCTCTCCAAAGTAAAGCAATTTTTTCCCTTCATTTTCCACGACTTTCGAGGCCACTTTCCGGGAAAAAATCCGGATCAGGTAAAATATTGGCCTTCCATTTCCTCCTTATCCTCTTCTTTTTCTTCTATCGTACAGAAGAAAATCAACCAAAAATAAAAAAAATAAAAGGGTAAATATAAATGCATATTTACTAAAATGTAGGAAAATAAGAATAAAAAAACAAAGTCACGCTCTGTCTTTGCGAACTATTTTCTTTTTTTAATATTTTGTGATTTCGACTTTGTTAGGCGAAACTCTCGGCTTCAGCTGATTTTTTATTATTTTAAATTTGGAGGTTTTACTTTCTTTCCTTTTCCGACGGTTTCTGAGTAACCAAATAGGGTTCGTGAGAAAACGTAACTATATATATTTTTTTGTTTTTAAATTTTGTGTGTGTGCTGTTCTTGAGGTGAAGTAGTTTTAAGGTCAGAAGATATTGAATTTGATATTTCAAAATTGTTATCATTATTTGTTTTTCTACTCTTATTCTCTCTATATATACTTTTTATGCGCTATTATTGATGTTTGAAATTTAAATTTATGTGGCTATTTAGAGCAAGAAATTTCAATTGTTAAGTGAAATTGAATGATGCAAATTAATTTATAGGCTGTTGTTCTTTTTAGATTTAATTGGTCGAAATCGGATGGCAAATAGGGAAGATGAGGGTTTCTATCACAGCCTTTCAAGGAAAGAGCTTCAAAGTTTGTGTAAGAAATATGGTTTACCTGCTAATAGGTCGAGTTCCGATATGGCTAAATCACTGGCCTGTTATCTAGAGGTAATTCATTGAGCTATCATTTTCGTAGGCAATTAAGAGTAAAGAATCTGAAGCCTATCATACTGCTCTTTGCCTTTATGTAGCTGTTAGATATGTCAACTTGCATTATTTTGTAGTTTAATTCTGTTATATTTAGGTACCTTGGTATGTTGTATTTGAGCTGATAATTTTATGTTAGCATATTTTATTTATAGGAGTAATTGATTGGATATAGTTTTAGAACTTTCTTTTTCCTTTTCTGAATTGTTCTTTTAGAACTTTCTTAATATGACAGTAGGGGGAAAAGGATTGCAAAAATTTATATTGGATATGGCCTACTGTTGGTCAAGGTCACTTATTACTAGTTATAAAAATGGATTGAAACGAAAAAAAAAAAAAGGAAAAACAATAGGTAAAAAGGGAAAAAAAATAAAAGGAGTTTATAAGAAGTTAGAATGGAGACATGCCAAGGAAGGCATTTTAAATGCCACAATTGTTATTTTTTGCTTTCCGGTTTTTTATATTTTAATAATGAAGAAAACATTTAGGATTGACATGCTCAAATTTTTAATAAACATTCAACTAAGATAAATACGAGGCTAGCTAGCATGTCACAGGAGGATTCTAGCCAATGTCTAATCTAATCTGATATCAAGGGGTATCTTTGCAACATAAGTTAGTGTCACCATTGATTGAGAAAGTATTTTATGAAGCAATTGCTCCATATGATGCTGTATCATGTCCATTTATATATGGACACGTCATTCATGATAAGTGATGGGATATTTCTTGAAATATAGAAAGTAGAAATATGATCGTAAAAAGGAAAGTTATGGCGATGAAATAACATGCCAATGTTTTAATGGAAGAATTTACTTATCTTTGGCAATTGATGAAATTTTAGTTTGCACGCCAAGACAAAAATTTTACATCAAGGTTTTGTTGAAATTGACATCTCTAGCGGTATTGCCTTGTGATGTCTTCCAAATAAAAGCCTTGATTAGTATCTTAGGTTCTATTTTTGAGGATTTTATTGATTTCAAAAATGTAGTTTTAGGAAAGTGGCCGCTACCAAATTACTATATCTTGTAGCCCCTACCAAATAGCTTTATCTTGTCAGATTCAGAGAGTAAAGGTTTATGTTATGCCATTTTACTTTTGGATGTTCCAGTCTTCGTATAAGGCTCTATTTATCTTAATTTGTTGCTATATGTTTTCTTCATATTGTTTGTAAAAAAGGTTTTTGGGTTGTGCCACATGCAACTATTCATCTCTGTTAATAGACATCCCTCTTAGCATCTCTCATCTCAACCATGGTTCTCATACTTTTTGTTTGTCATGCCTAGGCAAGCTGCTTCATTTATCATGGTGAATCTCATAGAATTCAGCCTGTTCCATTGTAAACAGATATTTACACATATATGTATCCACACATACACACACACAGATACATATGTATCTGTATATATGCATATGCATACATATATATTTACACGTATATGTATCCTCACACACAGGCAAAAAGAGATACATGTACATATACATGCAGTAATGATGTTGTGACTGTGCTTATTTGCATGTTAAGTGCATGTGTCTGCTTGCGGTACCACTTGTACAAGGTTTCTTTTTATTTTCTTCCCTTCATTTATACATGTGCTGAAATACCGTATTTAGTAATCTGCATGTGGAGTTTACGAGATTTTCTTACAGCTGCAAACTTGGATGTAAATTGTTCTGGTCTACCACATACTAAACAAGCTCTGATATTTCTTTATTCTTCACATGGATTTTTCATTTGTCAAAAACAAGTTCCTAAGTTTACATAAATTTGAAGATCTTTTTTATCCCATCATAATATATCTTGGGAAAAAAATATGCAGAACCAGAGATTGGGTTCAATGTCCATGGGAGAAAGATTATATGAAATTCGAGAGACTGGACTTCCTTTGCCCCTGGAAGTACAACTGCAGCCTGGAGCATCATTAAACTCTTTCAGGGATACTGGAAAAGGTATACACTATTTTTTGTGTAACTAATAAGTTTGTACTTAGTTTTCTCAAATTAATTTAGTACTATGATTTCGTTGCTATAATTGATGCAGGTTTTCTCAAATTAATTTATTACTATGATTTCCTCTATAATTGATGCATCATTGTATGAATAATACTTGGCTGCTTCTGCAGATTGCTATGGACTCATCTCTTGTCCCATAGACAGGTGTAATGGAGGGAATCATTCTCAAGCTGTTAAATGTAATGCATTGGGTTGTTGCACAGGAGATAAATATTATCATAAGGTTCGCTTTTATTCATGGATGTTTATGTTTACGGTGTGGATATCTTTTGACTTCTAATGCAGCCAGATAAATCCCATGTGATTCCTCTCTTCTTCTTCCTTATTTCTTGTTCTCTTATCTGGCATGTGTTAGGTTAATGGAGTTGTTCCTGATGAAAGATATAGAGCATTTTTATCTCTAGAAGCAAGAAGATTCTTATTAAGCCCCCCCAGCACAAACACACACACACACCCCTCACCACCAAAAAAGAAAAAGAAACTACAATGGTGCACTGCAAATGTTACTGGATGGTACTTTTGTCTGGCAGAGAGATGTGGATGCTTTAACCTTCAATGCATTATAGTTTGCTTTATAGAACTGAAAGTTTTTCTCTAATGATATCTGTTGCTGCAGGATGGCTATAGTGGTGGCTCTATTTTTTCCCTGCAAACGCCACAGTCGCGGTTTGTTACTCATTATGATGACAGTGGTTTTAAGAATAAGGAGTTACCAGCAATATTCTTCAATAAAAATTGTCCGAGTCTCACGAGAGATGGAAGGATGAACGATATGCTCCAAATTGAACAAAAAGACACAAATGTTGCTGCATGTTCCAATGAGAATGCCTTTCCTTCCTCCATAAATACTCCAACTGTTTCTCCCTCTTCTTTTCAGTTTCATGTCAGTTCAGAAGAGGGGATTAACCTTTATGTTGATTTAAATTCAAACCCATCAGAGTGGGTTGAGAAATTGAAAAGTGAGGTTTCTATATGCCAGAACATGTCACATAGCAAGTCTCAGACTTTTCATAATGAGCTTGGGCGCTTGGGAGAGAGTAGTACACAGATGAAAAATTCTTTTCAGTTAGACGTAGATGCTGGGAGAGTCAAGGATATCCATACGCACCCTGGATTACCCCTAAGTTTGATCATAAAAGAAAATAATCCATTGCAGCTTGATCATTCAGATGGAGATGGTGGATCCTTGGGGTCAACTGTAATGACACAATGTGCCAGAGCTGTAGAATTGTCAGAGCATTTAGAAGGAGATCAAGGACTGACCTTATTTAAAGTTCCTCCCGATTCTCAGGAACAAATAATTTCTGGTGGTGCATTCTCTGTTAAAGATGGGTGTTTGATGACTCTTGATTCGAATATTAATTCTCCTAGGAAGAAGTTAGTCAGTGATGCTGTATTCAATAAACCAGATGGTCCACTAAATCATCTCACAACAGAGCATCAGAATTCTATGCTTGAAAATGAAATTTGTGAGAATTCTACACTGCCAAATGGTTGTAATCTTGTGAGTCCTTGTGGAATAATTCCTGGATGCCTGCCGGATGGTTCATTGCAGATACGAATGCCCAAAGATGTGGTTCACCAGAAAGATGCATTACATTCACCTTGTGAAATTGGTGAATTTGTGGATTTGGTTGATCCAAATCACAGTATTTACGAAGAACAAGGTGGACTAGTTGCCTCAACCGAGCTTGATCAAGAGAAATTTAGGAACCGGCTGCCTACATTAGTTGAAGAACAGGTAATAGTTCACCGCCCCTAGCTTCCAAATGTAATAATACCATAGGCAAACTATTATCAGTATATAGCCGTATTTGGTTGATGTTTTTACCTCCCATTGTCATTCATTCTTGGTAATTGGCAAAGTATTGCATTCTTTGTTGCTTTATGGTGAATGTTTGTATACTAATCAAAGAATTTGCTTGACATATGTCTGCTTGCATGCATGCCTCTGGTTCATTGACGATCATTGAAAGATAATTGAAGTAGGGTGCATTTTTAAATAGTTTCATTTTGTTTAAATACAATGTTTGGTCAGTATCAATGAACGTCAGCAGAAAGGGAAAAGAATGAGATAACAGTAGATTATAAGAGAACTAAATGCATAATTTTGTTCTCCCTTTCCTTGTCCACTCTATACCTTTCCTTCTCCCTACGGTGACATTGTTTGTGAACTTTCATGCTTTGAGGCAGAAAGCTGTAAATGGTTTTTGATCAGTTTATGTGTGCTCCTGGCTTTTTATAATAAGAAATTGGATTTAAAATTTGGCTTTTGTGAGATTGATTGAAGGTTGATATGGGGATCCTATTTTAAGCATTGGAGAAAGTAAGCACTAAAAGAACGGTGAAAGGAAAAATGAAGATCAAGATTAAAAGAGAAAGATTGTGAAATTGGAGGAAGATCTATGTTCTCAAGGAAATAATGAACAAAATAATTCACTGGCTAAAAGCGAACTATCATGTTTACCTGGTTTACTAGATGATAATCTGAAAATTTGGCTTTAGTAAAATCAATTTCTTTATTATTACTTTCTTTTGTTTCTCTTTTGGGTGGTCAGGGGAGGTGGGTGTAGAAATCTAAATACATATCTGTTTTTCTCGGTCTACTCAATGAAAAGACTAAAATTTTACTGTATGAAACTGCTTGCAGGGTAGGAGCAAAATTATTAATTGGGGAGAGAGTTCGGAGTAATTATCCTTCTTAATTTAATTAATGCTATAGAATATTTATTTTATGTGTTGATTTGAGTGCATAATTGCCCTTTTCAGATGCTCACATGATGAGTTATTTGAAAATTGTGGAGGGCTTGATAAAGCTGAATCTAATGGACTTGGCAAAAAGAGGGCATATATAGATGGTGATCAAAATGATTGTAGCACGCTTGATGCCAAGATTTTAAGAAGCACAAATCATCTGATTAGGAAGGTACTTCCCAGAAGATCCATGCGGCTGGTCTCCAAGGTTCTTTTTTAATGCTTTGCTTTGCCTGTGCAATTAATTGTGGCATTTGCCACCCCAGTGAAATAAAATCACAGATATTGGTTTAGAAACCCCCCCCCCCCAACATGATATGGAATGATAAACTATTCATTTGTTAATAAAAGAAAAGGTTTGTTCTTTCTGTTCTCTTGATTTTGTATTTTAATATACTAGGAAATCATTAGTTAGTCTGAAGATAACTAGAAGTTTATGCACTTAGTTTTGGTAGTATGCATGTTTGTGTTTACGCAACTAGTTTGTTGTTCATTCTATCATGTGTGTGGGAGAGAGATGGAGAGTGGTTTTAGCACCTAAGTAAAAAACCCAAGATCTCCTATAATAACCTGTACTTTTCCCTTTCAAGGTCTTCAACCTCTGTCAATTTTGTTGGTTTGACAACTTTTTTCTCATACGTTGGAACAAGTACGTGATTCTTGATGCACTGTTTTTGATGCAGATTTCAGGGCATGTGTTATATGTTTGTCATTAGTTAGCAGTTGTATATCTAGTGAATTTATTATGATAGTTTTTTGGTTGCATCCTTTTAAAGATATAGTGACTTTGAAATGTATGACTTGTGTATAAAAATGATTTTTTTTAAGAAAACATTCTTTTTACTGGGATGTATCTATTTTATTGTACCCTCTTCATGTTACGCAAACACTATACGGTTGGGCTAACTTTAGGTGAAGGCGTTTATACTTATCAGGAAAGAGAATGCCATTAGTTGATTTCCAGGCTTTTAACTAAAAGTGGTGATTAATTAATTTCCTGAATGGACATGTCAAGTAAGTTTAAAGCTACCCTCGAGAACTTGGCCTTTTAAACTAATAAATGAGACTACAATAACAAGTTAACTTTAGAATAAGCTCTGTAGAAATTCTTTTTTTCTTTATTCTTTTGCGGGGACTGGAATGGTTTCTTATCCAAATCCAGCTCGATTAGTGGCAGAACTTGTGAACTGTTTGTTACCATGCACAAATCAAATAAAGTCCCTGGGGCACTTCGAAAGTATCCACTGCTTTATTTGGCAGCTATCTTAGAGACGTAGACTATGCTGGGTGAACATGGAAGTTGTCATATTTGAATATGGTGTGTGTTTTAGCTTTTCTTCTCATTTGTCTAAATATATTCTATTTTTTTCCTCAGTGAGTTTGTACAGTCTGTGTGGGCCAAATTCAAAGTATTGGTTTCAGTTCACATTAAAATTCATTATTGCAAAGCCAAGTATTGTCCATGGTAAGTCTCCTTCTCTCTTCTAAACCATGATGGGAACAAAATTAATATTTTGCATAATTTTCTGCATAATAATTTTATTTGATCCTATGCTTTGATTGAGTTTACGTCAAGTAAATAAGAAAATGTTGGTTTAACTGAAATAGTTTGTGCATAGGTATATGTTTCTTCCCCCACATATCTGTGTATAGAGGGAAGGAAAGTATACCTGTTATCCAAGATGTTTTCTCTAAGTCAACAAGGTGTTGATCGCCTACTTGGAGGCGACATTGTGATATTTATAGTCAAGATTTATCGTAGTTGTCACTGCTGAATGCATTTTAGGAAATTGATTTGTCCCTTCAAATTCCGTACGAATATATCTTAATTTGTAGTGATTGCTTAAAGCTGTAATTAGTTGCTAGTTTTACTACTGCTTTTTGCTTTTTCATACCTCATTTGACTACCAAAATGAGCAAATAGCTAAACCTAATGCTTATTGAGTTCAATTCATACCCTTTTTTTTGGCCATTAATCTAAGTCAAATGTTAACAAAAGTAGCTGTCAAATGTTAGCCAATAGATGGTTGGCTCAAGTGGCAAAGAGAGTGTGTCTTCTCTTTGTTGCATGAATTCAAATTCACTAAGGGGTTATGGGAAGGTAATTTCCCAAAAATTCATTAGATCCAACTTAGATAAATATCTTTGGACTGGCTTGGAGAAGGGATGTACTAAGCCAAGTCCAGGAATCTCGTGCCGCCTAATAAAAAAAAAAAAAAGCCATAATTTGCCCAAATCTTTGTTAGTATCCTTGTCATGAGAACAAACTTATTTAGAGACAAGGAGCGAACTTCTACTTCGAGCTAAGTTGTCAAAATTTCGCAATGTGGCATCCACTTATTCATGATGTCAATTTATGCAGGTTGCTTCATTCTTTGGAGAACAGTTTTTCTCACGGACCTAATAAAACGAAAAAGGTATCATTCAAGTTGTTTGGTGCATTCTAACTTTGTTCTCTTACAGCAAATTTCAGAGCAAATCATAACATTTTTGAAAATTGATACACAAATAAAGATTTTTTGTTGCAGTCAATGCAGATGTCGATGTTGTTGTTGTTGTTAAATTTATTTTCTATTGATTCTTGTTGAACCTCTTTATTTTGTGTATTTTTCTGGGTTTGAATCCTTCCCTCCCCCAAACACGTAGGCTCTATGTTTTTGCTGTGTTTACTTGCTTCACCCTATCTAATCAAATTTCGCACTATTGATGTATACAATAACTTTCACAAATTTTCATGCATTTTAACCTTCTTTTGACAAGCCTGAGATCATGTACTGCATTTGTGCCTTGAGGGGCTCAAGGTCAAAGCTTATTGTTTACCCTTTGATGTCACTGCGTTATTTATAAAATTTCACAAATTTCTGTTCATATTACGTTAAAAAAATAGCGTTAAAACTAACGCATGGTCGGCAAGAAATTTCGACTTATATAAAATGATTTAAACCCGGGTCAGATCAAGTTTGATCAATTTTTTGTGGTCTTGTTCAAGATTCGTTTTAGCTTATCGAGCTGAGGAGATCAGAATTAAAAAAATAAATAAATAAATATTAATGTTTTAATATTTTAAATTAAAATTAAATTATTAATAATTTAATGTTTGGGATCGAAAATTTCTATTCAAGACTCGGATTGAGTAGTAGAAAAGGCAATCTAATTTAATTCTAACGGGTTTTGTTTTGATCAAACGTTTAGGGTTGAATTTTTTTAAAAAAATTTGGTATCAGATTGAGTTGAATCAAATAATATGAAAAAAAATTTAAGATCAGCAAATGAGATTATACTTGACTTTATATATATATATATATTAATGTTTTAATTATTTATTTAATTTTATATTTATTTATATATATTTAATTTTATATTTGTATTAAAAATAATATATTATATTTTAAAAAATATTTTATTAATTTCGGATAAGATATAATTTTATACAATGTAAGATTAAATTAAGTTTGGATATAATAAAAAAAGTTATCAAGTCGGATCATATTTGAATTTTATATTTATAAAGTTGGATTAAATTTAAAGGCTAAGTAAAAAATTTTTTTGATTCGATTTGTTGTCATCGCAATTGAGTAGAGCATGTGATAAAGCGGGTAACCCGGTCTGTTAATAGGTCTAGAATGATTTTCAATAAAATATAAAAAATTGAGTAGAACTTTTGTTTGATTAAAAAAATAAAAATGTTTTCTAGGAAATGAAAATAAAAACAGGCCAAAACTTGAGGAAAAAAAAGTTTTCATTTTCTTCCGAGTTATTTTGCTTTTCTTTTTCGATCATTCTGGTATGGTGTAGTTAGATGTAGAAGGCTATAGAAGATACTGCTGTCAAACATTTCCTTGTTTTCTAATCTATAGCGCCATTTGTAGATCTATGCTCTTTTAATTTAAAAAATGGATTTCTATGAAAAAGGGGGGCACGTTGAAGAATCTGTATCCAGTTCGTTCTAGCAATCTGCCTGCATTTCAAACAAAGTGGCCTTGCAGGGTTGTAAGAAAAGCAATATTTTCTCAGTCTTTCTTGCGCCCATTCAATCGCTACAAATGCTATATTTCTAGCTCAATCCAACTTTCATCTCTGGCATAGTTCTTGTCTATGGCCTCAACCTAGGCTTTTCTGGCTCTTTCTTCAAAGTAGCCTAAGATTATTATTGCAAAGTTGTTTAGAAAGTCCAACCCTTACTGGTTCAACTATGCATAGGCCTATATTATATTCCATGGATTATGAAACTTGTTTAGGTTTATGCACTGATTTTTTTTTTTTTCATTTAAAATGCATTCTTTATGGTTGCCGATGTTTATGCACTGATGTTTATTCAATCAAGGCTCCGGATATGTAGAGCCTTTGTGTACTTATAAATTACGTACTTGCAATTTTAATTATGTACTTGCAATTTTAACATGCATTTTGTTTTAATTATTTAATTATAATTTTTCTATTTTTTGTTTTAAAAATGCATATACCAAACATATTTTTATAATTTTCATTTTTGAAAACAAATTTTCATTGTTGTGTATCAAACATGTTTTCTAAAAGAATAAATTACATAAATATATTTTAAATTTAACGCGATTTGAATTTATCTTTTGAAATTTAAAAAATAATACTTAATCATCCTAAACTGTATATTAGTGCAATCCATCAATTTTTATTAATGACATTAACGTCTAATCAATAAAACTTAGCTTTTTTCTTTTTTTTTTTCGTTTGTTTTTTCTTATATTCAAATTTTTCAAAAAAAAATTGATTTGAAAGCATAAATTCTTTGCAATGTTTAACAAGTGAGGATCAAATGTTGGAAAACTATACTATTATGGTGTGTGCCGCAAGTTGATCTTTTTCCTTTTCCTCTTTTCATTTGTTTTAAAAAACTCAAAATTTTTTGAAAAATTCAAATAAAAATCATAAAAAAAAAAAAAATCATGGTTGATGAGTTGTTGTGACTATCATGTGGATTTGTGGTTGTTTTGTGCGTTTATTGTGTGTGAGTGATTTAGGGTGGATTCTGATTTTGTAAGTTTTTTTGATAATTACTGGATTTATTTTTGAATTTGTTGATAGTTGCCCTTGAAAATCGATGTGGTTGTAGAATTGAAATTAATTGTTTGTTTGATACTTGACATAATTTTTAACAGTAAATATTTCATTTTCAAAATGACACAAAACTTAAAATTTACATACAAATAGATAAGCAAAAAAATCGAAAGTCTCAATCAATAATAATCAACACAGTCAAAGAACACCATTAATAGAAACATCTAAGAGCAAAATCAAAACTTTAGGCCTTGGTTTGATATTGCTTTTCTAGGTTTATGAAGAAGAGATTTTCGATGGTTTTGAATTTAGTTGTTTAAAAAGAGAATTCATTTGATTTTAAAGAGAGAATATGAAGTGAAGATGAAAAAAAAAAAAAAAACTAACGGTTTTGAGTAAAAGTATAATAAAATAAATCATAAAGTAATTAAATGTTATATTTTAAATTTCAGAAGACAAACTCAAATTGCATTTAATCATATATATATATATGTAATTTATCATTTCTAAATTAAAAAAATAAAAAACGAAAATTATTTTTGAAAAATGAAAATAAAAAATATTTTCAATTACCAATCGTAACTTAAGTTTTTAGGCAAGATGCTTTCATGAAACTTTTTTAAGAATAATAGCCCTCCTGTTACGGTGCAAATAGAATCATGGAGACGTTATCCCTGTGATACAATACCTGAACCGAAGAAGAAAAAGATTACACTTAAATTTATTCTTGAAATCACATGAATCATGAATTAGAAAATTGAATTCAAGGAAATAAATTTTGATTTTAATTTTAAAGAATGAAAACATGTAAGATTGTTTGAAAAATGAGTGTTTAAAAAGTGGGTATTTGGATGCCTAACATATGAAATTCAAATGCTTGCTCTTAGATTTTCAAAATTTGTCATTTTAGAAAAGGGCAGTCGGTTGCCAGTTCTAAACCATTTCACGGCTTTAAATGTTATAAATTTTTAAAAATTTAAATGCCTAATATTTTTTTTAATTAAATAAGTAGTTGAATAAAAAAAATTTAAAAATAAATTAAAAACTTAAAAAAAAAAAAATACATTGTATTTATATGTAAAGACAAACAATATTGTTGAATTTTAAAATTCCCAATTGAACGAAGCTTAAATTTGATAATGTATTGATTCAATTTAATTAAAATTTTAAATTAAACTCTTTATTAAATTAATAATTTTTTATTTTTATTTGAACCGAATTCAAATTTATACAAAATTGATCGCTCGATTATAACTTTAAATTAGACTCCTCGCCAAATTAAAAAAGTTTTCCTTTTCTTTTTGCCTCTAAAACTGCGTCGTTTGACTGGGTGCAGTTAAACATAAATAAAAGCCCTTGTCTTCATTTATTCTCCTGTATTCTGTCTCAAAACTCCTCTCCAAACAGCCTCTCAGTCTCTCTGCATCTCGTCTTACCGGCGTCGCCGGCATTAGTGTTGCCTCCTCCGCCTTATTTCTCTCATAGCTGGTGAACCTTTTTCCCATCTTCTTTTTCTTCTTTCGTCGCGTCACTGCATTCCAACCCTCACTTATTTTCTGTCTCCGGAGGCTCTTCTTGCTTTCTCTTCGCTCCGCGGCGTATACTTAACTCTCCCGCAGCCCCGCTCTCTTCTCTCCTCAGTCCTCACCCACCAAATCAGGTATCTTTTTCACTCTTTCTTCTCTTGATTTTCCGCTACATATTTTTCCCCTCAATTTTCAGCCTTTTCATTAATTTTTGTTCAGTTTTCTTTTCTCCCGCTAGGGTTCAAGAGTAATCCAAAATGTTATATTCTGTTGAATTAATTTTCCAGTGTTTGTTTTGAATTAAACGTTTGTGCAAAGGAAACAATATTTTGAAGGATTAAAAAAAACAAAGGCTTTGGAATTTGAATGATCAGGTTTGTAAGTTTTGATCCTGAATGGGAGCTACTGGGATGGATGAATATGCTGCTTTCAAAGAGAAGGTGAGGCGGACGGTTTACATGGACAATCTGTCACCGCATGTCACTGAATCCGTCATTAGAACTGCTCTTGATCAGTATGGAACTGTCAAGAGTGTTCATTTCATTCCAAACTATTTAGGGCCTCAGAACATCCCCCAATGTGCTTTGGTCGAGATGGAGAAAGAAAAGCAAGCTGAAGTTGTCATCTCGACATTATCTCAGTTCCCTTTCATGATGTCGGGAATGCCAAGGCCTGTGAGGGCACGTGCTGCTGAGGTGGAGATGTTTGCCGATCGCCCTAGACAGCCTGGTAAACAGATACATTTCCGTTGGTTGGACCCTGCTGATCCTGATTTTGAGGTAGCAAGCAAGCTGAAGCGCCTTGCCAAAAAGCATGCAACTGAAACTGCAGTCATGCTAAGGGTAAATTCACAATCTTGTATAACAGCCATTGCATTTAGGTGTGTAAAATAATTTTCTTTCATAGTGAACATGTTAATTTGTTGCTTTGTAGCATCAACTGGACAAAGAGGAGAAGCTTGCGAAGCAGCAAGGAGAGGCTCTGAAAGCAAACTACAAGAAGTATGAGATGATAGATGGTTTGATGGCTGATGGAACTGCTCGACGTTTGGCACGACATTATAATTTGAGAGTTTCAGATGATGCTGGCCCTTCTACCTTTCAGTGACAATCAACAAATTTATGTACTAATGTAAGTAGTTAGGCTCTTTACTTGGCATGTGGTAGAACACTTTAAAACCTGTGGATATCTTCTCTTTTTGTCTAATTTTAGGTGCACTTAGAATTTATTCATGTGATCTTTCATGTTATCTGATTGTCAAGATCTTGAAAATTTTCATGCTAGAGAAGCACAAAATCACAAAAATAATTTACTTAATAGTACAACACCACCATGAGTTTTAATTAATTCAAAATTTTGATACATGAAAATCATAGATGATTCTCATTCTTGAGTGGTGATTCGTATTGCCAAAAAATTGACTACGGAAACAGGTTGTAAGTGCCTAATCAATCTGATTGGCTCATGTAAAAACAAGGTTTAAGTTTAGCAATTTATGAGCATAGGTTATATATCATCATGATAATAAGTGACCATGTTATCATAATTCTTAAATTCTCAAAAACAATTACTTCTACTGGTTAATGCATGCATTGGCTTTGAATAATTTAATCTTCCTTGAGTAACTACCTTAGGTAGACGTTTGTGGTTTGCCATCTGAGATTATGATAAAAAAGTTAGCAAAAGAAAGAACTCATTTTGGAATGGTTTTTCACTTAGATACAATTGATGGTTGATATTTGTGAGGGGTGCTAACTTTGTGGGTTTGAAAATTGATAAGTGGTTGGAGAATGTTGGATTGTGTTCAATCAAAATGAGTATTGTTATTGGCTTTGATTACTATTTTCTATTTGTTTTGATGGGAAATTTGAACTTGATATCTTCTTTTTTTAAAAGCATGGCTGCCAATAGGCTATTGTCTTGGTCACTGTAAATATTTTGTTAAGGTAGGTATCTATTTAGAAGGAATAGAAAAACCTTGCAACTTTTTCAAACGCAATACGTAAATAGCTTCAGAAAGTAGCAAATTTCGAGGACAACCCCAGTTATTGTCAAAATGATCAATTGTTCAACCTTTGTTTAGCCCAGTCCCCTCTATGCCAAATCTTTTCAAAATTTAATCCTCTTAGTTCTATGCTACTCATGAACACATATCATTAAACATAAACAACTTTGCATTATCATTGCAAAGTTTTGGCTTTTTGTGTTGAAATTGTGGTTGATTTGGTGAACATTTGCAGATAGTTTTGAGCATAAGTAGGGTTTGATAGCTCTTTCAGTTTTTTGATGGGTTTTTCAAAGACATTGGTTTTTCATGTTTGACTGGTTGGATGGTACTGGCCAGGTACATAATCTGTAATTTGATTCTCTCACGGTAAAATCTGCAAATGAGTGTTTTTTTTCAAAATTAAGTTCAGTAACTTTGTTGTAATTCTCTTAGTTTTTGTATGTAATTTGTTCATGACATTTTGGCCAGTTTTGAGGGCCTATTAATGCTTTATCACTTGATATCTTATAGTTGTAAGTCTTACTTTTGAAATTACAAGTACTATATTTGTTTTGTAATATTACATTAACAGTTTTAAGGACCCATGTAGAAATTTTGCATGTTTTTGGGTTCTTTTTCTTGGCGAGTTTATTTAAATTATAAATGCTACTTATAAGGCAATCCATCGTCCCTAATTTAACCTAATATTTCCAGGTGTCTATTGCTCAGATGATTAGCCTTGGCATAGTAGGACTCACTGAGAGCATGCTGTGAAAACAACGTCAAAGCTGGAGAAAGAGAAGGCTGGTGAGGTTTGGGCTATGGTTTTCTCTCCAACCCTCGTAAGTCTTTTCTTGGTATTAACCACAAATTGGAAATTTGGCACTCCCTATTAAATGCTTTCTCTTTTTTATGTTCGTACTGAACTTCTCAAAATTAGAAATATGTATGTATATAATTTGAGCTGATACAATGAGAAATTTGAACTTAATTCGAAATTTGTTCAAAATTTGGTTCATGCTTGATTAAGTTTTAATTTTTAAGTTCGAGATTGATTAGAAATAAAAATCGAGCAATTCAAGCTTATTCAATTAGGCTTGTTTATTGATTTAAAAATGAGTTTGATTTTAAGCTCAAGATTATTTAAGCTTGATTATTTGCATTATAACTCGATTAATCACTGTACAGGGAATGAGATATTCGAACTGATATATATATGTATATTATGTAAAGATAAAATTATAATTTTTATTTAAATAATAAAAATATATATTAAAATCTAAAAGTTTAACTAAACTCGAGCGTGTGTTAAGATGTTCGAATTTGGTTTGTTTAATAAATATAACTGTTCGAGTTTAATAGTGATCAAATTAAATTTGAGTTTATTCGAGTTGAGGTCGAATGGTTTGTAAACATCCCTATCAGGAGTTAGCCATGCCAAAATTTGGGTTCTGCCTGATTATTATTGTCCTAATCCAACCTACAATAAGGAAGGGTAACATTTCTGTTTCCCTTGAGTGCATAAAGTCGATGAGTACTTAACCTCTGATCAGGTTCTTAACAGGAATCCTCGTTTACTCTAACAATAACAAGGGTTGAATGAATGCCCATTGACACTTTGATTGAATGCATGTATATGAGTATATTCAGTCTAAAAGACTTGGATTCCAATTTTTTTTTTTTCAAAGTAAAAAATATAAATATATGAGATGTGTTGATTATTTGAATATATACATTTTGTTACATAAAAATCTGAACTACACGTTCAAATACAACTTTTCCTTTTTTTTTTATAAATTTCATTATGTTCATTTTATGATTTAAATTCAAAGCTCGAGGTAAAGTCTCAAATTTTAATTGTTAAAGTCTATCATTAGAATAATTAATTGAATATTTGACTAAAAACTAATTTTGTTTTTAAGAAGTTGTGTGGAATATGTAATATGTGTAAGAGAAAATATTGACTTTTGATTCAGTAGTAAATATATGTATTTCCTCCTTAAAATCAGATTTCAATTTATCTTTTCAAAAATCAAAACAATAATGTAAAGAAAATCTATATTATTAATTTTGTAAAGATTGGTGCAAAGGGAGAGTGTCCACGTGGAACCTCTCATTTCCACCAATTTTTATTTATTTTATTTATTATTTATTATATTTATTAGATAAATTTTATAAATAAAAAGCAATGAAATTAGGATGATAGATCAATTATAGCTGCATTTTTAAAAAAAAATGGAGATCAAATTGAATTTTTTTTTTTAAAATGGGATCGGATTGAATACAAATATAAGATGATTCTCCCCATTTTGAGTGCTCACGTGATATCTCTCTTTTTTTTTTTTTATTTTCATTTTCTTTGTTTTCTATAGCCTTTTCTTTTCAGGCTTTTATTTTTTAAAATTTTTACTTTTTATTAGATAAAATTTATAATAAAAAATAAATTAAGATAGATATGACAAAATAATCCATATTTTATAAGTTTCAATTTACTTCAACTTAATTAGTACGATTTCTTTTAATTCGAAATAATTTGCTTGAATGTTTTTTTAATTGATTTTGAATCCAAGTAAGATTTTGAGTGTTATGTCTTGGTTTTGGTATATATAAAAAATATATTTATTATTATTTAATTTTATATTTATATATTTTATTAAAAAATATTATGTAATACATTAATAATAAATTCACTTGCCACTTTATTTGCATATTATTTTGGTCATTTTAAAAAAAATTATTTATTAAATCAATTTTGAAAAAAAAAAATCAATGAATATAAAGATGATAAAACAAGTTACATCCAATTGATTTCAACTCCTCATAGTACAATCAATGAATTTTTTTTTTTTTAAATAAAGATTGAATTAAATTTTGTCTTTTGAATAATTTAGGTCAATACAAAGATCGGATATGAAATGTTTTGCCTCGATTCTCTTTAGGATATATAAAAAATGTATTTTATTATTTATTTAATATATATATGTATTATTTTAATAAAGATGTTTTTTAATATTTTAATTTAATAAAAATATACTTGTATATAATTAAGTTATAATTTATATTAAAAAATAAATATTATATTTATTTCATTTAAATTTGACATAAAAAATTTACTTTTCATATATTTAAAATATAATTTTAAAAAATAAAAGTAATCCCGAAGTGCGAATTTAATTATAATAATATTAAATTTGACTAAGTTTTTATTGTGAAATGAAGAAATTAAGCCTTTATGGTGATTCAGTCATCATATGTATTAACCTAAAAGTATATTATGTAAATTTTTTTCTTTAATCTTACTAAAATTATAATTTTAAATATGATAGAGAACATGATATGAAATAATGTAAAAAAAATACGAAAGTTGATTAAAATTTTATTAAAAATCATATATATTTAATAAAAATAGAAAAATATGTTTCATTTTTATCGTGTAAACATGAATTCCGACACAATTATTCTGATGATATTTAGATTGAGTTTGACAATATAAATTTCAATACAATATCAATGAAGGTGAATATAGTGGCTTTGAAGCAATATATAGAGAAGAGATATCGCCTCACCCAAACCTGGCCAATCAGAATCCTGCATTGAATTACTCGTGGATCCTGACGTGGCCTCCTCTATTCCTCCTCACTCATATCTTATCTTCCATCAAATAAGCCCCCATTGAGCCTTCTCCCCCCCCCATATGCAAGCCATCCTTTGCATGGTATTACAATCCCACCACGCTCTTAGATTTCCCCGTTTTTTCCCAGTCCATATGAACCAAAAATATGACTACTAACTCTCTCAGATCCCTTCACCATCACCACTACTCTTTCCTCAAACGCCTCTCCATCTCAGAATCCACCCTTCCTCCTCATTCCTCCTTCCTCAAACCCTCCTCCTCCTTGTCCACCACCACAACCACTCCTTCCTCCTCCTCTACCACCAGCTTCTCTCTTTCTTCTATCACTTCTAATTCCACTTCCTCCACCACTTCCACTACTTCCAGCCCGATCTCCTTTGACACCCTTCAGCAACACCTTTCCACTCAAAACTTTCGCCAGGCTGATGAAGAGACACGCCGCCTGCTCATAGTTCTAGCTGGGGAAGCAGCTCAGACACGTGGGTATGTCTTCTTCTCTGAGGTCCAATTCATCTCAGAAGCAGACCTGAAAGCTATTGATGATCTCTGGAAACAGTACAGCAACAAGAAGTTTGGATACAGTGTTCAAAAAAGATTGTGGCAAAGAGTTAACAAGGATTTCACCAAGTTGTTCCTCAAAGTTGGGTGGATGAAGAAGCTTGACACTGAAGCTGAGCAATACAATTACAGGGCTTTTCCTGATGAGTTTGTGTGGGAACTCAATGATGAAACACCCGAGGGTCATTTGCCATTGACAAATGCTCTAAGAGGAACTCAACTGCTTAACAGTATTCTTAGCCATCCAGCTTTTGAGGGTCAGGAACAGGCACAAGATGCTGAACAAGAAGGAGAAAAAGGGAGATTGAGAGATGGATCAAAGCCACTCAGCAACAGATTTTTCAAACCAGATTATAGCATTTGATCAGGCTTTAAATGCTTTTTAGCAAAATACACTGTGAAATCTGAATTGGGTTTTTAATTAATCAACCATAAGTGGTTGAATTATTGCTTCCTTTTACAGTGATGATTTCATCTTTCACTTTCATACTACTGTAATTTCAAAGTGGCACAATGGCTGAGTGGTACCTTTTTTATTTGAAATATTATTTGGGAGTTGGAGGTGGAGTTGGACCAGTCATTGGTGATTTGATCGTTAATGCTATCTCAGAGGGAAAAATATATAATGACAAAGAAATGCCTGACATTTTTGTTCTTTTGCTCGTTTTTCATTCTGACATTTTTTTAATCTGTTCTAGCCACTGACATTTTTACTTTTCTGAGAAAGAAGCTGTCCTTTTTATTCTATTTTCATTGATAAGAAAGAGTTTTTAAAATTATATAATATAATATGATTTTGTGTATTTTTTTTAATTTTTGATAATTATTTTAAATTTTGATTAATTTGAAATCAAATTAAATTAAATTTTATAAAAAATTAATTTTTTTAATACATATTTTTTTATTTATAAGATTTAAAATCAAAATTTTACTTAAAAAAATTAAACTCATTAATTATTTCTATCAACAAACAGCCAATTATTATATTAAAATTTTAATTTAATTAATTTATATAATTATTTTTAAAATATAAAACTCATTTAATTTAAAATTTAAATTCTAACATTTTATATCCTACCGTAACCTTTTATATAAAAAAATAATAACTACAAACATAGTAAATTTAGAAGTTGAAACATAAATCGCCTCATTGATGAGAATTTAATGACAAAGACGGAATTTGGGGATGGATGAGAGATGTAGTTGATGGGGGATAATTGTTAAAATCTTTTATTTAATTCCTAATTTTCTTTATTTCTAAAAAGTATCATGTCAAAAACTACATATTTTAAAAATTAATGCTAAATTTAATCTAAAATTTTAAACGAAATGATAAATTTAAAATTTTTTTCATAAATTCTTATTTTTATAGATTATTTTGTATTAATAATGTAATTATACGAAAGTATTTGATATTATTTTTAAAATCATCATAATAATTTGATTATTAAGTTGATTTTATTATTAAGATAATTTTATCGCTCATAATTTAAACTCATTTTATTTGATTAATAATAATAATTAATTTTTAAAAATAAAAATTAAACATCATTTTATTTGAAAATATCAAAATAACCATACATATTATAATAGTTACAAAATTAATGTTTTAATATTGTTTAAAGATAATAATTTGTAAAAAATTAAGAAACACATAATTTAAACTTATTACAAGGAATATTAATTTAAAAATATAAAAATTTATAATATAAAATAATTAAATTTTGAAAAGAAAATAAGTTTTAAATTCAATATTAAATGGATAATATTAATATTAATTATTATTAATTTTACATATCACTTTTTATCGATGATAAAATTTTTTTATAATTTTAAATGAAAATTAAATCACTCTATAAAATAATTATATAATTATTTTCAATGATCCAAATCATCGTCACATAAAATAATTAAATATTTATCAAATATAACAATTTAATCACCGTATATAAATTATTATAATTTTTAAATGATCTCTTTTATATCAAATATTTACTTGACAATCGTCTACCTAGTAATGGCAACGGGTCTGATCGAATCGAATTTTTGTTCGCCTTGAGCTTGACATAATTTTAAATATACAAAACTCTAATCCGAACTCGATTCGATAAATTTTTTATTATTTTTATAACTAAACTCGATCAGATATTATATAAAATCGTATTTTATTTGATCGATCTAAAATTAATAAAATATTTATTTTTAAAATATAAAATATTATTTTTAATATAAATATAAAATTAAATATATAAAAATATATAAATAAATAAATATAAAATTAAATAAATAATTAAAAAAATAATTTATATATCAGATCAGAGAAAGTTAAATTTATCTAAAACTCGATTCAATTCGATCTTAAATTTTTTTCTTATACCATCCGACCTGATTCGATACTCAAATAAAAAAAATTGATCTTAAAAATTTTAATCATATCAAAACCCATCGATTTAGGATTTTTTTGCCTTCTTTGCGTCTACCCAAAAAATATTTAATGGCTGCCACATTGACCACCGCGTCTTTCTTTTGTGTGCAAATAAAGAGACCAAAATCTGCTCGGATTTTTTTTTTCCTGTATCTTTCATTTCCTTGGTCCGGTTTTGGCAAAACCACAGCGGTCCACATTATTGTTGGTGGAAAGGGCAGAGCAGAGTCAGCCATGGATGGCAATGGAAGGTATCTTTTTCAAGCCCTTTTTCTTTGTAACAAAAATTTGCCACGTCTCTAACATGTTAGAGCTATTGCTCTCTATATTTTTAATTATACCAATGACATAATATTTCAATCTCATATTAAAATATTATAAAAATTCATTATGATATATATAAATTTATATTTATATTTGTGAGATATTAATAAAATTATAAGACTTGCAGATGTAAAATTAAAATCTTAGTACTTATAACTCTTTTTTTATTAAATTGTCATACTTTGGGATATGGAGACCATAGAAGATTTTGTCATGACTAACATTATGTTTGGATTGAAAGGAAGAGAAACAAAGGAAAGAAAAATAAAAAAAGTAATGAAAACAAAAAAATAATTTTTTTGTTTTGATAAACATTTAATTTAAAAAAAAATGAAAATCTAATAACTTTTAGTTTCCCTTATAATTTTTTTTTTTTTAAATATCTTGATTTGAGAAAAAAATTAAGAAAAGAAAAGTTGAAAATGTTTTATTTTTATGAAATAGCTATTATATTAATATTTTTATTATAACATTAAATTTAATTATATAACTGACACATTTAACAAATATAATTTTTTTATGAGTATTTTATATAATATCACAATTTATAAATATTTTATAATATTTTAAATCTTAACAATAAAACAAGTCAAATTATTATCAAAATAAATTAAAAAATTAAATTAAACACAAAATTAAAAGTAAATCAATAATTAATTAATACATCTTATTATATTAAATATATTAATTTTGTTCAAAAAGATTTGTTTATATAAATTAGATAATATAAAAATATATGTATATATTATATGTTACTTTATTAAAAAAATATTATAATAAATTATTTTATTTTATTTTTACTGTTTATCCAAATAATAATTATTAAAAATTTTTTTTTATTGATTTTAACTATTCAAAATAAGAGATAAATATACCTTTTATCTTTCTTTTAAAAAATTTACCTTTTTTTTTTTTTCTTTTTCCTTTACTCTCCTTTATGGCCCACTATTTACCAAGGTATATCAGCAATGCTAAACCCTGCTACCATTTGTAGGACTGGAACGTGCAAAGATAGGAGACCCAGGCTTTCCTTTTGGGTTATTAGAGTTTACATTTTTAGGATAATTAATTCTTCCCATCACTTATTTCAATAAAAAAAAAAAATCTTCCAATCACTTGTGTAGATAAACACTGTAAAGCTAACACAAGTACAGAACTTAGATTTCAGTGATTGCTTTTAGGGGACTTGAGTTTTTTATTTATGAATTTAACAGTTTGCGACGTAATATAATATGATATATGTAAAGATTTTAATATATATTTATAAAATATTTTTTGTACGATAAAATTATAAAATATTTAAATTAAAATAAATAATATCTTATGAATTTTTAATTTGAGTAAATTATTTAATTAAGTTTAGCAGTACAATTTGTTTATTCAAAGGATATTAATTAATGGGATCTGTACAAGCTAGAAATCACAACTAGCTTGATAATCTCTTGTTTCTGTTAGGAGGAAATCTGTCAACTATAGTTGCAATAGAATTTAAGATAAGTCCAAACCATCATTATTTTTTTGAAAAAAGAGCACAATTAGATTAAAAATTGACTTATAAATGATGATAAAATATAGTACAGAAACATACAACTATATACATGTTAAGATCCCAAATGTATTAAGAATTGAATTTCTTGTGGTTTTAAATTTCAAGATAAGTTTTTTTATTTATAATCAATTAATTTTAAGTTAGATATTTAATATAATATTAAAACTCAAGTTTTGATTTGTAATTTTGATCTTATATCCTTTCTAAATATGTGATAGTTATGCTTACGCATGATGGATTCTATATTTTTTGAGATTATCACGTATAATTAAACATATATGTGATGAAAATTTGTTAAATTGACATTTTTCATCTGTTAAATGTTGAATTTTCTATAATTTTGTACTCAAGTTAGGTGCCCTCGTATCACATCCGTTAAATATTGAATTTTCTGTAATTTTGTACTCAAGTTAGGTACCTCATATAACTAATTGGTCTTAATTTGGACGGTTATTGGAAGTATTTCTTCCTCTTCGTACCAGCTTAAAGAAAAAGCAGCATGTTCATTTGAAGTAACCAAAAAGTTTTTCTTTTCCTTTCTTCTTTCTCACTTATTCGATGATTCCTTAGCTAATCAGCCACCTTTTAACCAGAGATATATGTATTTAAAAATAGCATCTATTGAAAAGAGTATTTTAATTTAATAATTAATTGGAAAAATGAAATTAAGTGGGAATAGTAAAGCCAAAAAGTTTGAACTAAGTTATAGTGGGTTTGGCTTGGTAGCAGAAGTTAGGCCAGGTTGAAGATGAATTTGTGTAACTAAGAATTAATCAAGAAAGTTGGAGGATTTCCACAATGTTGAAATTAATCAATAAAAGGCGCCTTTATTGCTTTGAGTCAGAGCTTACTAGCTCTGATATGAATCCAAAGGAGGATATGGAATCAATGGACCTTGAAGAAATAATATTGACTTCATGTCTCTGATGATGTTGGTTTTACAGAATGCAGAGCAGATAAGAATTTATTAAGGATTTTTGGGATTTTCAAATCCCAAATGATGGCTTCTCACCACCCATCAATGATCACATTTGAACTATAAAACTGAATATCAGGCTTTGGGTTTCCTCAAGAAAACGTGGAAACTCCTCCGTTTCCCAATTCTTCGAAGGAACCTAATTTTATACAGTAATGGCCTCTAGCAGTTGTTTCTTATTGGTTTTCTCTATTTTTATCGTGCTTTCAGGCATTGATACAAACTTTGCAGCTCGATATCTTCTTGACAAGACACCATCTCTAGCTCCATCTGTGCTGTCCGTTTCTGCTCCACAATCTTCACTGGCTTCGCCTGGTTCGAAATCAAGTTTGACACCACCTGCAGACCCTCCTTTGGCCACCCCTACACCATCTGTTTCTAGTTCCATGCCAAGTTCATCAGAATCAACTAGGTCTGGACCACCCTCGGCTTCAGATGAACCATCTCTGACTAATTCCAGGCCAAGCTTAACGCAACCTGCAATGGCGCCTAAAGCTTCTATTCCCACACCCTCTCAGCAATCTTCAGAGAATTCAGTCCCAGGCTCAACGGAGTCTACAGTGGCTCCAATGGCCTCCTCTCATCCGTCCTTATCTAATAAGAAGCCAAGTTTGATGCAACCTGCAGTTTCACCTTCAGCTGATACCCAACCATCTTCTTCTACTAATAATCCATCTCTGCCCAATTCAACGATCAGCTTGGCACAACCTGCTATGGCACCCATGGCTTCTACTAATCTATCTGCACCAGATAAAGTGCCAAGCTTGACACTGCCTGCAACATCGCCTTCTGGTACGACCCAACCATCTTTCCCAACTAATAGTCCATCATTGTCCAACTCAACGTCAGGCTTGACACAGCATGGACTGGCACCTAAGGCTTCCTCGGAGGCATCTTCACCTGATAAAATGCCAAGCTTGACATTGCCTGCAACATCACCTTCTGCTACCACCCAACCATCTTTGCCTACTAATAGTTCATCATTACCAAGTTTGACACAACCTGGAATAGCACCTATGGCTTCCTCTCAACCATCATTGTCAAACTCAACACCAAGCTTGCCACTGCCTGGAATGTCGCCTTCTGCTACCCATCCCTCTTTGCCGACTAATAGTTCATCGTTATCCAACTCAACTTCAGGCTTGATACAACCTGGAATGGCACCTATGGCTTCCTCTCAACCATCATTGTCAAACTCAACACCAAGCTTGGCACCACCTGCAATGTCACCTTCTACCACCCAACCATCTTTGCCTACTAATAGTTCATCAATACCAAGTTTGACACAAACTGAAAAAATGGCACCTATGGCTTCCTCTCAACCATCATTGTCAAACTCAACACCAAGCTTGGCACTGCCTGGAATGTCGCCTTCTGCTACAACCCATCCGTCTCTGCCGACTAATAGTTCACTGTTATCCAACTCAACTTCAGGCTTGGTACAACCTGGAATGGCTCCTATGGCTTCCACTCAACCATCAATGTCAAACACAACGCCAAGCTTGGCACGACCTGCAATGTCACCTTCTACCACCCAACCATCTTTGCCTGCTAATAGCTCATCATTACCAAGTTTGACACAACCTGGAATGGCACCTATGACTTCCTCTCAACCATCATTGTCAAACTCAACACCAAGCTTGGCACTGCCTGGAATGTCGCCCTCTGCTACCACCCATCCATCTTTGCCGACTAATAGTTCATCGTTATCTAACTCAACCTCAGGCTTGATACAACCTGGAATGGCTCCTATGGCTTCCTCTGAACCATCATTGTCAAACTCAACACCAAGCTTGGCACTGCCCGGAATGTCGCCTTCTGCTACCCATCCATCTTTGCCGACTAATAGTTCATCGTTATCCAACTCAACTTCAGGCTTGATACAACCTGGAATGGCACCAGTGGCTTCCTCTCAACCATCATTGTCAAACTCAACACCAAGCTTGGCACTGCCTGGAATGTCGCCTTCTGCTACCACCCATCCATCTTTGCCTACTAATAGTTCATCGTTATCCAACTCAACTTCAGGCCTGATACAACCTGGAATGGCTCCTATGGCTTCCTCTCAACCATCATTGTCAAACTCAACACCAAGCTTGGCACTGCCTGGAATGTCGCCTTCTGCTACCCATCCATCTTTGCCGACTAATGGTTCATCGTTATCCAACTCAACTTCAGGTTTGATACAACCTGGAATGGCTCCTATGGCTTCCTCTCAACCATCATTGTCAAACTCAACACCAAGCTTGGCACTGCCTGGAATGTCGCCTTCTGCCACCCATCCGTCTTTGCCGACTAATAGTTCATCGTTATCCAACTCAACTTCAGGCTTGATACAACCTGGAATGGCACCTATGGCTTCCTCTCTACCATCATTGTCAAACTCAACACCAAGCTTGGCACTGCCTGGAATGTCGCCTTCTGCCACCAATCCATCTTTGCCGACTAATAGTTCATCGTTATCCAACTCAACTTCAGGCTTGATACAACCTGGAATGGCTCCTATGGCTTCCTCTCAACCATCATTGTCAAACTTAACATCAAGCTTGCCACTGCCTGGAATGTCGCCTTCTGCTACCCATCCATCTTTGCCGACTAATAGTTCATCGTTATCCAACTCAACTTCAGGCTTGATACAACCTGGAATGGCACCTATGGCTTCCTCTCAACCATCATTGTCAAACTCAACACCAAGCTTGGCACTGCCTGGAATGTCGCCTTCTGCCACCCATCCATCTTTGCCGACTAATAGTTCATCGTTATCCAACTCAACTTCAGGCTTGATACAACCAGGAATGGCTCCTATAGCTTCCTCTCAACCATCTTCACCAGATCATAAAATTCCAAGCTTGACACTGCCAGCAAATTCACCTTCCAATACCACCCAACCGACTTTGCCTAACAATAATCCATCAATATCCAACTCAACCCCAAGCTTGACACAACCTGCAATGTCACCTTCTGTTCACCAGGCTTTGCCCCATTCCCCAATGGCACCTATGGCTTCCGCACAACCATCTTTACCAAACACGACTCCAAGCTCGACAAAAGCAGCAGTTGCACCTTCTCCTACAGCTCATCCTTCTTCATCTAATACAACATCAGGGTTAAAACCATCTTTGCCTAGTGCTTCCTCGCCTCCAGTTTCTGGCATGAATCCCATCAAGCCAACAAATGCAACTACAGCATTTCCGTCTATCCCAACGAAAATCTCTTTGCCATTCCTTTCCCCACCATCTACCAAAGCTAGGCCTTGAAATAACTATTTTTCAATTGCCTAGCTTGCATGCAAAGATAAGTATTTTATATTAATGTCAACAATAAAATGGTAAATCCTTTTACCTAGATAATAAAAATATCAAATCATTAGAATAAGCTTAATGACCGGGAAATTTTTAGCTATTTGTTTGGCTGAATTTCTTGGGTTTTTTTTTTTCTTTTTTTTCTTTTTTAAAGTTTTAGGAGAGATTCAAACTTGTTCTTTGACAGAAAATATGTGCATTAATTATCATATAAATCAAGTAGTTGTAATTTCTTTTCGATCCAACTGGCTAGGAAATTATCGGTTTTGATGTATAATGTTCTTTCTCATTTTATTTGATTTATGACAATTCAAATTTATCAAGTTGTATTTCCTGGTTACACATTTGTGAAAATTTAAGAAAGATATATGAACTAATTAAAAGCTTATATTGTTGGGTAAATTATGTTATTATCAGTTTTTTTTGTATTTTTCTGTCAAAATTTTCATTTTCCATGATTATATTTCACATTTAAAATTTTAGTTCAAGCAACCAAAAATAAAACAAATATACATATTTAATTTTTTTATAAAAAATGAATCACGATTTTTCATCAAATAAAACAAAGTTAGAAATAAAAAAAAAAAAAAAAGATTAATGAAGCATATGCCTTTGCTTTCGCCATTTTTTGGTAGAAAGCCAACGTGCTTTCTTGCATCACATTCATTATTAGTCAAACGAAAGGGTTTGGTATATAGCTCCACAAATACTAAGAATTTTCTAGGATAAGAGTTTGAGCATGTCCTTTTCCAAATGACCCCATTTTTTTAAAAAAATGGAATTAATAATAATTAAATTAATAAAATTTTAGATTAAAAATGTGAAAGAAAAAGGAAATGGGATGTGTGGCTAAAAAGTAAAAACCTTGTTTCTAATCATCTAGTTTCCAATTGTTTTGAGTGAAACCTAACTTTGCTGTTATATGACATTGATATATTCATATTTATAATCTATTTATAAAGTTTACAATCAATAGTATTTGTAACATCTACATCTTAAAACTATCTCTTAAAATGTTATAACATACTATTAAAATTATTTCTTAAGGGATATAATGGTGACATGTGGCAAGAAATGTGCCAAGCCTTTTGCTTGTCACATGTATTTTTTATTTTCTTAGTTTTTTTTAATCTCTTAAAAAATTTAATATTTTGACATGTAGCAAATTCTTTGTTTGTGATGAAAAATTTTAAAATTTTTCAAAAAATCATTTTGAAATTTTTTTATTTGTTTAATTAAAATTATAATAGAATAAAAAACATAATGGGAAGTGAGATAGGAGTAAGTATTATTTGCAATTAGAAAGCCTTCCAAATTTTTTGTAAAAAAAAAATCAAATATCTAAATAATAAAAAAATTAAAAAAATATATTCAACTCATCAAGAAAAAAGTTAACTTCAAAATTTCTAATTTTTTTATCAAAAAATCTCTTAAAAAATTAGTATGCCATGGGAAATTTTAAAATTTTTGAAAAACCTTTTTTTTGAAAAATTTATTTACTTAATTATAATTATAATATAATAAAAAATTAAAAACATAATATAGGAGGTTAGAGAGGAGTAAGTATTGTTGGCAATTAGAAAGCCCTCCAAATTTTTTTGTATAAAAATCAAACCAAAACACTTAAATAATAAAAAAATCCTTATAAATATATTCAACTCATCAATAAAAACAAGTCAACTTCAAAAATTTTAAACTAACCATATTAAATTTCAATAACATATTAAAAAATAAAAAAATTTATATTTGATATATTGTCAATGTATAAATTTTATACACTATCAGTGAATCAGATGATAACAACTCATTAATGAAGTGAATCAGATGATAATATCTCATTAATGAATAAGTTTTTTAAAAACTTTTAATTTGGGTAGATTTATTTTAAAGGTTGATATATGCTCATTAATGAAGTGTTATCATCTGATTCATTGATAGTGTATAAAATTTATATAGTGACAGTGTATCAAATATAAACTCAAAATGAAAAGACACAATTAAAAAAATAATTAATTGAAAAAATAACTTACACAAAAATTAACTAAAAAACTCACCAAAAAAGAATAAAAAATTCTTTAAAAGTTTTCTAGATCTAGAATTTAATTTCTTTTAAAAAAAAGTATTCTAAAAGCAAAAATAAAATAAAATTGAAAAGAATTAAAGACATTAGTTCAATAAATTTTTAGTAAATTTCAAAAGAAAAAAAATTAAAACAATCAACCATATAAAAACTGTAGATATAAGATTTTCAAATTCTATTTTTCTTTAAATCTCAAAAATCCAAAACTAAAAAAGATAAAATTTTTAAAATGATTTTTTATAAAAATTTTAAAAATCTCAAAGCAGCAGTAGCATTTTAGTAGAATAGAAGTTCTCGAAGTAAAAGTTGTAATTATTACAACTCAAAAATTGAATAATAATAATAATAATAATAATAATAATAAGTATATACAAATCTGTCCCCCACTTAAGATTTTTAGCCAACTTGTCAATGTAGTAAAAAAATAATTAGAGGATAATTTAAGGAAGAAGGGCAAAGCTAAAAGTAGGTTTTTAAGCCATTTTTTTTTTTATTTCACTCCTGCAGATGTCGTGCCTGTCCTTTATGTTGGATATGCTTCATCATTTTCTGCGGCTTCACCTGCGGTTCCACTTGAGATGATTCAGCAGTGGATTCCCTTCATACATGCTATGTAGGGGAACATGGTAAAGGGGAAAAAGGCTATCGATGGACCAATCCTTCTACCGCTACCTCCTCATTCCTTAAGTTTTTATTTTTTATTTTTTATTTTCCTATTTTAAGATTTTTTCCTGTTTTTCGATTTTACCTTCAATTTTTTAATTTTTTGCTACAATGTTCGTTGTTGGTAGAAGCTAGGCTTTATCAGAGGAAAGTGGAAGCTGCAAAGAGAGAAGTTTTCTGTCATATTCAAGAGGTAATGACATGTGTTTTTTGTGAAAAATTTTATGTTTTTATAAAATTTTCAAACTTTATCTATTTGAGATACATACATGAAAAAATAATTTTTTGTTGGATTTTTTTTATAGATTACAAGTTTTGATTTTCTGAGTTTTTTTAGTGGAAGAAAATAATATGAAGTGTTTTTTCCAACATACTTTTGTTGCTTTGATTAGCCATTTCCATGAGAAGAATAGCAAATCATTTTTTAAAAAGGTAATTTGGGTTCATTTTAGGCTCAGTATATGAACATGGCTAGCAATTGCAAATCTTTCATTGCTTTTACAAGGCAAAAGGTGGCTGTTGAACAGGTGCATTTTTTAATGTTTACTAATTCTTTTGATAATCTGTTTTCTGGGTTTCTTTTTCATGCGCTTAGAATTATGCTAATGGGCTATGGCGGAGTTGAAATTTGAAACATTAATGAACCCATGAGTCCACCATAGTTCTAACACTATATTTCATCACTAAAATTCAAATGAAAATTGTTCTTCTCTCTGATTGAGATGCCAAATCCCCTCACTTTACTTCACAGGTATTGTAAAATGTGGAATGGCCTGAATAGTTCCTCTTTCAGGATGAGGATTTCAAACGCTTTGATGAGTAAATAATACAAACTAAATTTTTTTTTTTTAAATTGAAATCTATGTTAAAATTTTGTTTTCCTTGAGATTATTCATCTAATTTTGTTCATGCTTTGCTTCTTCCATGCGTTAATTTTCGAGCTGCTGTTACTCACCATCTTCATGATGATTATTCACATTTGTGATTGCTAGTTAGAAATTGGAGAAGTAAATTTTGAAGCATCTATTACCAATTTACTACAGGGGTTTTGGCTTTTAGTGGCGTTTTTTTATTGTTTAGCGACGTTTATTAACACCACTATAAGGTTACGACATTTGCAAAAAAACGTCACGCACTGCCTATTCACGCGTCACGGTAAACAGCGACGTTTTTACAAAAATGCTACTATTTTAACAACGTTTTTAAGCACAAACGTCACTAAATTTAACGGTATTTTCTAATACAAATGTCACTAAATTTAACGACGTTTTTTGATACAAACGTCGCTAAATTCAGCATTTAATGACATTTTTAAATACAAACGCCGCTAAATACAAAATTTTACTTTTTTTAATTTTCTTTTAATATTTATTATTATAATTAAGTAAAAATTGTTAAAAGAAATAAAAATGAATTTAAATTCATGAACTGAATATTATAAATATTTAAATATCTAAATCCATAATTTGTTCTAATATGCATGTAACACAAAGTTTAATATATGTAATAACATTTCACTTTGCATTTGTTTTCCTCTTGCCCATCAACGAACTCCATAAAAAGAGTCACATTTGCTTTTAGTGGAGCCTATAATGCCTATTCCTCCTCTTGGCTTCCATTGCTAAAAAGAACATTTATCCAGGAATCTCAAAATGTGTTGTTAGAATTGCATCACAGTACATTTCATTTATCTTCTCCACAACTTCATGTTCCATCCTGATTAAAAAACGTCATTGGGTAAGCTATAATGTAGCATAATACTTGTAATGCAAGATAAAATCAAGGAAGATATACAAGATCTCATTGATCTACACCTAATTGATGCTAAAACAAGTAATCATAAATTGGAATTGAAAAGATCAATTAAGGAACCAAAAGGAAAATTGATTTGAAGAACAAAAAGTGCAAGAAAATACAAGAATTAACTAGAAACAACTAAAATATAAAGTGAAATTCAACCAAAATTCACTGAGTTGAGGAAAGAAAAAATTAGGTCTAGAAGCTTATAATGAAAATGAACTTGAAATGAGCTAAGAAACAATTCATCAATCAAGTTTGCTACAAAATTCAACAAGAAAATGGTAGCAAAATAGAGAAAAATCGGCTTAATGAACTAGCAACTCAAGTGATACTGAAAACAGAGAAAACCAGAGCATTAACAATTAAATCTATACAAACAACAAATGAATTCATGAAAATAAATGCAATAAATTAAAAAATAACAAGTAAACATGTAAAACTAAGAATGTAAAATATGAGAGAATCAAATCAAACAACTAGAAGGAGAGAGGATCATCATTCATCAAGTTTTCATGCATGGATTGTTTCTGCCTTCTGAATTCACCCTTAATTTTGAAAAATTAACTGTACTTGTACAAATGGAATTTGAGGCTGAATTTTTACTAGATTATAGATCAAGCTAGAATTCACTGAGTTTTGATCAAAAGATTGAAGATAGGTCAGGTGTGCAATTTTGAAACCAGATTTGAGTTCAACGTGAATTTTACAGAATTTGAAAAGGAAATCATGAGAATTTGTAAATTTCATTATGAAAACCTTAAAGAACATTCAAAAAGAGTGTAGGAAACCTAAAATTATAACAAGATTCAATTAAAAAAATTGAAAATGACAGCAGATTAGGTTCTAACAAGAAAAATGAAAGGTAAAATATCAATGGTGTACTTTAAGTTGCACCAGTAAAGATATATGGAAAGTATAAACTTTTTATAAGACAGTAGATTAGTCATAAAATATGGCTTAAATAAGGTTAAAAAAAGTATGAATAAGCATCAACAAATATCATACAGACATTCATGTGAAACCATGGCCTCTCACTTCAAAACCCTTCAGCTTTTTACAAATTATTAAAAGAAGTTCTTTTTGTAATTGAATACAAGATTCAAGTACATTATCATGAATTTATACTTTTATGCAGTTCTCTTGATTCAAAAGATTTTCTTTTAAAACAATTATGTTTCTCGCTTCCTCTCACACTCACCCAAGCACATTTAACACATTAAATCAAATAGCAAGCAAAGATTTCTATATTAAACCAGCAGAGATAAAGCAAGAATCAAGGCAAAGCATTCACATATAGTTATGAGATAAGTGAGAGCAACCTTGTGCTAAGTACTCAAAGAGCTTTTCAACTGTTGAAAATACTAGAAGAGTTATCTCAGCATCGCAAAGAGTGGAAAGCTCATGAGCTTTCTTAAAAAGTCCTTATCTCCTTTTTGAGAAAGTCACCTACCTCATTGTTACGTTGTCAATCTTCTTGATTTGAATTTTCTTTCTCACCATTCTCTTCCAAGAAAAAAGTTGGGGAAAGAAAGAAAATTATAGAGGAGAAAGAGGGGGTTTCAATTTTTAAAAAAAATTTAGCCGTGCTATTTCATCATGATAGTGGCGTTTACTTTAAAAAAATGTCACTATTTGCAATGAGGATTATTGAAGGCATTTTTTGAAAAAAAACGTCTTCAATAATCCTCCCCAATTTTTTTGAAGAGACTATTGAAGGCATTTTTTTACCAAAAAATACTAGCAATAATCCTCTCTAATTTTTTAGAGGGGATTATTGAATGCATTTTCTGTAAAAAAAAAAATACCTTTAATAATCCATTTCAATTTTTTATAAGAAATTATTGAAGGCATTTCAGGCAAAAAATACCTTGAATAATTTGCTTATAAAAAATAAAGATGATTATTGAAGTTTTTTTTTTTTGCCAAAAACACCTTCAATAATTTCGCTAAAAAAATTGTAAAGGATTATTAAAGGCGTTTTTGGACAAAAATGCCTTTAATAAATTTTCTTATCAATAAATTTGTCAAAAATAGAGTAGCGTTGTCGGTTAGAATTTATGATTGTTAATCATAAGGTTGTAAGTTTGATTCCTCATTTCAGCATATTTTAAGTTTTTTGAGGGATTATTGAAGGCGTACAAATGCTGAAAAGAAAGATTGAACTTATGACCTTATAATTAACAATTGCATGCTCTAACCATCAATGCTACTCCATTTTTCACAAATTTATTGATAAGAATATTTATTGAAGGCATTTTGAACAAAAAATGCCTTCAATAATGTCTTAAATTTTTAAAAGAGATTATTAATGACGTTTTTTGACTAAAAATGCCTTTAATAATTCCCTCTAATTTTTTTAGAGGGGATTATTGAAGGTATTTTTTTTGTAAATAACGCCTTCAGTAATCCCTTTCAATTTTTTATAAGGGATTATTGAAGGCATTTTAAGCAAAAAAATGCCTTGAATAATCTGCTCATAAAAAATAAAGATGATTATTAAATGTGTTTTCTACTAGAAATGGCTTTAATAATTTTGCTAAAAAATTATAGAGTATTATTAAAAGCGTTTTTAGTCAAAAACACCTTCAATAAAGTTTCTTGTCAATAAATTTATCAGGAGTAGTGCTGTCGATTAGAGCATATGATTGTTAATTATAAGGTTGTAGGTTTGATATCTTTTTTCAGCATTTTTTTTATGTTTTTTAAGGGATTATTGAAGGCATTTTTGGTTAAAAACGCCTTTAATAATCCAGTGAAAAATTTAAAAAATGCTGAAGGAAAGGATCGAACCTATGGCCTTATAATTAACAACCGTATATTCTAACCATCAAGCTACTCCATGTTTCACAAATTAATTGACAAAGAGATTTATTGTCAAAAACGCCTTTAATAATTCTATACAATTTTTTAGGCGAATTATTGAAGGCATTTTTGACAGAAAATGCATTCAATAATCACTTTTATTTTTTATGAGCAGATTATTCAAGGTGTTTTTTTTGCTTGAAACGCCTTCAATAATCACTCTAATTTTAGCAGATAGGATTATTCAAGGCGTTTTAATTGATAAACGTCATTAATTTTTATCTTTAATGGCGTTTATATGTATAAACGTCACTATTTGAATATTTAGTGACGTTTGGATAATAAACACCTGAAGTTTTATAAAAACATGGAAGCTAGTGACGTTTGTAAGTGAAAGGTCACCACAAAACTGTTGCTAATACGCCATTTTGCTATAATGATTTTAAATGAATTAGGCTTGTTGATATGAGAAGACATGTTTGGCAAACCCTTTGTTCAAACTTCAAAGAACATGACTCTGTTGAATTTATAATTTCTCCTAGACTAAGGGCTTTATGTTTCAATCAAGTAGTTTGTACTTTTTGCTTGGGTATATCTCACGTAATTTTGCTACACTTTGCTAGAATAAAATAGAAAATGATGTTCATTATACTATTAAACAAACAGGAAACCTCACAGCACTCTATTACTCATCCTTGCATATATCATATAATTATTAATTTTGTTTCAGTACTGGTTATATTGGCCAATACGCTTCAGTTATATAAAAATATGATATAATTACAGATAATTTTTTATACTAAATTTGATACTAGATAATACATGTTGTTTTTGTTAGTTTCAGCCTGTTTCGGTGAATTTTAGTGAAATATCATGTTTTAATCGGTTCGTGAATGTGAAATATATTTTATAATTTTTAATTTTTTTTGTTATTTAATTATTTTTAACTTAATAAAAATAAAATTAATTGACAAAATAACCCTTAAAAATTAAGTTTCTTTATTTTTTATTTTAATTTTTTATACTTTATTTTTTCAAACCAAAGTTTATAAGTATTTCAATTTTTTTTCAAGAAAATAATTATACTTTTTTTATAAAGTTTAACAATCAATTTTTTCATATCTTTGTTTTTATCTTAATATTTGTATGAAAATACTTATTTATATATCATATTATCAAATTAAGTGTTTAAAAATATCATGAAAAACTTATGATATTATTTATTATGCTTTTAAACTTATTTATTTGATTTTTGAATATAGTGCATATTTATTTTGTATATTATTAATAACATTATAATGTACAAGTTCATATATATTTATAGATATATTTGTACTAAACTAAAAAATTTGAAATAATATGTCAAAACAACTGGCATGCGTATATATTATATTTTTAAAAAAAATCAAAATGTTATCCGATACAATATTAATAGCATTGATATATCATCCTATATCATATTGATTACAAGATTTAATGCTTCAATGAGTTGTTCAATCAAGAAGATATCATTTAGCGCCTTCAATTTGGATTTGTTTTTGAAATTTGATAGTAACCTAGATTATATTTTTTAGGATGAATTTATTGTAAAGGCATGAATACATGACTGATATTGGATTTGTTTGGGATTTTGTTTTTTGGACTCAAAATGGTTTTTTTTTTGAAATTTTAGTTATTAGGGAATGTTAGGATATTAAGGGAAAATTTTCTTTTTTTTCTCTTAATTTTTCATATTACCTTAAATTAGTGTCCTTTCAAAAACTTTTTTTGGCTTTTTGGTTTTCGTTTGTTTAATATTTTATGTCAACCAAATGATCATTGTTGCTAATGCATCTTTTTTTTTTTTATCTTAAATTGAACGTTTTAGTTTGTTTAATATTTTATGTCAACCAAATGATCATTGTTGCTAATGCATCTTTTTTTTTTTTTTTTTTTTTCCATTAGCATCATTGAATTATAAGAGTACTAACAAGCAATGCTTTTTGTTGTTCTAATCATATACTTTTAGCTTATTGTTATACAAGCTCCTAAATTGTTAAATGTTTAGAAATTTTTTGTGTTTGAGTAATGAAGGTTCATATCATTATCATAAACTTTCATTGCTGCGATTGATCTTGATTTCCAATTAGATGCACAGAAGTTTTTACAGTTGTTTGGTTTTTAAGTGCCTTCAGTTCTTATCTAAAAGATCTTTACTTTAAAGTTTTTCTCAATTTTGTTTTTCTCAAATACAAAGTGTTTGTGACATAATTTTTGTAGTACTGCTGCTTATAATTTATTTCTAAACCTAATTATTCATAGATTGAACCTAAATCAATTATGTATGCTACTTTTTGATAATTGCTATTAATCATTATTTTTATTTATCATGTCACATATGTAGTTATTGCAACAATCATCATAATTGTAGAAATTTTGAAAAACAATGGTTTGGCTATTGAGAAGAGTAAGATGTCTTCCATTTTTTATTTTTTAATTTATTTAAAAAATGTGTTAATGTAACCATTGAGTCTTGATAATCATTGGAATTAACTTACAGCTTTGCAAAGATCACAACCTCAATAGTTGACATGAATGAAGACTCTAAAGGGTGGCTTGTCCAAAAAGGAAAGGTAAATCGGCTTGATAGCTTTTTATGCTTCCTTTTGGATATTCCATGGTTTATGAAAAAACATATTTGCAAGCTGAGATATATTAGTTCTCTGTAGATAAAGTTAAATTTTAAAAGTGATATAGGGAAATTCAATATTAAATTTTTGTTTATTAAACACTCATTATTATTGGTGCTTATTTAACCATAGTGTTATAGTCATTGTAATATTGAGTTTGATCCTTCTTTTTAGCTTGGGTATTGATAAATATGATTTTTTGTTATTTTCTCAAATTGAGATATTATTGGGGAAGACAAAAAACTTTGATGAATTAATGGTAGCTTCTGCTAAAAAAAGAGATGCTATGGATGAAGAAGAGCAGAGTTGAAAAGTTGTTAGTTTTGAGTGATCATTTCTAAATTCTATAGTATGGTTAAGATAATTAGGTTTATTGCACATTGTAGGTGTATGAGTTATCTTGGTCTTACTGTTATAATGTATAGATCCATGAATCTATGGCTAGACATGGATTAAAGGAGTCACTACTAATCTTTTTTATTTATGTGTGATTAGTCACCTGATCAAATCAGTCTCATTTAAAGAGGAGTCCTAAGATTGACTTAGGTATATTTAAATAGTAAATTCGGATTCACGAAATTAGATTTTTGATTCAAGAGTACGATTACATATAAAAAAGGTTATAGCATTCCCATAGTGCCCATCCAAAAGATGGTATCAGTTTGATTTCAAATTATCTAAGTCTTAAATATATTTATAATTTACCAACATATTTAATATTAAAAATTAATTTGAAATTACTTCAATAATTTAGTACCAATTTAAGATAATTTTTTTCACTCAAGAGTATTCATGGAGACTAGTATCCTATCTTAAATAGGCTTTGTCATTAGATTTATTAATATATTTTATCCAAAGAAATAATTAGTAAAGTCCTCCAATAATTTAGTAAGGTTTACATTGATGTAAATCTCTCAAGAGTTTGGTGAGATTTTATTATAAAATATTTATAAAATGTATTTTTGAGAAAACTAATTAAATCCTCAAATAGTTTGGTAAGATTTAATTTAAGATGCAATCCTCCAATAGTTTAGTAGGATAAAAATTATTTTTCTTTTGGAAATCAATTTATGAAATTCTCTAATAGTTTGATAGATTTCATAAAATTTAAATTCATGAAAAATCCTCTAACAGTTTGGTAGAATTCATAAATTTTACTTGAAAAAAGATTTTTTTTTCATTTATATTTTATTTATATCTTTGTTGTTTTTTTAAAATAAATAATAAAAAGAGTTTTGCAAAATATTTAATAAATTACTTAATAAAAAATAGAAATAAATAAAAAAACCTAAAAATAAAAATCTTAAAATAAAAATGATAAAAATATAAAAAAAAAGTAAAATAAAATGGAAAAAAAAAACTTGTAATCAGGTCAGGATGAAATGTGGATCAGCATGCGAGTTAATGGATCTATGCTCGAATCTGGGGTTTTTAGAATGGTGTTGTCTTGGCATGATATAAAAGTTCAGATTCTTTATTTTTTCCAGAGTAGCCTCAGTCTTTTTTCTCTCTAACCAAAATATTCTCTGTTTTCTCTCTAAAAAACCCAGGCATTGTCACCGAAAATTGGACTTAGTCGTCGATTTCTGAAAAATTAACTGGAATCTTGTCGAAAACTTCCAACCTCACCAAAAAATTCAACTGGTAAATTCAAACATTCAGACAAAAACTCAAATTTTTTCAAAAATTTCCAAAAGTTTCCTGAAACTTAAATTCCAAAATCCTAGAAATCTAAACCTCACACTTAGAAATCCTAATCTTTAATCTCAAACCTTAAACCTAGAAAAAAAAACCAAAACCAAGAATCTCTTCCCCTTAGAAACTTTAAATCGCCAGAAACCCTTAACTCAGAATTTTCAAACCTTTTTCCCTATAAATCCACTCTTTTTATATCCAAAAATTCATTCCTCTTTCTTTGCAATATTGTGTCCAATTTATAACCAATACTCAGTAGAAATTTTATGGTTCGAACAGATCCAATCCAAACTTGAATCCTGAAATTAGATTTTGTCAAACATAAATTAGGCATAAGTTTTGGAAGTTGGTTTGATTGATCCGATTTTGAACTAAAAGCATATTTGATTTCCTTTGACTAGTTGGTTTGATTGGATTTCCTTATTCAATCATAGATCAAGAAGAAAAGGAAAGAACCATAATAATAATAATAATAATAATATACATAAAAATCTACGTTGACCTACATATAGGTCTCTACACTTATTATAAAATAATAATTAACAAAATATGTTTTTCTTTTAATATTCAATTTTGTTAACTGAATTTTTTGGCTTTTATTTTCCAATGAGTTGAAGGAGAATCAATGGGTGGTGAAAATAGTGATGCGATCGCTTCATTACACTTTCGTGGGACTCCAATAGAAGATCTCTATTTGGATTTTACACTTCCAGGCTATCCAGACTACATATTGAAGCCAGGCGATAAAACTGTATATCTTCAACTTTTCATTCTTTTCCCCTACCTCTTTTTTTTGTCAATAGATTATTCTAACATTCTGTTAAATACATCAGGTTGATATCAATAACTTAAAAGAATACATATCATTGGTTGTTGATGCCACTGTCAAGGCTGCAATTATGTGACAAATGGAGGCATTTAGGGCTGGATTCAATCAGGTCAAGTTGCTTTCTTTATTTTGAGTTTTCCTGACTAATCACAAGTTGATGTTCATCATGGATTTCCTTTTTAATTACTTGCATTAAGGAGCTATTTTTGGGATTCATTGCAATGTTAATATATCTATTATATGACAAGCTGGTTTTTAATATTGCATCATTACAGATATTTATTCCCTAAGAGTTGGACTATTTGCTATGTGGTCGTATAGAGTTATGAGAGGTAATTTGACACTTGGAATGTGTAATAATATTGCTAAATTCTTTGATTAGAACTGGTTGTCCGCTTTGATTTTAACAATATAACTTCTAATAATGCAGGCTGAGACACTTGCTAATCACATAAAGTTCGATCATGGATGTATTGCAAAGAGCCCTGCAATCTTAAATGCATGTTTCTTTCATAAGATTCTCATTTGAGTATTTTGAAATATATATTTGATCCATAATTATGTTTAGTTTTAAAATTTCATAGTTACATGAAATTATAGGAGAATTTACACCAAAGTAGCAACAGGTCTTTTGCAAAATTGTTACTAGTGCTTCGAGACTTCCATGTGGCAGTCTAGCAATGTTGAATCCAAAGTTGACAATTGTTAGAAAGGTAACTCGAGTTGCATTGAAAAAGCTTCTATCAATGTTTTATGTTTATTTAATAATTAATTCATTTTTATAAATATACTTTTAATGAGATAAGTTTTTTTTTTGTTACATTAGTAGACCTAAGTTTTAGTACAAGCAAAGAAAGAATGGGAGGTCTGATTCGAAATCAAATCCTTATTGTCTTCTCGTACTCTTTTAATTATTAAGTTAAAAGCTTAGATATGAGACAAGTTTCAATCAATATATAAATATATTGTATTTGTGAACTTGAATTAAAAAAAATAAAAGAAATACATATGTTTCGCATCCCATAAAAAAAATTGTATTTTCTACTTAGAGCTGATATAAATTCAACCCAAAACCAAAAACATTTGATTTGGTATTCTTATCATATGTGCTTTAAGAAGCCAAAGTATAATTCTTTTTATTTGTAGTATTGATAATCTGCTGTCCATGCTTGGAAATGAATCAATTTCTTTTAGCTATGATATGCGGTCAGCTAACCCTATTGTATTTATATCCAGTGAACAAACTAATCCGAGTATACCAAAAATTGAACAAGTCAAAGGAAAGCGAAAGTAGAACTTGCATTTTAGGATTGACTCTTAAGTTTTATCTTAATTTTATTATTATATTATCGGGAGATCCACACCAATTACTATGCTGTAACTCGGACATTTTCTATTATCCTTTGTTTATTTTTAAAATTATTTTAAACCTTATCTATTATTTTTTTTTGAACCATTTTAAAACTTTTACTTTAAATTACTACATTTCTTACATTTTTTTCATGACAAATAAATTTCTTTCCTTACTAAAATAAACTTGTAATATTGCGCGGGCCTACGCACTAATAATACTAATAATAAAGATCAAACTTTGAAATTAGAGTTATTCACGGATCAAGCTTTATATATAAGAGTTTTGGAGTCAAGGCTTAGTTTGGTTTGAAATGTTATTTTATTAATTAAATTTATTTTTAATTAATTTTAATTTTAAGATATATTTAAATATTAAAATTTTAATAATTTTTTAATATTTAATATATATTTAAAAAATTTTGAGTATCTAAACCTGATGGAGAGGTTTTTTGAATGATCAATCGAAACTCAACTTATGAATAGATTTATTCAAAATTAATAAATCTCGTTAAATTGATCACTAATTCAATGAATAATACATATATATAATTTAAAAATTTTATAAAAAATGTTAATGATAATAATCCTATAACAAATCATGGCTATGATTTTCTTTATTCAACAAGGAAATTGAAATGGCTTGGAGGGACCATTACTTGGAAACAGTTGAGCAATCATCTTTATGATCAAAAACTTTACTTAAGCTTTCTTTTTTTGGCTATAATGGGGCTTAGACAAGTAGAACATTGGCGAAAATTCAAAGCACTATTTTGATAAAAAAAAAAAAAAAACAAATTTATTGTAATGGGTCCATTGGATTTGTTCATGCTTAATCATTTTTAGTGATGTGACATCTGTGCATGGATAGACAAAAAATAATTATTATATTATTAATTAATTGGAGAGAGAAAAAAATGGGTATTTTGAATATTTCATGCCAGAGAAATAGAATGTTTAAAGGTAATATGAGATGAGACATATTAAAATAACATAAAGTGTTAGAGATAAAGATAAAAATAAATAGTACAATGAATTCATGAATAAGATGATTTGGATTTTTTTTATTTTTATTAGTTTATTTTGTTATTATATAATTAAATTCAAAATTAATAGGTATTTAAATTTTATAAAATTGGCAAAATTATTTTTTGAATTAACATGTATTAATATAAATAATTAAAGAAAAATTTTTTATTAATGGATTTAAAAAATTGACTCAACCATAAATATATATTTTTATTTTTTATTCATTTTTTGTACATGAAAAAAACATTTTTTAATTTCACAAACTAAATTAAATAGCTGTCATATGTTTCATATTTTTAATTATTATTTTTTACATACTAAATCTGTTTTTTTATTTAAAAAATTAAGTTTAAAATTTTTCTTCAAATAATAATATTTTTACTTTTATTTTTCAGTTCACGTAAGGGAGCTATAGTTACAATCAAAAACCCCGAAAACAAGGCACTCATTAAATGAGAGCATTACACGTGGGCCGTCATTCCTTTTAAAAATTTAACCGCTTCGTAACTTTGTCTTAATAGTTTTCATTTTTTAAAATTTAAATCATTAATAAAAAAGAAGAATATAAAAATTATCTAAAATGAATTTATTTTCCAAAGAACATTATTGCATGCAATTAAAAAAAGAAAAAATCACAGTTTGGGGGAAGACGTGGAAGCCTCTTCTCTTCCCCCAACTGTCAATTTCTTGGGGGTAAAATTATTTTGATTAAAAAAAATTTACAATCCAAAATTTAATTTGACTACAAATTACATAATTATTTATTATTCTATATAAACTAGAATGAATTAGACTTTTTTTTTTTTTAAATTTTCTGGAACTATATTCGTTGAACCGTTCGTCTCTTGATTCTCTTTCAGCTTTCAGGGCAAATACAGATCGAGGCTCTGGTGAGCTAGGTTTTTTGGTAGAATTAAGAGTTTCAAGCAATTGAATTGGTGGGTTTTTCTTAAATTTCGATGATTTTGCTTTCATTTCTTGCTATTACTATATATATTTTTGAAATATAAAATGTTTGATGAACCTTAAATCCTGCTAATTCTACCTTGAATATGAGAAGGGCATTATGGTTGAAATTTAGTTGATTTTGTGTTGTTTGCAGTTTGACCGTTATGATTGATGAGTAAATTGCCGAATTTTGTTTATGTTTTTCAATTTTTGGTATAGTATTTCTGGTTGATTTTTTTTGGTGTTGAATTTGGATTTTCAGAAAAAGTGTTTGTTTGAATTCCCATTGAAAAAAATGGGGGTAATGTCAAGACGGGTTGTGCCTGCCTGCGGTAACCTCTGTTTCTTTTGCCCTTCAATGCGTGCAAGGTCAAGGCAGCCTGTTAAAAGATACAAGAAGTTGCTATCGGACATTTTCCCCCGTAATCAGGTATTGTTTCAGCTCATCTTCTGTTACTTTTTATTGAATTTTGGGATTTTCAAATAGTTTTTTTGTTAATTTTTGGTTCTTCGAGTGAAAATTGCCGTTGGATATTAGTCTAGCTTGTTCATTGCGTTGTGCTTAATGATTGATGATCAGTAGTATTAAATTTAGTTAATTGTAGTATGATTATGATATTGTCTATTTGTATCTTGTGGTGAAAAACATGTAATTGATATTTGATGATGAAGGTTTACACAAGTATAATTTGTCTGTAAGATCTCTCACAGCTGCTGCTGCTATTTTGGTTTGGCTGCATAAATTTCTAATGCTGAACCTAACGATAGGAAAATTGGGAAGCTTTGTGAATATGTTTCAAGGAACCCATTATGAATGCCAAAGGAATGGCTTTTCTTTTGGTTCACTTATTCTTGGTAGAGTTTGATTCTATTATGGAATTTCTAAAATTTTAATTTTTTCTGTTTGCAATGTTGGTTTCCACCATTTTGTTGGGAAGTTCTTATCTCTGTTTTCAATTTTTTTTTTTTCTGTTCACAATGTTGGTTTCCACAATTTTTGTTGGAAAGTGCTTATAACTGTTAATTTAAATGAAAACACAAAACTTGTAAGTGAGAATGTAGCTAACTCTTTTCTATTATTTTGGTTTCTATTTAGTTTAGGATATAAATCTTGCTTTTAAGGTGATTATGTTATGTTGGTTAAAATTGAAGTGGTTTAGAAAATTTTTTCTGAAATGTAGGTAAATTTTGTCAAGAAATGTTCCAAACTGATTGAAACTTTGGAATGGTATTAATCTTGGCACAATTCAAATTAATAGAAATATCCTTGAGATGTTTGAAATTAGTTTGAAATTTACTATATCCTGTAATATATATAACTTTACTGAATTGCCTGTTGATTTGTTTTCTCACATCTTTAAATAATTTGTCTGCACAGATTACAAGTAACCTAGAGCAAAGATGCTTCAAGGATTTACGGAATGAGAACTTTGGATGTGTGAAAGTCGTATTGTGCATTTATCGGAAAATGCTATCATCATGTAAGGAGCAGATGTAAGTTTGATGTGTTGAAATTTAAACATTTAATTGATCTAAACATTTTATGGCATCAATTTTTCGGCCAAGTTTCATTTTGGGGTGAGCAGCTAGGACAGGGGGAGTTTCAAAGAATGAACCACTGAATTTAGATAACAAAATGTAAAGCAGAGCATAATATTTGGCTTGTTATTGTCACGTAATTGCTGAAGAGGCTTGTGTTGGGTGACCAAATCCTAGCGGGGGTTAAAATTACAAGATAGCTACCTATTAATTTATAATCTATATATTAACTTTCTTTGTTATCATTTAACGTTTCGCCTTGTGTTTGGTTTCATGGAAGGAATACCCAATTAGTTAACGGTGTTATTCTTCAAAGTTAACCATATTTTTGCATAAAAAATAAAACTTGGTTTATGATGTGAGACAAGATCATGTTTTTTGAAGGATTAAATTATTTAGAAAATTATTCTAGTAATTTTATCTATTTTCATGGGTTCAATTTTCAGTTTTAGCATTTAGGGATTTAATAGGGGATTTAGGGTTATATTAATTGTTTCATATTTATTCTAGTTTAGCAGGTAGCCTTTAAGTGTAAATGTGATTTAAGCATCCATATTTTTTATATGTGACATTCATGGGAGCACTTTATTCTTGCAGGCCACTTTTTGCTAGTAGTTTATTAGGGATCATTTGGACTCTTTTGGAACAAACCCAACAGGATGAGATGCGAATTATGGGTTGCAATGCTCTTGTAGAGTTCATTAATAGTCAGGTGTGTAGTAGTACGGATATGCCAGTAGTACGTATATGTGTGTCACTGGGTACAGCTGTTAAGTAGCCCTTTGAACTTTAAGCATTCCATGACTGGGCTTTTAAATTTTTGAAGTAGACGTTGAAGGAGCTCTTCACATATCTGACACTGGACTGAGACCTGCGGATTCACTTGTAGGCTTTAGATAACAAACAGACTATGTACAGAATACTTTACATATTAGCTGTAAACTAGAGAGCGTTTTCTAATTGTATGGGATTTGAAACTAGATGGACGGTACACAAATGTTTCACTTAGAGGGCCTTATTCCTAAACTATGTCAACTGGCTCAAGAAGATGGAGATGATGACAGAGCTTTGCGTTTGCGTTCTGCTGGATTGCAAGTGCTGGCTTCCATGGTGCTGTTCACTCTCTAATCTTGAAAATTTTCACATAAGAAACTCTTTTGCACAGAACAATACATGCACTGACATTAGCTCAAGCTAAAATTTATAAGTATTCATAACTTTTCTTCCTTAGGAACATACACGAATATGTGAACTCTTACTTTTTTTTCGTCTTTTTTACCTATTATCTTTTGTATCTAATACTTGTTGGAGTTGTGTGCATGTCTTTTCAGTCTTTTCCTTCTTTGCAATTTTTCTACTCTAGCTGATTTAGACTTGTTTCCAGTGAATTTACTGGTTTAGTTACCGGCAATGACAACTGTCTACCAGTTTATAAAAGCATGGGCTTAGTAAGATTTTGATGCAGCTGGTTGATTTACATATTTTCAAGTAGCTTCTGCTTCTTCTACCTTTGTGCAACTATCTAAATCCTCTGTTAGAAGATGTCCTTTAAAATGAGAGGCTGACTTTCTGCATATGTTTTAATGGGTAGGGGCTTTGATTTTGTGGTTTGTGTTCTATAACACTAGGTTAAAGTTGAGCTTAGATTAGTTAGAAGTTTAAACGATTGAATTTTTAGATTGATCTTTCTAGATTTGAAAGAAATCACTTCTATAATTTTGTGGACTCGGGGAATATTGTGGTTTTGGTACTAAATTGATGGAGAAAGTCTAAAATTCATTACCAAAGGGTGATCAGGTTTGTTCAGGTTGAACTTACAGCTTTAATTAACATGTGAATAGCCTTATGTCCTAATATGTTGAGTTGACATACAAGTCTTTACAAGTTCAGATATATAGGAGAATAATCCTGAATTTTTCTTGTTGAGTTTTTCTTTCATTAATATTGTTTCATTTGCTCTACTTCTTTTGTCATTTAGTATTTTTTACTCGTATTTGTTTTCTTTTGCTTCTATTTCTGGTCACTTATTACTTTCTCATTTCTTTTGCCTAGGTCTGCTTCATGGGTGAGCACTCTCATATATCGATGGACTTTGATAGTGTAAGTTATCATCTTTTATAGTGGCTTTTCCTATCAATGCTATTTTATATTCAAAGTTTGATGCCATTCCTGATCTGATACAATTTAACTGTGCAAATATAACTAAGTATATTTTAGTCCTAGCTGTAGTTCATTAAAAATATGGAAATAATTAAGATTCTCTTTGGTCTAGCTGGAGCTTCATTAAAAAGATTGAAATACAGTTTTGAAATGGTTACAAATAACTAAGTGTATTTTTGTCCATCCCAAATTTGGATTAATCTCTCTATTGGTTTCTCTCAGTTCACCTCCTCTCAGAAGCTTCATTTTTGGAGTTTCAGCTTTTAGCCTCTTGAATCTCCTTTTAAATATTGGAAACAAAAACACACACCAGACAAAGAGATATGCAGTAGGTACTGGCTTTTTTGTTCATCTTGAATTCGATTTTCATCTTGCATAGATCATATCAGTGACCTTGGAGAACTACATGGATATCCCAATGACCCTTCTCAATGGCAGTAAAGTGGATGAAAATGGTTCGTCCTTCCCAGATGTCAATGAGAAGGCTTCCTCTGTACCTAACCTTGTGATTGACTCTGACTTCGATCCAACCATGTAAGGCTTCATTTCAGTAAATCTCTTGCTGCATTAAATTCATTAGGATATATTTCATGTTCAAATCTCATCCTTTGCTTCATTTGGCTCTTTAATAGGGATACTTCCAATAGTCCCTCTTACTGGTCAAGGGTTATCTTATGTAATATTGCCAGATTGCCAAAAGAAGCAACAACTATCCGGCGTGTTCTTGAACCTCTTTTCACAATTTTGATGCTCCCAAGAGAAGGGAGTCGCTTTTTCTGTTCTAATTTACTTGCAGTTGCTAATGGAAGAAACAGGTTACTTTGGGAGTTTTAATATGCATCCTTGGTAAATATATACTTTTTCTGACAACTCTTTAGTTGACATAATGGTATTTATTTTTTAATGCCAGGAGAGAAGTCCCACCTACCATTTGCTATCTTGGTGAAGCACATGGAGCATAAGAATGTAGCCAAGCAACCTCAAATACAAGTTAACATTCTCAATGTCATTACTCAACTTGCACAAAATGCAAAGCTTCAGCCCTCCGTAGCAATCATTGGTACAATAACTGACTTGATGAAGCATCTACGAAAATGCCTACAAAATTCAGTTGAATTATCTAGTTCTGTGGGTGATATGGATAAATATAACACTGATCTTCAGTTGGGATTAGACAAGTGTATCTCACAGCTCTCAAGGAAGGTTGGGAATATGTTCTTGTACACATCCAATTTTAGCTTTCTGATTATTTTAAGATACTAACAGAAGCTAGTTTTTCTTGTTATTTAAATATATATATATTTTTTTTCCATTTAGTTGATTTTTTTTCTGCATGCATTTAACAGGTTGGGATGTGGGACCAATTCTTGATATGATGGCCGTGGTACTAGAGAATATTTTGAGCAACAGTATTGTTGCCAGAACAACAATCTCTGCTGTTCATCGAACAGCAGAGATTATCTCTTCTATCCCAAACGTATCATATCACAAGAAGGCAAGTGTTCTTGTGTAACATACTGTTATATTTGTACTTATCTTGTATTTGCATCTAAGTTCTGACATTACAATCTGTTCAGGCCTTCCCTGATGCTCTATTTCACCAGTTGCTCCTTGCAATGGCCCACCCAAACCATGAAACTCGAGTTGGAGCACATAGCATTTTCTCCATTGTGCTTATGCCATCCTTGCTTTCACCTTGGTCAGATCAAAATAAAAGAAATTCTGAAGCTGTTTCTTGTGACTTAACAGTTAGTGCATCCAAGAAGGTAAGGAGTTACAGCTTTGCCTTTCAGGATGATGGTAAAGACCAAGCAGAACTCATTGAAGGAAGACTAAAAGAAAATGGAAATCAAGCGTTAGATATGGCTGTGAAAGAATCAATAATGTGTCAGTCCCATGGGAACTCATATAGCTTCAAGCATGCTCTGGGTGATGGAAAAATGGTGTGAAACTGCTGTCTCTCTGTTGCTTAGTGTTATTATCAATTCAGATACTATTGAGTTTTCTTATGTGTCTGAAACTTTCAGCAGTTCACTTCCCTTCGATTAAGTAGCCATCAAGTGAGTCTTCTTCTTTCATCAATATGGGTCCAGGCGATTTCTGCTGAAAATACCTCTGCAAAATTTGAAGCTATGGCCCATTCGTTTTACATTGCAGTATTGTTTACCCGATCCAAGGTTAGTCATAATTTTAAACTGCCTATATTCCAAAATATTAATCTTCTTTATCAATTCACAAGGTTCAAAAATATGGTTGGTTTTAATGATATTACCTTACTCTTGATGATTGATTTTGATTTGTTTTTGGAGATGATGTATGATACAGCAAAAGGGTAGAATATGAAATTGGAAAATGATTATTACTTTTGGTAATGAACAAACATTTTGGAACAACCCAAAATAGAAGAAAGGACAACTTCTTTATTTATTTATTTTACAGTGAGAGTATCTGCTACTGCTGATTGTTCTTAATTTGATATTGTAAATGTCCTTTTCAAACATTATAGAAGTTCTTAGTCCTCACCATTGATGCTTTCCATGAACGTAGAAAAGCAACAAAGAAAACTAATGATTCTCCCTTCAATTCATTGTCTCTTTCTACTTGTTAGCTCCATCACCATTATCTAGAAAACTCAAAGTGAGATAGCAATGGTCAAGCTTGCTGTTGCAAGCATCCAAGTTAGGTTTATCATTTGATATTCAACTTCTTTTTGCTGTGAGGTGTGGCATGGGCCAACAGTTGGGTTGTGATACTATCTGAATATTACCTTGAGTTGCTCAGAGGGATGTCCCAGATCTTCTGCTAAAGAAGATTCCTTCTATCTTTAGTATTTTGTCTATGGAAATTTGTGATATTATCTTTAATGCTATTAGAGTTTCTCTCTTTCCATTTTGGTAGCTATTCCTGAACCGGTCTGTTAATAAATTATGCTGATGACAGACCTCCAGTCATAAGGCCCTAATTCGGAGTTTTCAGCCGGCATTCTCCCTTAGGAGCATCTCTCTGGATCAAGAAGGTATGTCACATCTATCATTATTGGTATTTATGTTTTTTATAGAGTGAAAGAGCACAATGTTATACGTATACATGCAGTAGGATTATGCTTTCTGTCCATTTTGCCAATTGGAAGCCTCACTTAGTGGACTATTCCATACACTTCTATTATCTGATTTATCTTTTGTTGATTTTTCTTAAAGATGTTACTTTAATTTGCTCACAGGCATCTCAAGAAGCAAATGGAAAGGAAACTCTGGCTTAGCAAAGTTTTTTCTTTTTGTTTTCCTAGATATTTACTAAGTAATATAGATTAATGGTTTATGGTGCTATCACTATGCATTCACGAACTTGCATACTCATGCCAAAGAATATTCCTTATACATCCCTGACCTTATACCCTGCTGATTTTGTCTCACAAATGCTCTCTTAATGTTTCTGACAATCAAGAAAAATGAAATAGAAGCTCAGGTTTATCAAATATGATTCCTTTTCTTGCCCTCCTTTTTTATTGAGGAAATCATATCTATACCAATATTTAATGCAACTGGCTCAGATGGTATCACACCAACTTGTCTCCTTTAAAAAATTTAATATGTGTTGGTCTTCTAGATTTTTACTGAATTCAAACTTCATTTTCTTATTCTTTCTCCCTTATTTCATCAAACATCATACCAGGTCGTGTAACATTTAAATAACTTTACTACCTTTGTTTTCTCAGATAATTTTTTTAATACTTATTTTAAATAGTAAAAAATGATTGCCACATGCTTTTATCCACATGCCTAGTGGGTGCACAAAGGACTAGTTGATTGTTTATGTAAGATCATGCACATAATAATAAAGATGATAGCATCAAAAGATGGTTTGCACTGAATAACCTTTTTTTGTCAGTGGTAAGGGAAAAAGAATAGTCTTAAAAAATGTGATTTATCCTTAGGAAGTGGTACTTGTTCAAGTTTTGTAGGTTTGTTACATATGTTGAAAAATTCTCCTGACATTTGTGTCCCACATGCACGTTGAAGGAGGTTTGCAACCATCTCGAAGAAGGTCTCTCTTTACCTTGGCATCCTACATGCTTATTTTCTCAGCCAGGGCAGGCAATCTTCCAGAGTTGATTCCTATTGTTAAAACATCTCTGACAGATAAAACAGTCAGTTTATCATCCTTAATCTATAGGAGAGAATCATTTATATTGTTACTGCACTTTGTTTTCTGATTCTACAGGCTGATACTTGAGTTTATCATCCTTCACTAGGTTGATCCTTATCTCAAATTAGTTGAGGATGTCGGACTTGAGGCTGTTTGTGTGAAATCCGATCTGGGCAGCGTAGCATATGGATCAAAGGAAGATGATATTGCTGCGTCAAAATCTCTCTTGGCAATAGAGCTAGATGATCTTCATTTGAAGGAGACGGTCATATCCCATTTCATGACTAAATTTGAGAAATTGTCGGAGTCGGAGGTGATATATCAGTTTCTGATTGTTAGTCTTTTATTTTGAGGCTGATAGTGTTCGAGCTTCCCTAGCTCTATTGACTGTGATAACTATTTCTAATTGGAGATTATAAACAGTTACACCATCATAGGTTGAGTGAAGGGTGGTTCCTTTGGTTTTGATTACGTTATCAGTTACATTGATGTAGACTTTTTTTTTTTCTTCTTGAAGTGAGGACAGTGTTGAACGAAGGTTCTTTTGACTAGGTAATTAAGGATTCTTCATTTAATGAACATTTTATGTGAAAGATTTTGTCTGTGAGCAGCTTCTGTTGTTAACTAATAGGAACAAGTATCACAAAACAGAATGTATTTAGGAGTAATTTTACTTTGAATGGTGGCAGCTACTGCTTTCAATGAAATATAATAAGAAAGGGTTTCAAGACAAGAAAAGAGCCAGGTGAAATGAGGGAATCTAATCTTAACTTGCAAATTGCTTGTTATCAGTGAATTGTTGCCCCCCATCCTGTTCAGGTGTGTGACTTGTAAAGGGTAACAATGACGTTAACTATCAGTGCTCTTGGATAGCTATGGTAAGATTAGTTGTGGCATGTTATTAAGTTGTTCCATGTTTCATGTGAAAGGAATTAATGGTATTTATGGGAACTTGTTTGCAAACAATTCATCTCATCCCTTTGTGTGCTTCTTCCAGGATGAACTATCAAGTATAAAGAAACAACTTCTTGAGGGCTTTTCACCAGATGATGCATATCCATTAGGTGCTCCATTGTTTATGGAGACACCAAGACCATGTTCTCCTCTTGTGCAGATGGAGTTTCAGGCATTTGAAGAGGTAGATCTTGTTTGGATTACATTCTCTCCTTCAACACTATGATATTGTTTGGTTGATTTGATGCTTTTCTTTCAGATTATGCCTCTAGCTGCAATGACAGATGAAGAAGCCTTCCCTGAAGCCAACGGAAGTCAATCAGATCGCAAAACATCATTATCCATCAGTACACTAGATGTCTTAAGTGTCAATGAGCTTTTGGATCCGGTAAGATGGGAAGTTCTATTTATTAATATATTTTTATTATTTTTCGATTTTTATTATAATTTCTCAATGAATTTGGAAACAAAATAAACTACAAAAAAGGACGATATGTTTTTATTTAACTCCATTGCTCATCATTTGGATGTTTTGTGCTGTTTGTGCTTTTGATCGTTCATCTTGTTTTTTGAGAGGGTGCAGTAATCATTTTGGACATTTTGGGAGGGTACAAGAAAATAGGTTTGGGAGTCACATTATGAATATGTTACATTGTGATTGTACCTTATTTTGAGTTCTAAAAAGGTATGGTGTTGGCATAGAAATATAAGTTGCAAAAGAGTCGGCTCTTGAAGCATTATACTCATGAGTCGGTGTTATTTTGGGTAGAGAAGAAAGCCTACTAAATTAAACAGTGAAGGGTTCTTATCTTTGGCGAAAGATTCTAAATTTTTAGGTAAAGCCTACTAAATTAAACCATGAAGGGTTCTTATCTTTGGCCTAAGATTCTAAATTTTGTAGGCATTTCTCAGCCATCTAGTATATATTCTCAGGCTTCGCCATGTGGAAGTTGTTGATGTAAGTGGTAAATTAGAGAACTATGAAATAGTTGAGATTTTAGATTTTTTCCTAATACATGACTAGAATGGAGATGGAACATTTTATGGGTAGAGTTGCAGTACAGAAAAAAATGCTGCTATCATTATTAACTTACAAAAATAACTAATGAAAACCAAATTGAAACTATTATGTAGGCGGCTGAAAACATAAATGTCAGATGAGTTGGCATTGCACCAACTTGTTAACTATTTTTTAAATATATATTAGTGATTTAAAATTTCATCTAACTCGGTAATTCTCCCTCCCAATATTATTTCGTCTGCTTTCTCTTTAAAAGGTTGTGCAGTAAGAAACTGACTTCGTTTCTATTTAACTCTCCTCTCATTTAACATCAAATTGGTTAGGTTGAAATACAAAAACTATCCAACAATAATACAGTTATTTTTATCGTACTGGTATGATGGAGATGCTGATAAAACAAGAACATTTGAAAAAACTGATAAAAAGTTGAGGTGAAATATATTTCCAATGATATGTATAAAAGTTACGAAGATATTTTTGAAGCATTCCCCTTGATTGCTATAGAGTATTTTTTGAGTCCCTAAAGTATCTTCGCCATCGAGAGACCTGCCTTTCTTCATCTGAGCAGTTCTTATAATCTATAAAATATTAGATGGGTACAGACCACTTTCTGATTGTGGGATTGCGAGGGTAATTTAACAATTGAATTAATATTTGATACATTATCAATATAAAATTTTAATTACACAAATGGGATTAAGAAGAGGACGCAAGTTCCATTATCTTTTTTTTTTTTATAATTAGATTTTTATTTTTTAAATATACCTGTGGGACATGTGTTACCTTTTTAATCTTGCTTTTGTAATTAAAATTTACACTGACAGTATATCAAATATTAACTCTTTAACAATTACATCTTTGGAAAAGTAATGACTTTTGTTACATGATGGTGCAGTTTTGGTGTCTTTGTTTCGTTGTAAATGTATTGAACTTTTGCTTTTGCTTTAGAATCTTGTCAGACCACTTCCTTTTCCCTCGCCTTGAAGACTGTATGAAAAAGCAGAGCGCATGTATATATATACATACATTCTTATCTACTTGTATTAGATAGTGCATGGTAGACAAGATGATATAACATATAAACTTTAATTCATATCTCCACGAACTGATGAATGGAGTTGAGCTAGATCAAATGGGTTTGGTTCTTCAATGTTAATTTATGCGTCTTTGTACCTTTGTCATGCAATATATTTTACCACCCTAATTCTATGTGGTTGGGGACTTGAGATTTTTTTATCAAAATTGAACAAAATATAAACTCATGAATACACTCCCTCCTCCTGTGTGACGTTTAAGAATGCAGATGAGATAGTCTTGAATTAGATTATTGATATTAAGTTTGAGAAATTGCAGAAGTTAACAAGAGTAAGAATGGTCATTCCTATTTAGGTAATTGAACTTGGAAGGAAATAGAAAAGGAGAAAAGAGTATGCATGCTGTTTTGGCAAGTGTATTTACTGCTCAGATCATCATTCAAAAACCAAACACGATACTACTAGGGGGTTGGCGTGATATGATTAGATTTAGATTGAACACTTGAAGTTAGAAGAGAGAAAGCTATTTAATCCATTTTTTTGAAGAACCATTTGAACGATTTCTGGCCATTGGGTCCAGAGAAACTAATCTTCACATTCTTCATACATTAACCCCACTATATCTCCAGAGATTCATCTACCTTTCATTTTCTTACAAATTATATCGATTTTTTAATGTGAATAGGTTCTGGAAACAGCCCGTCAAGTTGCAAGCTTTTCAGTTTCCCCAACCCCCATTCCTTATGACCAAATGAAGAGTCAGTGTGAAGCTCTTGTAATGGGTAAACAGCAGAAGATGTCAGTGCTTCATAGCTTCAAGCATCAACAGGAAGACAAGGATACCTCGGAGGAAAGTGAATAGGTTCTGGAAACAGCCCGTCAAGTTGCAAGCTTTTCAGTTTCCCCAACCCCCATTCCTTATGACCAAATGAAGAGTCAGTGTGAAGCTCT
>NW_019168026.1:10623106-10700755 GCF_002303985.1 Durio zibethinus
AAAGAATAAATTAAGCAAGTAAACTCCAAAATCAATTCTAGTCAAATTTAGTTAATAGTGTTAAAATTAGTCAAATAAAGTTAAAATTGTACAATTTGATCAAAATGAATAGAAACGAATTCAATCTTCAAAATTCACAACCTAATTAGAATCAACGTGATTTAAAGTTAAAATTAATGATTTTTTTAAAGCACTAAAAATTTTTATTGCATTTGAGAAAGTACAAAATTATCAAAATGACTTTTAAGAGTATTTTGATAATTTAACATTCCCAATGTCAGTTTTCATAAAACTTTTCATATATTAATTTCATGATATTTGATAATTTTTTGTACATTCTAAATCACAAGTAATACATTGAAAGGTGTGAAAATACAAAAATACATTTTAGAGATATTTTCATAATTTGACCTTTTCAAACTCAGATTTTCATGAAAATTTTTAGATTTCAATTTTATATTTTATAATATTTCATAATTTGTAGTGCTTTAAAATCTCAAAATGAGTATGGAGAAATATTATTTATAAAAAAATGGCCCAAATCTGAAACTTTGTACTAAAGGTAAAATAATATTTTCATGTAGTTTAAAGGCTATAAAAATATAATTTTGGCAGTAAATAATGTGGACTAGTAATTTTATATTGAATCTTGATCTATGGCTACAGATTAATCTTTGAAAAAAAAAAAGAAATTGACTCTTGGTTGAGATTTAATCCAAAGGTTTTATATTCAATCTTTCAAGATATTTTGAGCGGGCTTTCTTCTTTACAAAAGAAGGAGAAGGAAGAAAAAAAGAACGTGGAAGGGTGGCTGGTTTTAAAATGAGAAGGAGGAGAAAAAGAAACGGGGGCTGGAAAGGAAAGAAAAAAAGGGTAAAAAAAAGAGGAAAGAAAAAGTTTACGGAAACACAAAAGTGAAGGAAATTATAAAAGGAGAACCCTACAACCAAAAAAAATAAAGAGAGAACGAGGAAAGGCTGTACAGCGAAAAAGAAGCAAAATAAACTTCAGAACCAAAAAAGGTGATTTCTTTGATCCCATCTCAAGCATTTCATAATGTCATTCCTTATTTTCTATGTGTTTCTTCACGTGAAATACAAGACATAAATGGTTATTATATCCTATACATATAGGAACGTTCTCCTTTCTAAGTTTTTTTTTTTCCTTTTTTCTAATAAAACATAAAAAAAAAAGTTCACAAACATGATTGAGGATTCGGTTCCATCAAAAAGAAAAAAAAAAGGAGGCTGTAACTAAAATAAATGGTTCTTGGATAAGTTTAAAAGCTGGTTTTTCTTTTCTTTACGTGAACTTTGGAAGTCGTTAACTTTCTTGAGTGGGTCATTAAAAAGGATAAGCTGGGAATCAGATGGAGTTTCATTTTGCTTTTGATTGAAAAGAAACCACATGGTTCTCTCCTTCCACATCTGTCCTCACGTGAAAGGAAAAAAGCTCTGTTTGTTGTCAACAGCTCCAATGGTGATTTCCTTTTTTACAGCACAGGGGCTTGGGTTCATGTTGTAGCGGGCGCTCCTTGACTGGTATAATATAAAAGGTTTCTTCTTTTTCAGAAAGCTAGTGCCTTTCAAAACCCGAGGAGAAACTTAAAAACTTTGTCCTTGTTATGTTCCGCTCGTCCTCTTCTTTTCTTTCTATTTGTGGCATTTTCCCTGGTAAAAACTTGGGACTTCATCTTGGTCGGGGTCATGTATTTAGTTCATGCTCTTCTTGCATAAATTTATAGGGAGAGTTTAGGCACTATCAATCTTGGCACCCACTGTTTACATTTAAAGCTTATGTTTGATACATGTGTTCAGTTTCATGGGCGGGAAAAGCATGAAACTTTGGCTGTAGAATGATTAAAAAAAAGGAGGAATCTCGCAGTTCAGAATTTTTTTTAACAGATTTTTGAAGCGTAAGTTACACACGCCGTTAAATTAACTAACAGTGCAAAGATGGCTATGTAATATTGCCAATTACGATGCCAAGTAGGATACATCATTATCTGATTCGGCATTACAGTTTTGTTACAGTTAGAACCTTAATTGTTACAGTTTATCAAAAGTTAAGTCATTTGAGCAACCTTTTAAAAGTTGGTTCCCAATTGAGGACATAGCTAGCTAGACTAAATGCAATGGTATAACCTAAATGCAAAGGTATCTATTTTGTAATGATGAAGTTAATTGATCGAATAAAGATTAAAGTGGTAAAGCACAATGATTGGAAAGGGATACCGTCACATGATTGCCACACTTTTGTTAGGTCCCCCCTTTGAAAATGCTGTTAATATTAGGAATTGATAATCTTTGATTGAGGATTTTTATTGGCCTTAATTTGATGCAGTAAACATTAAATTTAGTTTTCATGGGACAAGAATTTACTAACTGGGATCATATAGGTTTCTTTGTTCTTATTTCAGAGAAATTGTCATGTAACTTGGAAACATTGTAGCCTTTGTATTAAGGCAATTTAGAGGATCAGATCACATCAGATGGCAGACCATTTTTATTGGTCTTTGGCAACTTCAGTTGTGGTGGTTCTGTAATCTTTGCTTGATGAGGAAAATTGTGTGGCCAAGTGAAAATTTGCAAAGCCATATTCTTACAAGCGGTAATTGATACTATAGTTACTCTCACGCATTTAATGGTTCTTATACTCATACAAGAGAGTACAACCTCTTTTTAAACTCATATATATAATCTTTCGAAATTTTTTTTTTCAATTCTAAAGTGTTGCTATTGAAATCTTTTTATCCCCTGTAGGCAATATAATCTTGTCTCATAAATCATAAGATTTTCCTTGTTATATTTCAGAGCTTATTAGTTGCATTTCTGGATGTGTTTTTATTGCACATTCTGTGTTTTTTCATTTATTTGTTTAATGAATAGCTCATGTTTACTTAAAAAAAGAAAAGAGAAATTGAATGTGACAAGGCTAGTAGCTTGCATAGTTGATTCTCTGCAAGATTTTGCTCATAATGGTATTTGTTACAGGGAGTTGTGCTCTCAGCATTAGTCTACTACCTACAAACATGGTGTATCAGTAATAAAGGACCAGTTTTCGCAGTGATGTTCTCTCCACTGGTCGTTGATTTTTAGCCATATTCTCTGCAATTCTTTTTCCTTTTCTCATTATTTCACTAACAAGTTCCTATTTTCTTTATAATTTAACTTTTTTTATTTATTTTGTAGGTATTTTTATTATTGTATATTGAAAGTATTTATTTATATGACTTACGTATATTACCAACTATTTGTATAGAATTTGTAATATATATGTATTTTTTGTATTTTTATTTAATAGAATTCATAAACAATTTTATAAAATATTGTAAATTCTTTTATAAATAAAATGGAGTATTTTGTTTATTTATTTTTTTCTATTTATATATATTTAGTATTCATGTAATTACTTTAAAAATAAATTAAAAAACTAAAATAAAATAAATAAAATTATAAATAAAATATATTAAATATAGTTGAAAAATAAATATTACCAATGGATTTTATCGACGGATTATTACCTAATTATCAACCAAATTATTACCAACGGAATTTACCAACGGATAATTCCATTGATAATTATTTATGGATTTTACACATTATCGATGGAATAGTATTACCAACTTATTTATTATTGATGAAAAATTTCATCAATAATACTATTATTAACAGAAAACATGCTATTATTGAAGGAAAATTTTGTAAGGTAAAAATCAATTTTTTGGTGGTGAAACTTACTAGATGCCTATTTTTTAAAAGTGTCTTGTACGAATTATCTAAATTAAACTTTAAATTTTTTAGTAAATATTATTGTTACATGTTAAAAACAAATACTATTCTTTCAACATGATTCACATGATCCACATGATCTAAGGAAAACTATACAAATAGAGAGTGTCATAATATATAGATCCGTAGACCTATAATTAGATATGGATTTTAGGGAGTCGTCACCAATATTTTTTGTTAAGTGTGATTGGCAATCTAATGAATCTATCCCTTTAAGGATGTCCTAAGCTTGACTAAGAATTCCTAAAAGAATAAATTTTGGTTTGCATTTCAAAACAAGATTTGAAAGTTTGATTACGTATAAGGAAAGTTATTGTACCTCCACACGCTCATCCAAAAGATGGTAGCATTTAATCTTAAATTATCCTAAAGATCTTTGTTTTAAATATTATATGAATTAAACTAAATTATTTTAGTAAATGTTATTGTTACACATTAAAAACAAATATTATTCTTTCAACATGATTCATATGATCCAAGAAAAATATACAAGTAGAGAGTATATGATATAACCTAATCGTCAAGGTAATTCATAGAATAAAGATTATTAGAATAAAGTATTTAATGAAAGAGAAAATGATTGCGTACGTACTATCCAATAAAGGCAAAGCTATTGTATTTTGTAATATTGAAGTTTATTGATCAATTAAAGATTAAAGTGATAATCAAGGCACAATGAGTGGAATGAAAGCAAAGAATAATGAAGATCTATAAAAAAGAAAAAGGAGTAAAGGTGTAAATGATTCAAAAAAAAAAAATTGTTCATAACTTATTCAAGTTCAATTCAAAAAAAAAATTGAATTTGGCTTAATCATTATCGAATTGAACTTTAGCTCGAGCAACTAGACTTATCGAATGAATCGAATTCAAGTATCTTAATACTTAGCTAATCAAACTTTTTTTATTTTAATATATTTTTATTATTTTACTTATGAAATTATGATTTCACCTTTTTATACACATACACCTAAACCTAACCTAAACACTCCTAAATCAATCTCATATGTTTTTCTTTCTCTCTCTCACTCTCCCAAGATAGCAAGACACAGACCTAGCAGCAATTATTCCTTGGTTCCTTGCTCCACCACTGGCGACAGTGATTGTTTGTCCGAAGCCACCACTTGTGTTCACTCCTTGCTCAGGGGCAGTTGATAATAACGACCTAAAGGGCCTTCCCCTCCAAAAATTTTTGAACCCTTATTAGCATGTATATTTATTTATATTAAATACATTTAAATTGAACTTACAAACTAAAAGTGTTAATTTTATTAGTTTTGTGTTCTATAAATTAATTTTGTGCATTGTAATTTAAAAGATGTTCAAATCACATTGATATATGTTTATTTATTATATCCAACAATTATTATTTGTAAATTCTTAAAATTAAGAGTTTTGTCACAATTTTTAAATTACAATCAAAATGAATTTAACAAAAGTTAAATTAATTTTTCAACTTTCTCAACAAGATTTAAATTTTCAACCAAGTACCAAATGTTTTTTTTCCTTTTTTTTAGTACAAGGTCAACGTTAAGGAGATCTAAGGAAAGGAAAAGGAGATTTAGCTTACTACAACTACTTCTCTTCATATATATATATATTCTTTTATTTTTACTTTAATCTCTATCATGTTGTTGTAATTTTTTTCCAACAATATATAAAAAATAAAAATAAAAGAATATATATATATATATACTGAAACTAATTTACAAAAATGATAGAAAACACCAAACTCCTAGTCTTAAAATTTCATCTTCATTTAAAAAAAAATATTTAGTTTTTTTTTGTTTTGATAAAATGTTTAAATATGGTTGATTTATTCATACTCTTTTTTATTTCAATTTTAAATTGTTAAAAAAATAAAAAATTCCCATAATTCATTGATATATTGTGTAATTAGTAATTCAAAAGGTTAATTGTAAATTATGTTATTGTTAAAAGTATAATGTTTTCATAGTAATATTTCTGTGTTATAATTTTATGAGCTTATCATGTTTTTATTAGTATATTGTTTGCATATATATATATATATATATATTTATGAGTATTATAAACTATACTTTGGGTAAAAAAAAAATAAAATAAAATATATTATATACTATTAGTTGTCCCCTTCAAAATTATATATCAAGATCTGCCATTATCCTTGCTCTACCACTGATGAAAAATAATCAAAAGGACTAAAGCTGCTTGGTCGAAAATAACATCATGAGATTCATGCTCAAGCTGAAAAAGTTGAAAACTCCATAATCAAGATGGACCTCTAGCTCCAAACTTCAAACTTCATGATGAATGCTCTTCTATTGAATATTCTAGGTATAGAAAATTACTTTTTCTCCAATGCTCTCATTTTTCTTGGTTTTTTTTATTAAATATTGAAATTTGGGTTTTTTTCTCCATCGCCTCTCATTTGTCTTGGTTATTTTTTGAATAAATGTTGAGATTTGGCTTGTTTTTGGGTTAACAAGGCTTATATGATCGAGAATCAAGTTCATTAATTTTAATGTTGGTGACTATAAAGATCATATTACGCAGGTTGGGAATTTGGAGTTGATTTATTGAATTTAATTTATGCTTTTGAAAATGATAAAATAAATTAGTAGATTTTTTAGTTTTATAGATGGGTAATTTTATAAATGAGGAATATGCAAATAGCACAAACAGAACACTGGTTTTTCAAAAGGTAGTTCCACATGATGAAGCAATTTTACAAAAAATAGGTGAATGAAAGTTCAAATAGGGCAATTTCTTGGTAAGATGTAAGCACTCTTATGCTTATATTAAACAAATTTGAAATTTTTTTATTATCATTCGAGTTTAATCGAGTGAGCTTGAGCTTAGTTTGAGTTTTATCTCTAGTCAAACTCAAGCTTGAGTTGATTTTTGAGTTTCAATTTTTGAATTGAGCTCAAGCTTGACACTATATTGGCTCGGCTCAATTACACCCCTAAAGAGGAGTCAATGTTTTGGTTCAGGAAAATACTATAATTACCTACCTTGGCTTAATTAGATCGAACAAAAGAGCCTTAAAATTAGTTAAGATGAACAACTCTTATTGTAATTTGGGTCTTAGCCATTAATAGCTCTATCACCTTCTGAATTTCCTAATTCTACAAGTGGGAAGTCAAATTGAACTATTTAATGAATCGCATATTGCCAATTATTGATGGAAGGAGGGTGTGCAATTAATTTGCATTTGATCTAATATTAGTTTTTATTCTTGGAAATAACAATTACAAAATCCTAAAGAAAAAATACAAAAGAGAAATTAATTATAGAGATCAGACTAAAGTATAAAAATGATATATATCAAATAATTATTTCAATGGATTAAAAATATTTATGTTATCAATGACAAAATGTTCAAGTCATAATGTCATAACGTCTAGATCAAGGGATCTATTGCTAGATATTTACTTGAAGGAGTTGTCACCAATCTTTTTTTATCTAGGTGCAATTGGCCACCTAAGGAATCTATCCTTTTAAGGAACACCTAAACCTAAGGGTCCCTAAAAGAATAGGTTTAGGTCTACTAACCAGAACAGGATTCGGGAGTACGATTACGTGTGAGAAAGGTTATAGCACCCTCACAACGTCCATCGAAAGATGGTACCAGCTTAATTTTGTGTTATCCAATAAGCCTTAAAAATTTACCAAGTAATTAATTATTGAAAATTATTCTCAATTGACTCTAATACTTTTAGTAAAAAATTGAGAAAATTCTCTCACCTCAAGAGTATACAAGGAAACTATTATTTTTACTTGCAGAGGCTCAATCGTCGGATCATTTAATATTAAAGAAAATTCAAAAATGAAAAGAAATAAAATGAAAAAAAAAAGAATAATGATTCAGCTTTAGATATAAATTCTTTTCTCTTCAAAAACTCATTGCTTTTGTACAAGAAAAATTGATACTTTTAACTTTTCCTCAAAAAAATGTTTTTTAGGAAATTATTTTCAAAGAAAATTGATACTTTCAACATTTCCTAGAAAATATTTTTTTAGAAAATTTATTTTCAAGGAAAATTGATATTTTCAACTTTTCGTCAAAAATATTTTTTAGAAAACTTATTTTCAAGGAAAATTGATACTTTCAACTTTTTCTTAAAAATATTTTTTTTGGAATTTTATTTAAAGAAAATCATTTTAAACAAAGAAATAAAATAAATAAAATAAAATAAGGAATACTAAATAATTCTAATCTAATCAATAAATAATAATAATAATAATAAATAAATAAATAAATAAGAAAAAAAAAATCTTTGGAATGGCTCGGCTCGGCTGAGAAATAGCTCAGCTCAAGACAAAAAAGATAGCTCGAAGAAGTGGTTCGGGGAAGTCGGCTTGGCTCCAGGGATCGGCTAGCATGCAGGTTAACGAATCGGGTCGCAATCGGGTTGGGTCAACCCAAACAAAAACACGTGGATCCTGGTAACATACTAACACTAAAACGACATCGTTTTGTCTAAGTATAAAAGGTAAAGAATGGGTTTTTTCTTCAGATGCGTCTTCTTCCTTTTTCTCTTCTCTTCTGTTTCTCTTTCTTCTCTCTACCTGAAGAACACAACTTAAAATTCAATTGAATTTCCATCGAATTTTAGAAAATAACATCGAAATCTGGAAAATAACGTTGAAAACTTCAAATTTTACCAAAAAATGTGGCTATAATATGGAAATTCTAGAAATTTTCTAGAAAAAAAATTCACTAATAAATTAAAAAAAATTTAAAAAAAAAAACTCTAGACACAATCTTGCTTCTGTTTCCTTTCTCTCTTGTGTTTTTTTGTCTTTCTGTGTATGTAGGAGTATCTATTTATAGGGTTCTAATCTAAAGAACCCGAATAGAATTCTTCTCTTTTTTAATTTCAATTTCAGTCTTTAAATCCAATTTAAACACCTCACTCATAGTTCTGCACTAACTCAACCTGTCAGGTTTTTTTTCTAATTTTTTTATTTATTATTTATTTATTCAACAGACCAAATTAAGTAGAATCCCGAACAGATTGGGGTGTCTACAGCCAAAATCAATTTGAGCTCATCAAACTTTGTCCTAGTTTTAAGAGATCTTTAGATACCTTGATCCTCTATATGCTAGAACTATCTATCGAACTTTTAGCTCAGATTTTTTTTACCCAAATTGCCCTCTCGGGTTTTCAATTTAAGTATTCCTTTTCTCTCATTTTCATTTTTCTTTTTTTTCATTTTTCACTCTTTCTCCTTTCTTTTTTTTCTTTTTTTTCTTTTTTTTTCCTATTTTTTTTCTATTTTTTCCTTCCTTTATTCGTTCACCCATCTTTCACATCAATCGTTAGAACAACCAAGTATGATCTTGTTGTTCCTTCATGAGCATGTCTTAGCCCAACATATGACCATTCAATTCAAGCATTCACATTTGATCCAAATGGACTTTTTAAAGGTTGTTATGTAGGTCAAGGTAAAGGGTCATGAAAGAAATGGATATAATAGGCTCAAAACATAAATTAAAAGGGTTCAAAACCAAAGGAGCATCACTTGATGCAACTTGGCATTTTGTCCCATTATTTCACTACTTTTTCCTTTTTCACATTCACCTTACTTTTTATAAAAGGATTCACATTACTTTACCCCAAATCAAGTGTGGCATTTTTCTTTGCTCTCTTTTTTTTTCTTCTTGCTTCCTTTTTTTATCTTTAGGCTCTTTTTTTCTCAAAAATTACCCCCCAATGTGAAGGGTGATCCTTGGTCGGGGTTCTTTTAAAAAAAAAAATCATAGTAGGCTCAAAGGGGTAGCAACGAATGATTTGTCAAGTGGTAAAAGAAAAATGGTCATTTTTCATCTCAAATGTGAATGTTTTCCTTGAACATCATCTATTGAACAAAAACATGCTCATCTCATATCTGTCAGTAACCTATTTTTTTTTACTCAATTAATCTCCTCCAATCAATGTGAATGAGTTTTCAAAATTAAATCTCAGAATTATTGTTAGCATAATTGTCTAAACATTCATCATTGAGAATAGGAATAGGAATGAAAAGATAAGTATGAAACAATGGTTGAATGAAAGAGAAAATGTAATGAAATGCATTATCCTTGCTTTTTATTAAAATGATAGCAAATAAAATATTATTGCATAAAAGAAATCCTAAAATAATAAGAAACTTTCAGCCAAGCTTATCATCACTCTCCCAAAATTATGCCCTTGTGCAAGTGAAGGATCTTTATTAACATTTTACCCCCTTAAATTCACTGTAACTCTCCAGGCCTTTTTGGATCAACGTGTTCTTGATTCTCACTTAGACCATTGACATTATGATTAGACAGTGGATTATCACTAACATTAGGTGTTGTTGCTTTTCCTTGATCAAAACTTATCATTTCATATTTGATTAATCGTTGCACTTTAAGCTTTAGAGTAGTGTAATTTTCAGTGAAATGGCCAGCAATTCCATAGTGGTAGTCAGAGTGAGCTGTAGGATCATACCACTTAAGATAGGGTGGCTTGAGCGGCTTTACATGGTTGGAGGCAATCAAGTGGCTATTATAGAGCTCTCGATATAACTTTGTATAAGTCATGAGAATTAGATCGAATACGAGTTTTTCTCGGGTAATTCGTTACTCTCGTAAACCACTTGTTAGGTTAGCAAGATAAGCCTGGACCCTTGTGGGAGGTTGAATAGTAAGGCTATATGTGGGAGCTTAGGGGTTAAAATAGGTTGGTATGTGGATGAGTAAGATGGTTGAGGTATGGGCTGGTATGGGTAGGATGAGGTATTGTTCATAGTAGGGTAGTATGGGGAGTAACCTTTTAGATAGGGTTGGTACCCCCTAAACTGTCTGTCAAAGCCTACAGCTTGAGCTTTAGTCTTTTTTTTCTTGGGTGCCTTCTTGGTTTCTCCTCCTTTCAGCTTGCCATTTTTAATGGCATTCTCAATGATTTCACCTGAAATCACCATGTCAACGAAATTCTTTATGGCATTCCTTATCATCTTTTCATAATAAAGGGATTTCAAAGTGCTGACAAATAATACGGTGGTCTCTTTTTCAGTCAAAAAGAAGGTTGCACCTAAGTAGCCATGTCCCTCCACCTTTGGACATATTCTTTGAATGATTCAGTCGTCTTCTTTTCCATATTTTGCAAGGAAAGACGATCGGGAGCTAAGTTTATGATATGCTAGTATTGACTGATGAAGTAATGGGCCATGTCACTCCAAGAACGAATATGATTCCTATCCAGCTAGACATACAACCTAGCAACAAAGCCAGTGAGGTTGTCTTGAAAAATGTGCATCAAAAGCTTTTCATTATTGGCATGGCCAACCATTTTTTGACAGTATATAGTAATGTGAGTCTTCGGACACTTTGTACCATCATATTTTTTAAACTCTGGTACTTTAAACTTCAGAGAGATAACCACATCCGAGACTAAACAAAGTCTAGCAGCATCGATAAAACCATAAAATCCCACTCCTTCCACTGCTTGTAACCTTTGTTCAAGCATACTAATTTTTGAATCTTCTTGAGATTCCACCAACTTTACCTTTTTTTTTCTCTTTTCTTTCAAGTCATCTAGATCAGGAACTTGAATCAATTCTACTATCTTTTCAGTAAAAACAAGATTTACATAGCTATGGTAATGCCCTGGATTTGAAGCTGATGGTATTTTAGGGTATACAGGATATGTGAACTATTGTGACGGAATATCCTGTGTGGGCTGGGCTTGTTATGGACCAAAACCTAAAGGATAAAAGGGTCAACCACTTCTTGTGATGAGGGGCCTTGTTGGCTTGTATTTTCTTCTATTCTTTTTCCCTTGTTCAGCTTATTGAGAGCATCTAGAATCTTGCTCAACTCATTCTCAATCTTTTCCTGTGTTTTTTCTAGCTTTTCAAATCTGTGAGAGTTTTTTTGTTCCATTTTTTTGGCTCTGGCTCTTGTGTTATATCGGTGGGTGAGTTTGCTTGGTAGAGCTACCCTTGAACTTTTAGCACCACAATTATGAAATAGAAATGCTATGCTATGCTTTATGTATGATACGTTGATGCACGAATGAAACATACATTTTCATGGATGAAATCTAATATGAAATGGATGCAAATGATAATGTTAAAACATGATCATGAAAATAATATAGATGCATAAAATTAGGCAAACAACATAGTTAGTTTCATAGATGAACTGAAAGTGATGCCAATGCATAATGTTACATATGATAATGAAAATGATGCATAAAGTCAGACAATCAAAATGATTACATAAACATCCTTCTTGTGTCCTAGTTTCAGGATATATCTATCATTGGGTAGGAAGGGCTTTATCTTAGGTCAACCTCTTAAGTGTACACTGTATGTGGTTCAAGGCTAAAGTCTAAAGGTTCTCAAATTGCTCCTTACATCATTGTCCATCACATACTAGTGAGGCACCCCAATCCTCACCCATTACAGGCTACAAGTGAAAAAAGTTCAATTTGAGTGGGGGTATTTCACTAGCCACTGCGGAGGCATTAAACCTCACAAAAGCAATAGGTATTTTACTCCCTCTTGGAGGTATGGAGCTCGGGTATAGAACTCATGTTATGCATATATATATGAATTACATAATTAATAAAGTGAATAAACAAGAATGAATAAAAAAATCTATACAAAAAGGTTCAATTTTATTAGGCTTTTGGATCTGGCCTAACTCTCAGACTTCCTCAGTGGAGTCACCAAAATGTGGTCGGAATCTGAAAATTCCAAAAATTTCTCAAAAAAAAAAAAAAATTCACCAAAAAATTCAAAAAATTTTTTTAAAAAATTCTAAACATAATCTTGCTTCTGTTTCCTTTCTCTCTTGTGTTTTTTCGTCTCTCTGTGTATGTGGGAATATCTATTTATAGGGTTCTAATCTAAAAAACCCGAACATAATTCTACTCCTTTTTAATTTCAATTTCAATCTTTAAATCCAATTTAAACACCTCACTCATAGTCCTGCACTAACTTAACTTGTCAGGTTTTTTTCCATTTTTTCTATTTATTATTTATTTATTTAACAGACCAAATTAAGTAGAATCCCGGACAGATTGGGGTGTCTACACATAAAATATGCAAATAAAAAAGCCATTAACATACACATATAGTTAGCAAATCAATTAAGCAAAAAATTGAAAGGTAAAAAATGATTATTTTTAATCAATTTATTTATTAACATAAACTACATGCCCAATTGTTTTTACAACAATAAAGAAACAAACTCCATAAATTACTGCTATGCATACTAACTAGTTTTGATCTCCTTATATTTATATTTTTATTTGATATAAAAATCATATTTTGTTTTTTAGTGTGAGTCTAATTGTAAAAAAGAAGTTTTAATAATAAAAAAGAAAATTCATTTATATTAAAATTTATAAAAAAAATTAGTAATGGTTTTTTAATCAATCACTTTTAAGACTTTTGGAATTAAATTTTATTAAGGGTATTTTAGTTAATACTTTTAGTACATTTTGAGTTTAATTATAAAAAATAAGTCTAATAATAAAATATTCATTTAAATTAAAATTTATAAAAGAAATTACTAAGGGTATTTTGAGTCAATCACTTTTAATTTTTTTGAAATTAAAATTTTAAAATTTTAAAAATTTTATTTTTACATAAACTTTAATTTTAATTTTAATTGATTTAAATTAAATTTAAACAAATTAACAAAAGTTAGATATTTAAAGATAAATTTATTAATTTAAACATTTATAAGAGTATTTAAATCATTCACTTTTAGCATTGTTAAAGTTTATACTTTTATATATAGATGATAGATGAAATATAGAAGCTCACTTCATGCAATAGGAACAGGTCTAAATATTGCTTCTGTAGTGTCTATAGAATAGACCTATTCAAGGATCGGGCTGCCTGCTTGAACCCGAAAGCTTGCCTAAAATTTTAAAGTGTTTGGATAAAAATATTAAGCCCATTAAAAGGATCTGGATAACAAATGAGGCTTGATAAAAAAAAAAAGGACTGAGCTTGGATTTCACCATTTAAGGCCCAAGCCTAGTCAGGTCTAGCTTGAAAGTTAAAAAAAATATTTTTATTATAATAAGATAAGGTCCATCTGCTTTATTACTTATAATAGGATAAAACTCAATTTTTTCTTTATGTAAAATATTAAAAATACTGATTTAATTTTAAATTATATTCAACAAAATTAAATTCGATCCAAACCTAAATGACTCATAAATTTAATTAAAATTAAATAAATTAGTTAAATTGATAATTTACAAAAAAAAAATTTAAAATTATTTTTTTAATTTTAAATATTAATGCTTTGAGCGGGTTTGAGCTTTATTATTACCTGTGAAAATGGGATTGGATAGAAAATAAGACCCAAAAAATCAAGTTGAGCCAAACCTGAACTTGCTTAAAATGCTAGAACACATACATAAACCCGGCCCAAACTTGGCCCAACCTAACCCATAAACAGTTCTATCATAGTAATTTATTTATATAGATGCACAACATCATCAAACAAATAAATAAATATACATTTATAAATAAAGTAAAATAACAAATTGAGCTTTGAAAACCATGGCCAATTGAATGCATGCTATGCTACCTAGCTAGCTACTTGACAAGAAAAAATATTTAATATAGTATTACCAAAAATAACATTTATAGTCAAGGAAAATCTTGTATAATTGGCAAAATTTTGGACCGTTTAAAATTGTTTTTTGTTTTTTTTTTAAATTCGGTATTTATTTATTTTGTTTTGTTGAATTTTGAAAATATAAAACATATTTGGTAAGTAATATTGGATAAGAAAAGGGGTTACAAGTGAAATATAAAACCCAAACTTACTAAATGTTATTTTTTTAAAATGATTATACAAATTATGGAAGTTTAACTCTGAATTTTTTGGTAAATAACATTTTTACACTTTGAAGACAAATACTATTCTTTCTACGTGATTCACATGGTCTAAGGAAAACTATAAAAGCTAGAGAGTGTATGATATAACCTAATCGTCAAGGTAATTCATGAAATAAAGATTATTAGAATAAAGTATTTAACTAAAGAAAAAATGATTGGGTACGTATTAACCAATAAATGCAAAGGTATTGGTTTTTGTAATATTAAAGTTTATTGACCGAATAAAGATTAAACTAATAACCAAAGCACAAGAAAAGGAATGAGGGCAAAGAATGATGAAGATATATAAAAAGGCAAGAGGAGTCCATGATTTGGTTCAGAAAAATACTGTGACTACCTGCCTTGGCTTAATTAGATCGAATAAGAGAGCCTTATATATTAGCCAAATTAATTATAATGATGCAGCTAAATTCCTCAATTAGCTTATCCATTTCCTCTGAATAGCCTGTGCAAGGGGAGGCTATCACCTACATGGACCATGATTTGTTCAAAGCTGCGGCGGATGGTGACGTGGAACTATTTAATAAGTACCAAGGTGGTCTTCATTGCCTGGTTGACGGAAGCTAAAACACAGTGCTTCATATTCACTCCAGAACTGGAGGACGAAAGGTGGTAAAAAACGTTAAAAGGTTTATATGTTTTCAGAAAAGGGTATTTAAAAGAGAGTTCTCTATTAACTTTGTGGAGCAGCTTGTCGACAAGTGCCCATCACTGCTACTGCAACCCAATGCCAACAGGGAAATCCCATTGCACATTGCAGCGAGACATGGGCCCATAAAAATTTTATCAAAATACAAAGATTTTAGTTTTGAATCAAGTTCTGCTCTCCTTCTTCATAAATTATAATCATCATGTATACCCATAGGTTATGCTCATCTCATGTATATAAAAAAAAAGGAATGTACCACTTATATTAGTGTAACTAGGTTTTTTTTTTTTATCTCTTTAAAAAATTTTGATGTATTTGTAAAATCTTGATTTATAAAATTAGTGTTTCAAAAGAGTTTAAGGATCTTGTGCACTATTTAAAAAAAAAATCAAATAATCAATTTTGTACATATAAGCTGACCTGACATTTAAGAGACATGGCCCCAGTTGGTACTTATCATATAAAAGAATGCTGGGACTAATGGAATGATCAAACGTTGGAACTATGAGGATTAACAAGTGTCTTTTAAAATATAAAGACCAAAATGATGTTTAGTTCAAAGTTTGGATGAGGATTGCATTAACTCTATCAAAAAATAAGTGTTTAAATCTTAAAAAAAAAAAAGAAAAGAAATAAATGCCCAAAAAAACATGTATAATTTTTATCCGTAACCTAAAAACCTTAAACTTACCATCTATATATAACATTTTTTCAAGAATTTTATAGCTCATCTTTGTGTCAGTCAACACTCAAACAGAATATAGATAAAAGTATCACTTGTCAACCCATAAGGTTTGATACACACCTAACATGGTCCAACAACGTTTGAAATAAGTGTGAATAAGAGAAATTTCACTCAATGAATCAAAAACATGCATGCGGCCTTCGTGGAGGTGACTGATTGACATCTTGGATAGGATTTTTGTTGCCACATGCATGTATTAGGTCACATGGACTAACAGGATGCTTGCGTGCATGAACATTTTTTTTATTAGTTGTTTATGTGTTGACTGACGAAAGGATGGATGCTAAATTTTTTTTATTGTCCCGAATGATAAACGTAATTTTTTAAGTAATGTATGAAAATGAAACATTTATAAAAGATCGTGAGATAAACTGATAAATGCTAATTATTCCTTAAATCGACGATTATGCGTTGCAGATCAATCATATTCGTGAATTGTTGAATGAGATAGGCAACAATGCAGAAGTGTCAAAAAACAAAAAAGGAAAAAGGAAAGAGACGAAAAATAAAATAAAAATAAAAAAGAAAAAAAAATAAATGGGTGTTTCTAGAGAGTACTTTCCTTTTCGTGCATTAAGATATTGGCTCAGATTTTGATGTGACATTAACATGATTAAATTTTACTGTTTGAATAAATTTCTTAAGGTCAAGTTTCAATCTTTATGGGTGATGGTAGAGTTAATATTTAGTTTTTTTCTTTTAATTTAAATTTTTAAAAATTATCCTATACATTATTATTGGTGAAATTTTAAAATTTTACAAACAAAATTAAAAATTGACATATGTAAGAAAAAAAATATAACTTGATTTTGGGTTCGAACTTTGGTTTCTAATTATGTAAAAACCATCAAAGAAAGAGAAGAGAAAAAAAATATAAGAAAAGTTTTTTGTTCAAATCTTTTTCCACCTTACAATTAAACAATAATTAAATTGTGTGCGTGACACATGCTATTAATTATTAATTTTTTATTACAATTTATTCTAAAATGATAAATGAGAAGATAACAATTCAAATAGAATAAAACTAATATGTCCTATTCATGAAATGAAAATTTTGGTATTAATTGAGCATTTAGCCTATGTTTTTATGAACTTCTTTATAAATTTTATGTGATGAATTTTTGCAATTTTTTGTTACTGGAAAATATATTTATATTTATTAATAATAATTTTAAATTTAAATTAAAGTTGGAAGCATAGCGTGTGAGAGATCAATCACATAACATGTTGCCGTTTAAAGCCAATTAAAGGGGAGAACATGTGTTGGAAAATAGCGTCGTTTTCTTGGTATTTGGTATGTTGTCATTTAAACTTGATTTTTTCCAATCCTAGTAGTGTGAACAAATATAATATTTGTTAGAATCTTGTAAATAAGTTTGATTTTATTTGATTATATTTATTTATTAAATTTAATAAATAATTTCTTTTATATTTATTATATTTATTTTAAGAGTTATTAATTAAATGAATATATCATAAATAAAAATTTTTATTTATATTCGCACGTTTATGTTCATATTATTAAATATATTTTTGGAAGGATAGGCAAAATTATATTAGTAAAATTCTTTTTTTTATTGACTAATTTGAGATAAGCACATGAATTGCTAGTTTAAACGAGGAAACTGTGTACTAAACAATGAAGCTGTTTTTTTTTTTAATTTTTTAATATGAGTTTGTTAGGATTTGAATATTTATTACTGAAACTAATAATCCAGTATTCTACTAACATAGCAAGTAACTATTGGCTAAAAATGAAGTTGCTTTCGTAAGCCATAGAAGTTTACGTCCAGAAATTAATGTGTTCATACTCAAAAGTCCATCACTTGCTTTTTTGCACATTGATTGTCATCATCAATAAATTTGATGACAATATCATTCCAGCTCAATTGAGCCCTTAAAAATGTTTGTGATGTATTTCACGAATATGCTTAATTATTTTTCCATAATTTTCAGGCCAACGACATCTAAGGTTTCCTTTAGGTTTAATTTGCAAATATATTAAAAGTTATTTCAATGAGCTGTTTGAAAATGAGTTTTTGGGTGGAAATTTTGATATATTTGAGCAAGCAAAAATAGTTCTCTTTTATGCAAGGACTCTTTCTCATGAGGAAAACTTCATTACACTTGTCTTAACTTTTTATACCGATGACAAAAATAAAAGGAACTTGGGCATCACATCTGATCAAAATTCATTATCTTGACGTTTTAGATCGGTATAGGTTTGTTTTGGTAAGTCTTGAATTATATAATTAAGGCATAACGCTATGAAAATTATCTTTAAATTATATTAAAATATTTAATGTAATTTTTAAATTTAAAAAATTTTTAATACATGTAACATTTGAACTATGAATATACTAACTAATGTGATACTTAAACTATTATTTTTCTTCACATGTCATAATTTGAAACCAACCAAGTTGAGTACTACATTCATTATTTTTCACATTTACTATATAAAAAGAGAAAATAAAATATAAGAAAACATACGAAAATAATGAAATAAATTCATATTTTTATTTACTATTTTTTTCCTTTTAATCCTCATTCCTCTCTTTGGAAAGGGAAAAAAAGTTTAAAAAGTTAATGCTCAAATTATAAGAAAATCAGTTACTAAATATACATGTTTAGTAATAATAAAAATTTTCTAATTTTTTTATATACATTATTATTTTTGTTATTTTAGGTATTTTTACATATTTATGCATGATAAGTTCTTAAATTTGTTATGATAGATTTTTAATTGTTTTAATAATAATAAAATTAAAAACAAGTAACAATTAAAAATACATATTAAAAAATGCTAAAAAAAATTATTATTATTATTTTTCCTGCCTAGATGTTAGAGGGAATAAAAAATATTTTTCTAAAGAAATAATTCCGCCTAGATGTTGGGAAATTATTATTAATAAATTTTCATAAAAAATAAATATAAGAAAATTTTACATTAATTTTTAAAAATCATTAAAATTGAACTTGCTTCGAAAATCCATCTAGATGTTGGAGATTTTTAGAGATGTTTGTATTTTCTTAAAAATGAAACCTTAAACACTAATTTTTAATTTTCAAAATCCTAGGTTTCTAAACCCCAAACCACAAAATCCAAACCTTTAAACTCTTAAATTCAAATCCCAAAATCCAAAATTCCTAAAATTCAAGTTTTAAAACCCTCTAAACTTTAAAACCAAACCTTCAAAACCTCTACTCAAACCTTTACTCAAAACCTCCTAAAAATCCAAAGGACACGTGTGAAAATTCTATTTGAAGCAATTTGTTCTCGAATGCTGCCTAGATGATGGGGTATTTAGGAAATTTTACTTCGTTAATCTTTTCACATGATTTCTTAATTCGCATTAATAATAAGATTAATTAATAAAAGTATAATAATAAAATTGGGATTTTAAATATAAACAGTCGCGCCTAAGCTATGCCTAAATGTTGAAAAGTCGGGGTGGTCTCATTATACTTAAGAATCCAACTCTTAAATTGCATTTCATTGTAAATGACATTCATTAGCATACATACGTTAGCATGTTATCATCGATAATTGATTGCATTATTCTCTCTTTAATTTGCTGTTCGATGATAAAATATTTTATAGTAAAAAAAAAGGGAATAATACTAAAAAAAATCTTTTTGTGATATTATAAAATAAATTAAAAATAACATTCCGAAAGAAATAATTCTTGGTACTCTGCCTAGACGTTGGAGAGTCACAACAATTAGTTTCTATAAAGATTGTTATTTCATTTTAAGGATTATTGTGTTAAATTTTAGGCGAAAAGAGTTATTGTAAATTTTGCCTAGATGATGGAGAATTTTAAGATAATTCTTTAGCTTAAAGATTTTCTCAATAGTTCTAAATAAATATTTTAGCAAAATTTTATTTTTTTCAAATGAAGGGAATTAATGTTAAATGTCAAATTAAAATCATTTTTATCCAACACCGAAAATAGCGTGTAATTAAATGGTACCAAGTAACTATTGTCTAAAAATGAAGTCGCTTTCGTAAGCTATGGAAGTTTACGTTCATAAATTAATGTGTTCATACTCAAAAGTCCATCAAACTTGCTTTTTTGCACATTGATAGTCATCATCAATAAATTTGGTGACAATATCATTCCCGCTCAATTTAGCCCTTAAAAATGTTTGTAATGTATTTCACGAATTTGCTTAATTATTTTTCCATAATTTTCAGGCCGACAACATCTAAGGTTTCCTTTAGGTTTAATTTGCAAATATATTAAAAGTTATTTCAATGAGCTGTTTGAAAATGAGTTTTTGGGTGGAAATTTTGATATATTTGAGCAAGCAAAAATAGTTCTCTTTTATGCAAGGACTCTTTCTCATGAGGAAACTTCATTACACTTGTCTTAAATTTTTATAGCAATGACAAAAATAAAAGGAACTTGGGCATCACATCTGATCAAAATTCATTATCTTGACTTTTTAGATCGGTACAGATTTGTTTTAGTAAGTCTTGAATTATATAATTAAGGCATAATGCTATGAAAATGATCTTTAAATTATATTAAAATATTTAATGTAATATTTTAATTTTAAAATTTTCTAATACATATAACATTTGAACTATGAATATACTAACTAATGTGATACTTAGAATATTATTTTTCTTCACATGTCATAGTTTGAAACCAACCAAGTTGAGTGCTACATTCATTATTTTTCACATTTACTATATAAAAAAAGAAAATAAAATATAAGAAACATACAAAAATAATGAAATAAATTCATATTTTTATTTACTATTTTTTCCTTTTAAATATTTTTGTTCTTCTTCCTCATTCCTCTCTTTGGAAAGGGAAAAAAAGTTTAAAAAGTTAATGCTCAAATTATAAAAAAATCAGTTACTAAATATACATGTTTAAAAAAAATTTCTTAAATTATTCTAAATTATACTATTTTTAAGATTTAAAAAAATAAATATTAAAGGATGAAATAATGTTTAAAAATTATAAAAATCAAAACACTTTTTGTTTTAATTTTCTTTTCACCGAATTACTTTCTTATCTTGTTTTCTTCCCTTCTTTCTCATTTTTTTTCTTTTTTTCCATTTCCTTTAATTTTCCTTTACCTTTAACGTAAAAGTATCCTTAAAACTAATTAATTTCCTTAGAGATAATTTAGTAATTTAACCCCATATACAAATAATTCTATACCCAATTATCCTCAAATCATCATTCAACCAATTAACCCCTCAAATCAACATTTATGACAAACCTTAGTTGTCTAAAAATAATGACCTAAAATCCTAATTAAATTGAGCAATCTCATTCCTTTGGGAAAGATTTTATATATAGGGTTCAATATAAAAGTTACACCTGTATTATTTTTTTTTATCAATTTGATACTTAAAAAAATAAAATTATTAGTTTAATATGTAAATTTTTATTCTGTCATTACTTTAATACTTAAAACTAATGCTTTGAGTTTACTGCTGATGTGGCATGTAATAAAAAGTCAAGTCAGCATCAAATCTCTAATTATTACATTAATATTACATAAAAATTTTAAAAAATCCAAACAAGTTTGGAAAAAATTCTTAAAACTTAAAAAAAAAAAAACTTTGAAATATTTTTTGAAATTATAAAAATTTTAAAAAATTATGAAAACTCAAAAAATTCAAAATTTTAACAAAAGTCCAAAAAATTTTTAAAATTCAAAAAAGATGAAAATTTTAATAAAAATAAATTTTAGAGAATAAAGGGAAAAAAAGGAAATTTTCATTCATGAGGACGTCATAGTACGTCATTCTATTATATATGGTCATTGAATTCCTATTGCGCTAATTACAAGGACCAATAACAATCCAGCATCTGACAGACAACTTCAATTAATTAAAAAATGACACGTAGCTTCAGGTAACAATGTGCCATTCCTGCTGTCCTCTTTGTCATTTCTTCTAAAAGTTTTATTTTCATGATTTATTTTTATATCATGAGAGAAAAATTTTAATACAAGTAAAAAGAAAAGAGAAATCTGATTCAAAATTAAATTTTTGTTGTTCTTACAAGTGACTTTAATCACTAAATTGAAGGCTTGGATACTATTCTCATGCATTTCGCTGCTACCTTTCTCAGCCAAATTCCCTCGCTTAGGTTCTCTGTTATCACCTCCAGTTCCTTCACATGCACCCCATTCTAGTTGTCTACCTTTTTTGTTGACTAGCTTCACGACGGTTGTTTTCGTAAGCTATAGAAGTTTATATCCATAAATTAATGTGTTCACGATCAAAAGTCCAACAAACTTGCTTTTTTGCACATTGGCCATCATCATCAATCAATAACTGTGTGTGAAATGATTCAACCTACCGGAAAAAAAAAATCTGTGCACACTTAATTTTATTTAAACAATTTTAATTCAATTGTGAAACCTTAAAAAATTCAATCCCATTCGAATTTAATTTTTGAAAGTTTAGAGAATAGAAAAAAAAACTCTATTTATGACGACATCATAGTACATCATTCTATTACATAGGGTCATTGAATTCCTATTAATCTAACACCTAACAATTAACTTCAAGTAATTAAGACATGACACGTCCCTTATTGGATAAGATTCTTTTCATACTTACTATCAAAAACCAAGCTCACGTGCACACTTTACACCCGTAATGTAAAATTAACAATGCGAAATCAAATGAAAATTTCAACCACTTATGATTGAAGCATTTGTCAAATTTCAGATGGATTGAACATCGCAACGTAGTTGGCCAAAAAAACTTTCTAAACTATCACGAAATGGCTAGTAAGAGACAATGTCGCCTTCTTTAATATCATGTTAATTTTATACGGTAAAATCTAAAAACTCCCTCTCATAACATCTTAAAAGACATTTTAATCCCTCTTGTTTCAAAATATAACTCTTGATCTTTTGTCAAAACAAATGAATAAATGACTAATAACTGAAAACGCGAGTCTTTTTACAAAAGTTTTTCGTTCATATTCATGATGATCAAGCACATTAATATTCTTTTATTTTGGTTGAGGATGACACTTCATAACAAATCCATAATTAAAATTATAATTTCTTCAATGAAAAAGTATTCCTTAAAACCACATGGATTGAAAAGCATTCGAATTAAGAAGTGATTTTTTATTTTTATTTTCTTAAATTATACAAAGTTATATTGAATTGTTATTTACTTGTTTTTCATATACGCTTTCATCCTATGTTTTGTCCATTTTTCCACAAATATGGCATTCTTCTTTTCCTATCAAATCTAAAGCTTTTCTTTTTCATATATTTCTTAAAACTAATAGCTCTTTATCAACAAAGATTTTTAAAATTATTTAACATTTAATTTTAAATAACATGCCAAGTCAATGCTATTCTATAAGTTGATGCAATATTATCAATCTTGCAGTTAGCCATAAAGGGCTAGCTGAGTTAGTAAAAAAAAAGAGCTCATTTTTCTTGTCAATCTAAATTTAATTTTTGTGGGGAGTATTCCAAAAATAAAATTCCGAATGCTTTAGGGGATGTAAACAAATGCCCCACTAAGATGACCCGAAAAAATATTAAACCCAAACAAAATAGTAGGATATCCCTAGATATATTAAAAAATAATCTTGTAATTTTTTGTTATCAAGATAAAATTTTGAGCTCGAAGAATTTCCACCTAATATCAATGCGAAATTCCTTATCATATATGAATTTTTTTAAGTTTATCAATGGTAAAATAATAAAAAAAAAAGCCCTAGAATTAAAATAAAAAATTAATGTTATGAATGATTTCTGAATTTTAGTAAAATATTCAATATGGTTCTTGAACATTAAAAATCTTTAATGTGGTACATAAATTATGAATATGTTAACTCATATGATATTTATAGGATTGTTTGTTTGTTAAGTGTCATAATTTAAAGTTAACCACATTATGGATGAATATCACATCCATAGTCCATATACCACATTAAAAATTTTTTAAATTTAGATATCACATTGAATATTTCACTATAATTTAAAGCAATTCATAACATTAATCCTAAAATTAAATAACTATACAAATCTTTATTGTAATAAGTTAAACCATCAAAAATCTATTATCATCGATTGAACTTTTATTAGACAAAAATTGATAAACAGGCAACACCCATTTTCATGCACTCAAAGGTTAATTTGAGTGAAAAAAAATGTTTAAAGGTTCAATTGGATAAAATAAATGTTTAAAAGTTCAATTAGATGAAAATAAATATTTAAACGCTTGATTGCAATAATAAATAGAAAGGTTAAAATACTAAAAGAGCTCATAAACTTTACTATTTTATTTTGATAGACCCCTATACTTTTATTTTATTCAAGTAAACTCTTATTCTTTGATTGTCTCTAAGTATGTCCTTATTCCAAATAAAAGATTAATTTATGTTAAAGCTTATTTAAGTACAAATTAAAATACAATAGTTTATTTGGATACATATTAAATTTTAAGGACTTATTTAGGTGTAAAATAAAAGTTATGGGCTTATTAGGGTATAATAAAAGTATAAGAACTTATCTAAAAAGGTGATAAAATTAAAGAATTTTTTTGTTATTTTAACCAAATAAAAACTTGAATAATTATTTAATTTTTGTTTAAGAAATTTTTTCATACATAAGACTTTACCAAACAAACCATAAATTATTTACCCTCTTTTTTAAGATTGGAATAATAAATATGTTTTTGTTGCTGTCATTTATGATTTTGTGCATAAATAGACTATTTTAAGATTAGAATAATAAAGTTTTGGGTAAAATAGACTTTTTCTTAAAAAAGATTATGTGGTAAGATTGCTATTCGTATATTAGAAAGTTGAGCAAGAATTTAAGTTTAGAAAAATGATACCTACCTACCCGTCCCTTGTCCCGATTAGCAACTCAACTTTATTGCTTTTGTCTCAACCCTTATCCCTTGGCTTTGGAACCTAAAACTATGACAAAGTTGCCAAAAGAAATGCTTTGTTTAGAGATATGTAGAAACATTAATCTTGAAATAATAAATAAAAATCAGTGTATTTTTTAATAAAGGTAAAAATAGATATGACAATTCATATTTTTTTGTCAAATAAAATATTGACAATTTATGTATGTATATCATGTTTTATATGAAAATTATATTTTACTATTCTTATAAACACAAAATATAATTTTTTTTTATTTTTGTTAAACTCACATATAATTTTTATTAAAATTTTAACTCATAACACATTCATGTATTTTTTTGTATTACTTTTAAGTCATATCATATATACAGTAAAATAACAAATTGAGCTTTGAAAATCATGGCCAATTGAATGCATGCTATGCTACCTAGCTAGCTACTTAACATGGAAAAATAGTTAATATATTATTACCAAAAATAACATTTATAGTCAAGGAAAATCTCGTATAATTGGCAAATTATTGGACCGTTTAAAATTGTTTTTGTTTTTTTTTCAAAAGTTCTGTTTTCGTTTATTTTGTTTTGTTAAATTTTGACAACATAAAACATGTTTAGTAAGTAATATTGGATAAGGAAAGGGGTTGGGGGTGAAATTTGAACCATAAACTTATTAAATATTATTTTTTAAAAATAATTGTACAAATTATCTAAATTAAATTCTATTTTTTTTATAAATAATATTGTTACACGTTAAAAAAAAATACTATTTTCTCAGTATAATTCACATGATCAAAGGAGAACTATACAAGCTAGATAGTATATGATATAACATAATCGTCAACGTAATTCATCAAATAAAGATTATTAGAATAAAGTATTTAACTAAAGAGAAAATGATTGTGTCCGTACTAACCACTAAATGCACAGGTATTGTCTTTTTTAATATTGAAGTTTATTGATCGAATAAAGATTAGCGTGATAACAAAGGCACAATGAATGAAATGAGAGTAAAGAATGATAAAGATATATAAAAGGGCAAGAGGAGTCCATGATTTGGTTCAGGAAAATACTGTGACTACCTGCGTTGGCTTAATTACTTCGAATAAGAGAGCCTTAAATATTAGTCAAATTAATTATAATGATGCAGCTGAATCCCTCAATTAGCTCATCCATTCCCTCTGAACAGCCTGTGCAAGCAGAGGCTATCACCTACATGAACCATGATTTGTTCAAAGCTGCGGCGGACGGTGACGTGGAACTATTTAATAAGTACCAAGGTGGTCTTCATTGCCTGGTTGACGGAAGGCAAAACACAGTGCTTCATATTTACTCCAGAACTGGAGGACGACAGGCAGTCAAACGGTTTCTGTGTTTTCAGACAGGGGTATTTGAAGGAAAGTTCTCCATTAACTTTGTGAAGCAACTTGTCGACAAGTGCCCATCTCTGCTTCTGCAACGCAATGCCAACTGGGAAATCCCATTGCACATTGCGGCGAGACATGGGCATTCTGGCATAGTCAAAATCCTTATTGAACGTGCCAATGTAGTGCTACATGAAGACCCGGAGAGAGGGTTGGAAGCAACCGGGGCGAGGCAGATGCTGAGAATGAGGGATGAGGAAGAAAATACAGCTTTCCATGCTGCCGCTCGATACGGTCATCTTGATGTGTTGCGACTTTTGGTCAAAGAAGATCCTGATTTTGCTTTCTCCGCTAATACAAGGGTGAGACTCCACTCTACTTAGCTGCCAAGGGAGGATATCACGGTTTGGTTGCTGAGATATTAGATAATTGCAAATCAACGGTTAATGGCGGCCCCAATGGTAAAACAGCTTTGCATGCAGCAGTCCTGGCCGGAGATGAAAGTAAGTGATCAGCTCATTATTTTGTGTTATTGTTGTTGTTTCGCGATAATTAACTCAATGGCTGTTCTCGTTGCTTTTTCTGCCAGTGGGATAATCTTCCTCATCATTCTAAATAATGCATGTTATCTTTCTTCCCCTGGCCAAACAAGGTAAATAAAACAACACAAATGCATGGTCTTTGTCATTCATTTTTCAAAATTAAATAAATTCACATGTACTGCTCTTGTTGGACTTTTTGATCATTTTGTTGTGTGTTGGTAATGACAGAGACAGTAAGGAAACTAATAGAGGCAAAAATGCAACTAACCAAACAAAACGATGACAACGGGCGGACTCCACTCCACTATGCTGCGCATTTCCGTAAACGTTCAATTGCCAAAATTTTGTTGGAAAAAGATGCATCTGCTGCTTATATAAGTGATAAAGAGAGAGGGATGTCGGCTCTTCATATGGCAGCTTGGCAAGGCGAGCCAGGGATAATGGAAGAAATTATCTCCCATTGTCCAGGCTGCAACGGAATGGTGGACAACAGAGGCTGGAATTTTCTTCACTTTGCTGTCGTTGCAATATCTCCCCAAAAACTTGAGAGATTCTTAGTTGATAACGAGATTAATGATCTTTTGCATGAAAAGGATGTTAATGGGTACACGCCTCCCGATATCTACTGCGCGGGGCCTGCTCGTCAGCTCCTTGGTTGGTTTTCTTTTAATTCTTTACTTCTAGAACGTGAACTTCAACAGATGTCCCGGCAATTTTCCGACCAAATGACACGAAAGAAGGTATAAAGCTTTACCATGCTTAATTTTTACTATTCTCTCCTTTTCAAACTGTTAAGTTTTTTTTTTCAATTTCAGTTAAAAAAATATTAATTTTGACGTACTCAATATTTACCTTTCCTTTTCTAAAAAAAATTCAAGTCCTCAACTTCGTACGTACTAACTGATGTCAAGTGTCAGACACATGCTGAGAGTGGATATTTAAAATGATTTAAGACTGATAAAAGGACTAAGGCGTTAGAATTTTGCAAATATGAGGATTGAAAAGTGACTTTTGAAAATATAGGAATCGAATTTCAAGGATAACGAGTACTATTTATTCTATATAAAAAAAATTTTAGTCTTTATATGTCAAAAAATGATTTTGGCTTTTTTGGGTATTAAAAAAGAAAAGATGGATAAAAAATTGAGATTAGATGAGTATTTTATTAAGTACATAATTTTACATTTTATTAGTCTTTAAAAGTGGACTACTATAAGCAAAGTTTTTAATTACTGATAGGAAAATATTAGCAAAGCTTAGATAATTAACAATAACATGCATGTGTCTCCTTAAATAAATTCCTAATTTATTGTTTCCTTTATAATCTATACAATATATTGAAAGGATCCCATGAAATTTTTTCCAATTTCATTTTCATTTTTTAAAATTTCTTTTCATTTATCTATTTTTTGTAAATATTTTCATTTATATTTTCTCTTTTTTTTATCATTTTAGAGATAAACAGTTTCATAAAAATTACAAAAAAAAAAAATTAAAGAAAATTAAACTAGACTAATCTAACTTTTCTCGATTTTCTTTTCATTTAGTTTAATTTTCTTGTATAGAAGAAAGAATACAAATTTATTATTTCAATAATTTTTTTAGAATCAATATATTCAACCATAATAATAAATATCATAATAAAAAACAAAAACAATAAATAAGTAATTTAAATAATAAATAGTCAAAATTAGGAAATGAAATATAAAAGAAATCAATGCAAAACAAAATGAGAGAAAAATATATTAATTTAAAATATAGTAATAATTTTTCTTGATTTTCTTTTCATTTATTTTATTTTCATAGACAGAAGAATTAAAGACAACATTTATCAATTCAACCATAGTAATAAATAAATAATTTTAATAATAATAAATAATCAAAATTAGAAATGAAATATAAAAAATAAATCATTGTAAAAAAGGGGAAAATGGAATACATAATGAAAGGTAGGGATGAGAAGAAAACCAAAAAAAAAATTAATTCAAAATTGTAGTGTTTGACTTGGTTGAAATCAATTTTTTCTTATTTAGTTGAAATCAAATCAATTAAAAAAATCGGTTCAAATTTAAATCAAAATTTAAAAATTTATAATATTATACATTATTCAAAAAAATCAAATTAAATTTGATCCGAATTATTATTATCCTAATAAACAGTGACTCTCATATCATAAATCTCACTCTGCTTGTCCCAAAATCCTAATTCGAGACTCTTAAAATGAAGTCTTAAATTTTAATTATTAGGATGTCACATTAGAGACAAATATTATACTAACAGATAATGAAATGTAAATATTTAATGAAAAGATTGCATAGAAATAAAGTTAAAAAATGAGAAAATGTTACAACAAAAGGTTTTTAATTTTGTTTATCTAGTTTAAAAACTCCACCAATATCTAGATAAGTAAAATTCACTAGTAGTTCACGAACTTCTTTTATATATATATAAATATATAAATATATATAGGTGTATCTTTTTATACATGACAAAAAAAAAAAGAAGATTTTCCATGAATAAATTTTTAGAAAAGTTTATGGTTTATCTTTTCTGTTTGTCAACAATCAATCAGAATATACAGACAAGTATCACTTGTCTAGCCATAGGATGGAGAAAACTTATATAAAATGTTTTATGTGAAATTTGTAAGTATTTTTAATTTAAAAAAATTTTAATAAAAAATTTAAATTGATAGATTAATAGAGTTTAATATAAATATCAATAATATGTAAAAAAATTAAAATATTATTTGTAATTCTAATTTGATCGATACTTATTTAATAATAAAAATTCTATTAATATTTTTATTAAAAATATCTATTTAAAAATATATATTAAAGTTTATTAAAATTTTTTCAAAATTTATATACTTAATCTACTAACAAAATTATTCAATTTATTATTTTTAATTTTTAATTTTATTTAATCAATTTTAATTAAAATTTTCATAAATTTCACCTACAAAATTGCTTCTAAATCTTTATCCTGTGCATATATATGACATGTTTAGTTTCGATTACTTGTGACCCACGTGTAGATCCTGTCACGTGTTGGTATTTATATCACATGGGCTAATTACAGTTGATGTTTGCATGAACATTTTTGTAATTTTCTACTTGTTGATTGACGAAACGATGGATAGCGAATTTCTTTTTTTTTTAAAATATATCTTTTATGCCATGAATGAAAATGATATACATATTTATAAAAATTGTGAAGTACCCGTGAATTTTACTCATTGACTGATAAATGCTTTCCTTAAATCGACGATTATCGTTGCAGAAACATATTCGCCAATTGTTGAATGACATTGGTGATAATGCAGAAGTGGAAGGGTTACAGGTTCACTGCAACTTCAGAAGAGAGGTGAAGGACGAGGATGATGTCTCCATCAATGAAATTCTGGAAAAAGTAAGCGAGACCCATTTACTGGTGGCAACGATTGTAGCAACCGTAACATTCGCCGCAGGATTCACAGTACCTGTAGGTGGATACAAGAGTGATGAGCAAAGGAATGCATTCATGAGCCGTTACGAAGCTTACAAAACCTTCATTATAACAGATACCCTCGCATTTGTTTTTTCTCTTTTAGCCATCCTGCTTCATTTTTTCTTGGTGTTCTTGAAAAAGACGCTAGTTGAGCGCCGAGTTCGCGTGATTTTTCTGGCCTATTGCTTAACTTATTTGGCGATGATAGCAATGGCGTTTGCTTTCATCACAGGCACTTACGCAGTATTACAATCTTCCATGGGGTTTGCTATCGTCACCTATTTCCTTGGCGGCTACACCTTCTTTCCAGGTGCGCTCATTGCTTGTGCCATTGTTTGGTACATTCTCCACTAAAGGAAACCATACATACTCCTAACAACAAGCCTGCTACTGCCATAAAATTAATTAAGATATAAAATGCAACTGTTTCATTTCTGTTTCCATATGAGAATCATGAAATAAAAGGGGCATTAATTCAAGGATTCGATGTTGTTATTGCTCAAGTTAAAACTACTTACAAGTTCCTTTCTGCCCCTTAGTGTTTCATGAAAGTTTCACTTTTGGCAATAAATATACATACATTGTTTGTGTTTTTTTTTTTTTGTTTCTCGCCCATTATATAACCCTCCTTTATATTATCCGTCCATATTGTTTTCTTTGGACTCTTTCATATTCTCTTTCAAATTTTGAACAGGTTTTTAGTGAGGATTTTCTTGTGATCATGAGTGATTTTATTGCAAATATTAAATTTATTATGACAAAATTTATGTGATACTATTATTGTAAGTAATTTTGATATATTATTATTTTATCATTATTATATAATATATGATCACTATTACAATAATAATAATTGTTATGAAGGTTTAAATTTCTTCACAATTAAATCATAATTACAAATCATCATTATAAGAAAATTATTGTAATTGAAAATAGTTTGTCATTAAAAATTGTTACTGGTAAAATAAACAATTAGGACGACTGCTTTTTGGAAAAATAATTCAATTCTATGACTTGGAAAATTTTTTTCTTTGCAAAAAAAAAAAAATCATAACGTGTATTATTTGAAGTTTAGGTTGACCTTAATAATTCAATTTCATGGCATCCTAGGTATTATTGAGCGAAAACTAAATATAAAAATAATAACTGAATTGGAATCGAAGTGAAAATAACATAATTATAGTTCTCTTATCACAACTTTGTACAACAATCCATTTCAATGGCATTGGCATCAGTTAAATTTGAATAATAAAAAGAAGAAAAAGTACCTTACAGTTTGAAGTTATATGTATCTGCCTGCCAATAACTTCTGCACAAACAAAAATGATACGTCTGTATAACATTCCAGAATATTACAACATTAGCAGCAATGTGGTGGTAAGAATCGAGCCCTAGTCACAAGATAGATACAATAAAAGAGACAGGACTGTAGATTTGAGAGGCAAGTTGCCTCTAAAAGATCAAACCGCCATTTCTTGAACCCTGTACTCCTTGTATAGGTTACAGGGAACCCATCTCTTTACACGATTAGCTTCACCTGATCAGCATTCCCTTTTTTAAGGAAATTCCCCGCTTCAAGCTTCTCCAGAGGTATTTGTCATGGAAGATGACTCGGGGCTGTAATTCCAAAGCCCTTTGAGCTCTCCTCTTACCAAACCTAATATGACACAACTCCTGGAAAAGGAAAGAAAATTCGGAAGGGAGAAAGGGAGAGTATAGGAGATGTTTCTGACAAGCCAGCCTGATGCAGCCTATATCCAGGTGGAATTCTGAACTTTGTTACCTAACGTACAAGGAACAAGATAGAGGAGTGCAGGTTGACCATGCCCGTTCATTATATATGTGTTGCTAGTTTAAAATGTGGTGCATTTCATATTGGATAAAAAAGTTAAATTATTGATGAATAAAATTAATTTTTGTATTAATTTTATTCATATTTTGAATAATTATGTTTGACAAAATTAAATATCATACAACAAATGGTCATAACTGTTTGAATATAAATAAATTATTATTTATAAAAGTCATAATTATATAAAAGGTCATAGTTAGGGATGTAAATGATACATTTGTGCTCGCAAGCTACTCGAGTTCGATTCGAATAAAACTCGAATTCGGTTCGATTATTATCAAGTCGAGCTCGAGCTCGAGTAGCTCAACTTATCGATCGAGCTGAGTTCGAGTATTTTATACCCAACTCGAGTAGCTCGCGAGCCTAATCGAGCTTTTATATTTAAATTTTTTTATTATTTTAATTAATAAAATATCTCGAATTCAAGTTTGAGCTCGAGCACAAATAATCAAACTTTTGTCAAATATAAGAATCAAGCTTATTTTAACATATTAATCAAGCTTAATCGAGCGAGTTCAAGTAGCTCGATTTCGATCACGAATCGAGCTCGAGCTAGAAAAATGAAATTCGATCGAGTTTGAATTGAGTATCGAGCCTCGAGTTGGGAGCAAAGCTCGAGCTCGAGCTTCTCACTGTATCGGCTCGACTCAGCTCGATTACACCCCTAGTCATAGTCATCTAAATAGAAATTTATGTATGTTCATTCATTATAAATAAATATTTTAGTATAATAATTTTTACTGCTTTTTGATTGGAGAGTTTAAGGCTTTGTTGCATCCTAAAGACATAATTGCCTTTAGAAAAATATTCTTCATACCTCAAAGTCAAAATTTTTTTTCTATAATTTTTCTTCTTTTATTTATTTTTCTAACAATTTAAAGACAATTATGAGAAATTTATATTTTGCATGAAGAAAATACAAGAAAAAGAAATTGGCATGATTTGGAGATCAATATTAGAGAAAGCTCAAGGTGTCAAAGGATTAATATTTCTATAGACCAAAATGTTAATTTTGTTAAAGATCTTCATTAGAGATATATATTTTATTTTTTGTATAATTGTTGATAAAAAGATTAACTAAATGAGATAAACATATTAACAATTTATTTCATTAGTGTGTAAAGTTAAAATACAATATGCAAAATATTGATTACATTGCATAAGTTTATGCATATATTGAAATTGACTCCACAATTGGATTTAATGAATTGTATTATATTTATTTGAAAAATCAATGTTTATAAAGATTGGAAAGAGAAATAGCCTAAAAACATAAAAGAGAAAGATATGAATTGATTTACGACTAAAAAAATTATCGCTTGTTATCAAGTAACGAATTAAATTGAGTTTTAATGGAATGATTAATTGTTTAATTGTCATGTTTTGGTTATATATAGAATAGACAAATTGTTGCACGGCTTCTATGAAAATAATTAGAAATGGGCAAAGGAATTTACCATGAGAAATTAGATGCAAGTAGAGAATATATGAAAAAAATAAGATTTGGCTACAAGATTAGTTTTATTATTAAATTATAGAACTAAATTTGAGATAATAAGTTGAGTCAAACTATTTGTATGGCTCTATCTTTGTTTGTTGTTTATAAATCAAATATTGATATATATATTTTAAATTTATTATTGGTTCAAATTTTGATTAGTGTTCAATTTTCATGAAAACCAATTAAAATTAAATTGATATATGTAAATAATTATTATTAAGATATGGTGTTTTATTGATTAATTAGTGGATAACAAACCAAATAATTGTTATTATCAGAAACATGGGCAATGTGACATGTATTTTGCCTACTGGGTGTACTACACTAGAAGTGATTTTACAAAATAAAATTTTATTATGAATAATCACAAAGTGAAAATCATAAATAGTCGCCAAAGAGTTAATCAATTGCTACAAAAAGGCATTATTGCTTTTCTCATATGGGATATTGATTAAATGAAAAGGCATGTGATTAAAAAATATTGAAGCATTTGTCGGTTACTAGCATTTTGAAAAATGCTCATCAATGTTTAATTAGGCATGTTTATAAATTAGAAAATACAAATTTAATGTTCCAAAGGCACCAATACATGCATGTGTTTAATTCTATTTTGTGATGGCATGGAGAACATTGGTACAGTTTGCCATATATTACACAAATGAACTAAATTGAATGGAATTTTATTTCTTATACATATAAGAAAGATATGGACTATGGAAATAGAATGCCATCATCCAATTAATACATTATTGGTTAAAGACAATAAAAATATTTTTGCTTCTTATACTCAAAAAAATGGCCTTTAACAAGCTATTAAAATAAAAAGTGAACAAATTTCTAAGGTTTGCAATAGTTTTATGACAATAGCAAGCATGTGATTGGTTATACATCATATTAACATATGGGCTTAGATAATAATATTGGTTTGTAAAACCGTTAGTCTTAGAGTTAGCTAATCAATGATTTAAGCAATGCAAATTCATCACAAATTTTTGCATAAATATGAGTAGAACTAATATTATAGTTATTGTTTATACTATTTTATGAAAATGATTCTTTGAATTCATGTTTGATGACTTGCATTGATATAGTGATCTAGATATGGACAAATTGGTCACAAAATCATTGTGAAAGTATTTAAAATTGGAGTTAAATATACTATAGACTTCAATTGTACATATGCATATTGGTCCTATGAGTAAAGTTTGAATTTATCATATATTTGAAAGTGTTATGACCAATTCAATGTGGTAAATAACAAAGATATATAGGCTACACAATTGTGGAGAAATAAAAGTTCTCATAAATTTGTGAAATCAAGTTTAGAGGTTTCAATAGTCATGAATTTGGAATTGACCTTTCAGTAGTTAATATATGCATTGAAAACTCATGATAACATTTGAGATAGTTGATTTTCATTAAAAGCCATCATTATAAATGAGATAACTTCAATAGCCAAATCTATATGATTTGTAAGTATGATGTGAATTATTATGGTTGGTTTTAAACAACTATAAGTCAAAATTGATGCCATAATCTTGATCACATTGTGGTAATTTTTTGTTATGTATATAGTCTAATTCATGGATTGTATAAATGATTTATTATCTATGGTTTTAAATAAAGAAAATTTCAAAGTATATTTACTTTCAAAGCCATGAGTGATTCAAAGATCTTATGAATATAAAAACTTTTATAATAGCAAAAGGAATGCTATTTGATCCATTTGAGCGATGGAAATGATTTTATTCATGGTAATAAAAAATTATTAATAGTGTCCATGATGAACTAGATTCATATATGTATTTATGAATTGACATAAAAAAGTCTTAAAAGGAGATTATAGAAGCATAATTCTATTTGAAATCTGTTTATTGATGTAAACTCTTATATTGAGTTAAAATATAAAAGTTTTGGAATTTGTATAGAAATATTAAGAGATTTGCTATTTATCTTTTACCAAGAGTGGATTTCGAGGCCTCCAACTTTTAAAAAAAAAATCCTACCAAATAGTGAAAAGATAACTGAAAATAGCAACTTAATTAAGTATATATGATATCTTGAACAATTGAATGAGACATTCTTTAATAAAAGAATGCATACTTGCACATGGTAAGGGTGATAAGAATTAAAAGAAATAAAAATTATCACCATAATGTTGTAAGATTTTAGTATAATTTTATGAGTAAATTACAGAAGCTAATAAGTTTAGACACTTATTAAAGTAAAATCATAAAAAGGTCCTTAAAAATCTTAAAAGGACTAAAATTGTTTGATTTATTCATTGAGTTTATCTAATTGTACTAAAAGTATAATTGTATTAAAAATATATAAAAGTATGGAAATAGAATGGTTAAAATTAATGAATATAGAGTTGTGACCACAACCAAAACCAACTATTTCCTAAAATGATAAAAATGAGGCAACAATGTCTTGAGCATATAAATAGTATACAAAATAAAAAATTTGGACATATTAGTCTGAAGTGATTATATTAGAGATTCACTTTCAAGATAGGATAATTACCATAAAAGAAAATTAAATTTGAAGATATTTGGTTAGTAGTACTACAAGTAGAATAGATTTAAACCTTTACTATTAGACACTTATAATAGGAACCCAACTTTGAATTAGTAACATTTAATTTTAAAGTTTAATAGGTAAAAATAAGTTATTATGTATCTATTAAAAACTAGTAAAATCCATTCAAAGTTTAGAAACTAGTGTGATCCATTGCATGGGGAGAATGAGTTTTTATACTCTTAATGGAGTTTTAAATGACTAAAGTAATGGTGACATAATGGAACTCTACCTATATAAACATAGAAATAGTGCTGCTTCAAGAAGAAGAATTGAGGTATCTCTCGTAAATGTTTATGAATAGAATAAGCGCATGGTCATAATGGTACTAAAAACATTATAAACCTCTAATAGAAGAATAAATAAGAATTATATATGTTATATTTTCAATGCTAACACTAGAAATTGAGGTTTAATCTACAAACATCATCAATTTTGTTAAAATTCTAAGATATATACACTAATTGAAGGTTTAAATCGAGATATATTTTTCTATATTCATAATATTTATTTGTGTAAAAGGTAAAAATTAAGCACCAACATTCCAAAGTAGTAGGGAATTGTTAGTAGTTTAGAATGTGACGCATCCCACATTGGATAAAAGGATTTAATTATTAATGAAAATAATTATGTTTAAACAGAAATAATTATCATATGACAAATGATCATAACTATTTGAATATAAATAAATTTTTATTCATAAAGGTCATGATTATACAAAAAGTCATAACCATGTGAATAAAAGTTTATATCTGTTCATTCATTATATTTTTTTATTTGGATTTAAGATGATTTAAATATTACTTTTTAAATAAAGAGAAGTATACACCAATTATTGAATAAAATTTGCTTAAGTACAAAAGCGAATAATTGAGTATACAATAAATAGTAATAGATCATAAAACATGACTAAACCTAGTTGATCCTTGATCTTAAGTCTAAATCTAACTTGAAATTATGAAAAGTCAAATTTCAAAATAACTGAAATACTAAATACACAATTAAATAAAGATTTATCAAATAAGTATTGCTAATAAACAGCCTTAAATCACTCAAGTTTAATTAAATTATAATTTATAATAATATTTTTTATATTAAATATAATAGTGATTATTGATTTGATGAATTCCAATATTTTTGAATAAATATTACATAGTACAGTAATCTTTAAAATTTTGATATAGCAATGAACATTTTTCAATTGGTACAAGGGAAAAATTAAATAGTAAATAATGTTTCTCCTAATAAAATAGTTTCATATTAATTTTAAAAAAATTTAAAATCAATACATTTATATATTATTCATTAAAATATCATATAACACTAACCTTTTTTCCATATAAAAAAAAATAGAGTTCTACATAACAAGTCAAATTTTTGTCTTATTTTTTTTTAAAGGATAGTCTTCCATTAGTGTTTTCATCAATTAAATGTAATTTTACGTTCTAACAATTGAAAGCATAAATTTTCTTTTATTTGAAATTTTTTATTGACATAAATTCTTATTATATAAAAATATTTTTTTAAGAATTAAAAAGAAATAAAATAAATTCCCAAAATAACAAACTTGTTATGTAGCACATATATAATTTATAATAATTTCATTTTAAGCATTAATAGCATAAATTTTTATAAATGAATTTAACTTTTATATAAACTCATTTAAAATATGGTTTTAAAACCAAAAACATTTAATTTTACTTCATTTGATAATTCTTTACTTATAGAAATTCACATTAGATCGTTCAACTACCTAATGACAAACAAAAGTGAGCAATTTAATACAATTGAGAAAGATTAAATCATCTTGAAATAGCAATTAATCATATATATGCACATTAAGATAAAAATTGAGAGAATATTAAATTGTTCATTGTTTTAATCAATGTGAACAATTCCTATGACAATTTAACAAGATTCAATTTTAAGCTATTGATAATCCCATCACCTCCTAAATCATTTAATTCTACAAGTGATAAGTTAAATTAAAGTGTTTAAAGTGTTTAATAAATCACATAGTGTTAATTGTTTGTGAAAGATGTGCAATTGATTTGTTTTTGATTTAATATTAGTTTTATTCATTAAAATAACAATTATAAAATTTTAGAGGAAAAATACAAAAGAGAAATTAATTATAGAGGTTAGACTAAAATGTAAAAATGATATATATTAATGAATTATTTCAAGGGAATAAAAGGATTTAATTATGTTATTAATAATCAAATGGTCAACTTACAAAACAAACAAACAATAAAATCATTAGCATACATATAAAGTTAGCAAATCAATTAAAACAAAAAATTGAAAGGAAAAAAATAGAAAAATAAATATACTTTAATAACTTAATTACGATTATCTTTAATAAATTTATTTATCAACATAAACTATATGTGCAATTATTTTTACAATAATTAAAAAAAACTATTTTCCTATTTTTATGTACACTAATAAGTTTTGATCTCATTCTATTTTTATTTTTATTTGATGTAAAAAATAATATTTTGTATCTTAATATGAGTCTAATTATAAAAAAGAGTCTAATAATAAAACAAATTCATTTAAATTAAAATTTATAAAAAAAATTACTAATGGTATTTTAATCAATCACTTTTAACATTTTTGGAATTAAAATTTTATTAAAGGTATTTAGTCAATCACTTTTAATATTTTTAAGTCTAATTATAAAAAGGAGTCTAATAATAAAAAAAATTCATTTAAATTAGACTTTATAAAAAAATTATTAAGATATTTTAGTCAATCACTTTTAATACTTTTGAAATTAAAATTTTAAAATTTCAAATAGTTTAATTTCACATAAACTCTACTTTTAATTTTAGTTAATTTACATTAAACTTAAAAATAATTAAGAAAAGCTACATATTTAAAGATAATTTTCTTAATATGAAATGTTATAAGAGTATTTAAGTTAATCACTTTTAAAGTTTTTAGAATTTAGATTTTTATATAGACTGATAGATAAACAAATGATATATATATATATATATCTACAAAGCTCACTTCATGTAATATAAACCAGTCCAAATTTAGCTTCCATGGCAACAACTAATATGTCAATATAGAGATAAACAAGAATATCAAACCAAATATATAGGGGTAACATAGCAAGAATTAAAAGAAACAAGCATGACTTTAATTTACCTTGTCTCAAAGTTCAAAATTTAAATTTGGTTTAAATGTTCCAAAGTCCTTCCAAAATAATCCAATAACTCATAAATTTGGATTTAAAGTTATGAGTTATTGAATTATTGCACAAAAGATAGAGGTGGCAAAATTTTATCAAGCCCGGGAAATCGTCCAAATGGTTTCAGATCAAATTTTAATTTGATTTGAATTGACTTAGTAACTTAGATTTTTTAATGTGAAAAATTTTGAATCAAAACAATATGAAGTGAAAGCAAGTTGAATGTAAATTAATCTGAAAACAAACTCGAGATGTATTTGATTTAAAACTTGTAAAACCTAAGAATATTTGAATTGTAATAATGCAAAATCGATCAAACTTGGGGGAAAAAAAAACTAAAAGGGACTAAACCTAAAGTAGCTCGAATTTGACAGGATCCAAATCTAAGACAGCTCGAGCCCAAAATTATCTTGAGGTGACCCAAATGTCAATGCTGATTTAAAGATATAACCTGTCCTTTTGTCTTATAGGTGTGTTTGATTCAAATTATGCCGAAGCACATGCTATTAAAGTGGCTTTAGAAGCTTTTTGCAATTATGTTTGGCTTGTACTAAATCTTTAATTATCGAAGCTGATTCAACGGTTGCAGTGCTTAATACAAGTAAATGACCTTGGAAGTTATGGAGATGCTAAAAGAATATCTTGACTTAAAAAAAAAAAAAAAAGTTCACATTCAAACTTGAGTTGAAGCATTAGGGACTTTTGTCCGTGAAATAAATTTTTTTTTGAATTATTACCATTATAATTTAAGTATTTTATTTATATAATTAATTATTACATCATAATTAAGTTATAATCATTTAATAATCAATTCACAATCTAAAAAATAACTAAATAATTAAACTCACATATAATAAAACTTAAAATCTAGAACCTCATAATTGCAGGCCTCATGCAAACGTATAATGTAATAATCAAAAGGAAATTCATGGAATAAGGATTAAATTAAAATAATTATAAGGAAAGATTTTCCTTACTATCCAAAAGAAATAAAGGGCACATTAATGATTGAAAACAGAAGCAATAAATATCGAGTTTATATTTAATACTTAGTATATGATTTCAGACATTAATGACTGTTGGTTATACGTGTATATGTGTTATAAGATGTCAGGCGTTAGAGTTGGGAGGATGAGTACCTGTCAGAGCACATTAATTTAATAAGAACAATAAAAGTCAATATTAAGAACAATTTACTTTAAGGTAAATAAGAAAATAGATGATAAAAATTTGTAAAATTTAACTAATAAAACATATCAGTTGAAGGAAGTTTATTTTAATAATTAAGAACTGCAATGTCAGTCAGAAAATAAATAAAATAATTAATATGATAAATTAACAAAAAGGTAAAATAAAGGGTATGAGCAGACCGGAAAAGAATACGAGGCCAAGGAAACAAGTGGCGATAGCAAAACCCAAGGAAGATTGCAACACTGCGTAAGTACCAGTGCTGAAAGCAACCACCATCGCTGCCATTGCCATAAAAGTTAACCAATCCGCCAGACTTTTCCAACGAACTGGGACATAGAATTTGGTCGGAGAGAAAAGCACAAAGAGAAAGTGAAGGAAGATGGCTAAAAGAGAGGAAACAAATGCCAAGGTATCTGTTATAATGAAGGCTTGAAAAGCTGAGTCACGACTCAAGGTCGCAGTGCCTTGCTTAGTCTTGTATCCACCAGGTACTGTGAATGCTGCGGCAAATGTTACGGTTGCTACAAGCGTTGCCACCAGTAAATGGTTCTCCCTAGATTTTTGGTCAATTTCGTGTTCGGCAATATCCTTCTTCTCCACCTCCTTCACAATCTTACGGAAGTGGCGGTGAACCGGTTTCCCCGCCACTTCTGCATTATTAGCTATATCTTTCATAAATTCCATAATCTGTTCCATTTGCAGCACATAATTACGCGTTGATTTCAACAATGATTAATTTTGATCATTCTATAGAATTTTGGGATGGAAAAAGTGAGATATATGAAATGATAGAAACTTCCTTCTCATTGCATAATCCAATGTTCCAAATAAAAAAATCTACTAATTCGATATTTAAATAAAAATAATTTGTTTGCTTTAAAAAAATATTCTTTTTATTATATTTTTTATTTTGTTGAAGATATATTTGATTTTACAAATGAAATAAACTATTTATTTATATCAGAACATATAAATATATAAATATATAAATATATATTGAAGTATATATATAAATAAGAATAGGAAAAGAAATTGTAGGTTTTAGGATTCAAGTTTCAGATCTATTCTGAATATTTTTAAAAAATAACTGTATGAACTAACTAAATTAAATTTTGGATTCATATAAAAACATATTTAATGTAAGAACACAACCAAGTAAAAAAAATGAAAATTATAATCCTAACTGTCTCAACTAAAAAAAACTATAAATAAAAAAAAATGTCTATTTAACTTGCTTATAGGTAGAATTTAAAAAAAAAATTCCAATCAAATATATAATGACAATGATAAAATGTAAAATTATATATATATATAATAGGAAATGTAAAACTTAATTAAAGTAGGGTGGAGCCAGCTGTCGTACCTTCGATTCTAGACTTGAATATGGGTGGAAACGTCCTTCGGATCCATGAAGTTTAAAAATACGAATAACTTTTCCATAATCTTTAGCACTATAACAATTCCTAAAAAGCAGGACATGGTAAGGCGTGTTCCCCTTGATATCCCTTTCATCTATAAGATTTCTAACTGGTAAATCCTTAATCTTATTGTTATCATCAAATAAGAATCTCTTTAATTCTCTCGGTTTTAAAGAAACGACTGCAAAGTGAAGAAAATTCCATCCTCTTTTGTCCACAATTTCACAACAACCTGGACAGTAGGAGATAATGTCTTCCATTATGTCTGTGCAGCCAATCCAAGCTGCCATATGAAGAGCCGTCGTCCCTCTCTCTTTATCAGTTATATAAGCAGTAGATGGATCGGCTTTTAACAACAGTTGCGCAATTGAACGGAAACCGAAATGCGCGGCATAGTGAAGTGGAGTCCGCCCTTTGTCATCAGTTTTCTTTTGTTAAATGCTTTTTTGCCTCTATTATTATCCTCGCTGATTCTACCAAAACAAAACGAAGAGAAAAAGTTCAACCGTACTGGTGTATATATATATATACACACACAGAGAAATATATATATATATATGAAATATTTTGTGAGATTTTTCTATGTTCATCATTTAATGTTAAAAATATATTTTAATTATTAATATTTACTAGATACAAACTCACAACACGAGTTAAATTTTGTTGTTTGTAATAAATAGTGTTCATAATGAATTTAATCAGTAAATATAGTTTCATCTATAATTTTTTAATAAAAATATTGATTAGTGAAAATTTATTAATTAATTTGTGTACAATGTGTATTTCTTTCTCATAACTTATATCACAAATCAAATCAAAATTCACATTTTCAAATTTATCTTTTAAAACGTAGTTAAGAAATACTAAAATTAAAAATTAGAAAAAAAACAAAAGAAAGATAAAACTAAAAAAAAAAGGAATGGGTCAAAAAAAAAAGAAGAAGGAAAAGGAGTAAGATTTAAGTATTATGTAGATACCTCTATTTAGGGATGATAACGGTTAGGTCAAGATTAGCTTTTACTTGCCTAACCTGTTTGATTATTAATAATTCAAATTGGCTCCCACTCAGCACTGGTATCGAGTTAATTTTTTTAATACTCAGACCCCATCTTCACATATATTTCTATTGGCATCTGATCTAGCTTGACGTTTAAATGAATTCAATAATTTTAATTTAGTAAAATAATTTAAAAAAACTATTATTTTTTTGGCCACAACTTACATGATCTATTGATAAAGTGTTGAACCTTATACTTCCTAGTGATCAAAAGATCTAAATCTGATAGTCTCAGTATACAAAAAATAAAATAATTATTTTTAATATAAATTATATATAAATATAATTTTTTATTTAATTAATATTAAAATAATATATGATTACTATAATACATATATGTAAATATAAAAATAAAAAATAAATAATAAAATAATATTTTTTATATATATCTCCAGGAGGTCGAAGCAAGACACCCAAAACCTACCTCCATTTGGATCCTAAATTTCAAAAGGAAAAAAATTGCCCCGACCCCCACCTGGTCCCAATTTTCAAATGAAAAAAATTGTCCCTATTAGATTGAGGTGGGTCGAAACCTATCAAATACAATTTATTTTATCATTTCTATCTTTAGGTGACCTATATTTTTACGAAACTTATCTCATTAGAAAAAAAATAAAAAATGAAAGGCCAAAAAAAGGAAACCAAATGGGGGTGTCATGTGAAGACCTCTATTAACCATTTATCTTTCCAAACATAATTAAGAAATACTAAAATAGATAATTAATAAGAAAAAAAGCTAAAATTAGAGAAAAGGCCAAAGCAAAAAAAAAAAAAAACAAATGGGGGTGCCACATAGACACCTTACATTTAGATATGGTGCTGGTTGGGTTGGAAAATTGACCTAACGTCGATCCGACTCTTTAATAATTTTAATCATACTCCGACTCTTACTTGACATCATATTTTTTTTGTATTCCCGATTTTGACCAGCTATATATATATATATATATATGCATACATTTGACCTAATTTGATTTGAAATTAATTTAATAATTTTAATTTAGTATAATGTTAATAAAAATATAATTTTTTATATAATTTCATCTTAATTATATACAAATGTTGTATTTGTATCAAATTAATATATTAAAAATAAATTTATTAATATAATACATGTATATATATAATTAAATAAATAATAAATAAACATATTTTTTTATATCGCGAGACAAAAAAAAAAACTAAACTTGCCTCCGATCCACGATTTTTGAAAAAATAAATCCTCTCCCAACCAAATATCAATTTAAAAAAAGAACACCCCTATTAGATCTGAAGGGGTCAAAATCCATAAAAATGGATTATTTTGTCATTTTTATCTATATTAACTTATTTTCTCACGAAATTTATTTAATTAAAAATTAAAAAACTTAACAAAAAAAAGCCGAATAGTGTTGCCACGTGGACAACTAGGTGACATTACTATTTGACCTCATTTTCTTATGAAATTTAATAATAAATTAACAAAAAGAAAAAAAATGAATGTCTTATCTACACCTCTATTGTTATTTTTTACAAAAATATCTAATTTAAAATAACAAAAAAATAAAAATATCAAATAGATTCCATACAAAATTAAAAAAAAAAACTAAAAATAAAATTAATTATTAAACATAAAAAAGCTCATGAGATGCCACATTGCACCCAAAAATATGTCAGATTTATATTATAGATAAATATTATTGTTTGCTGCTTTAGTCGTTAAAAGATCACGAACCGAGCTCCTAAGACATGGCAAGAACTTTGCCACATTATCATATCCACATCAAGATAAGAACTTTTTTTTTTAATGTATATATAAAAAAAGAATTTATTTTTTTCTTACCTTGCCAAGTGGAAAAGTGGTTTAATTACTTGGTTAATGACGTGAAATGAGGAGTGAAAGACTAAAAAATTTTGTTCAAAAGATATTTTTGTTTTGGTTTTTTTTTTTATATTTATCTTTGGTTTTCTATTATGTTTAAATTTCTAATTTTTAATTCAATTTAAAAAAAAAAAAGTAAAAGTGTCAATCATAGTCTTAATTATATTAACCCAAAACAACAGTGGATCGCACAAAATAATAAGCTTACTCACCTTCCTTCCTGACCATGGTTGCTGCATGCAAAGCAGTTCTACCATCAGGGCCGCCACATTCCATTGATTTGCAATTATTCAATATCTCAGACACCGAAGGATTGCTTCCCTTGGCAGCTATGTAGATTGGAGTCTCACCGCGTTTATTAGCAGAGGATGAAAAGTCAGGATCTAATTCCTCCACCAGTTGTCGCACCACATCATGGTTAGCACTTTCAGCTGCCATATGCAAAGCAGTATTTCCCTCCTTATCTGCCATTCCCAGCATCTGCTTCTTCCCGGTTGCTTCCAACGCTTTCTCCAGGTCTTCACGCTCCAATACTTTGGCGCGTTCAATAAGGAATTTGATTATATCAGAATGACCATGTCTAACTGCTACGTGCAATGGAATTTCTCCTTTGGCATTGGGTTGCAGTAGCAGTGATGGGCACTTGTCGATAAGTTGCTTGACAAAGTTACTGGAGAAATCTCTTTCAAATCTCCTTTTCCGAAAACACAGAAACCGTTTATCATTTTTGACTACCTGGCGTCCTCCGGTTCTGGAGTGAATATGGAGCGCTGTGTTTTGCCTTCCATCAACCAGGCAATGAAGATCACCTTGATACTTTTCAAATAGTTGTTGGTAGTTTAGAATGTGGTGTATCCACATTGAATAGAAAGATCACTTATATATGGTTTAAAAAAAATTACTTATATTATTTAAGTAATTGAACTAAGTGTTGGAATGGGCTACGTCATTTGGGCTTGTTGAGAGTTTTCCTAGTGGGTCAGACAATTTTAAAAAGTCAAAGATGGGCACTTGGGTTTGTTTGGCAAATAGATTTAATTTTTAAATCTTTTTATTTTTATTATTTTTTATTTATTTCGAAATATTATTAATTCTGAATAAATATGTTTAAACAGTGAAAAATATGATTGTTTAAATAAAGTTTATTTAAACAATAAAATATGACTATACAAAATATTATAACTTTTTGAATTGGCTTGATTAATGACTATTCATTTTATTATAAATAGATCTTTCTGCCTAACCAATTTCACTACTTCTAATTTAGAGAGTTTTAAGGCTTTGTTGTATCCTATAGGCATAATTGCCTTTAAGATAGTGTTATTCACGCCTCAAAGCCATATTCTCTTCTTTCTTACTATTTTTGTTTTTCTTAAATTTACTAACAATAGTTCCATGTCACCATTTTCTGCATCTTTGAACAAATCACTGTCCATGTAGGTGATAGCCTCTGCTTGCTGAGTTTGTTCAGAGGGAAAGGGAATGAATGAGCTAACTGGGGGATCCCACTACGTCATTACAATTAATTTGGCTGCTAATTTTTTTTTGGATAAATAATTTGGCTGGCTAATTAAGGCTCTCCTATTCGACTAAGCCAAGGCAAGTGCTAGCACACAATTAATTTTTCTAAAGCAAATCATGGAATCCTCTTTCCCTTTTATATCCTCATTCATTGCTCTCATTTCAATCACCTTTGTTTAAATTGCACTATTGTGTGCCCCGATCCCATATTTATTAAGTGTGGAGATACACACTACAAGGTTTAGGTTTTTAGTGGCATTTTTTTAAATATTTAGCAGTGCTTATAAACGCCACTAAAATATTTACGACGTTTGTGAAAAATGCCAGTCAGAGTGCTGGCTATTTATGCATCGTGAAAAATGATGACGTTATGTTTTCTGGAAAATGCCACTAATTTGTATCTTTGAGATGCCACTAATTTATTGGTGTTTTTATATAAAAAAAAAAAAACGCCATTACTTTGGTGATGGTTATATAAAAAAATGTCGCTAATTTAGCGACGTTTATGTTTAAAAGCACCGTAAAATGCTGAAAATAATGGCGTTTGTAGTAAAAACGTCACTAAATTTAACAGTGTTTTCTTATACAAATGTTACTAAATTCAGCATTTAGTGACATTTTTAAATACAAACGTCACTAAATAAAAAATTTTACTTTTTTTAATTTTCTTTTAATATTTATTATAACTAAATAAAAATTGTTAAAAGAAATAAAAATGAATTTAAATTCATAAATTGAATATTATAAATATTTTAATATCTAAATACATAATTTGTTCCAATATACATGTAACACAAAGTTTAATACATACAATAACATTCCACTTTGCATTTGTTTTCCTCTTACCCATTAACGGACTCTATGGAATGAGTCACACTTGCTTTGAATGGAACCTACAATGCCTATTCTCCTATTGGCTTCCATTGCTAAAGAGAACATTTGTCCAGGAACCTCAAAATGTGTTGTTAGAAATGCATCATAGTGCATTTCATTTATCTTTTCCACAACTTCATGTTCTATCCTGATTGAAAAATGTCACTGGATAAGCTATAAAAAGTACCATAAAATTTGTAATGCAAGATAAAATCAAGGAAGATATACAATATCTCATTATTACATACATGCAAAAATAACAAAGAAATAGATTTAACCAAAGCAACAAACTAAGATACATTTTTTGGCCAATGATCTAGATAAATGCACAAGGCAAAAGGATGTACACTCCCTTTCTTAGTGCATTTCACAAAAATGACTTTCATAATCATAGTTCTTCCATTTTGCATATTTCATTATGAAATTGCTAGACTTGAAATACAAAGCCATATAATTTAAGGGAAATAGAATATACGAAAGGCTGAGAGATAGATCCTCAATCAAGTTCATGTTTGATTGCATTGGAAAAAGATAAAGATTATTTGATTCCATGAAGTTTATAAGATAAACCATTTCAAATCATATTTGTAGCTCATAAATAAATTCATAGAAATAAATGGATTTAAATGCTTCAAGAGGGAAATAAACCAATCCTTCAAAATAAAATGACCACACAATAGAGTTTCAAGAGGAAAATGCAAATTGTGTAATGGATAAATTAACTATGCTACACCTTAAACTGATGGTACAACTGTGTCTACAGAGATCAATGCTTTTTTAGACTTAGCAGCAGCAAAAATTGTATCATGGAATCATTATAAAGTAATTGGAAAAAGTATAGAAGACCAATCCAAGTTTATAGGTCTACAGTATGCACCTTTCAACTGCAAAGGGTTCATAATAAAATCCATAATAGCAAATCGAAGCATCACAATGGTTTCCACCCAAAATGCAAAATGCCAATTTAAATGATTGCTAACTTCTTAGCTAGTTATCTCATATTAACATATGAGCAGAGCATAGAGCATCATAAAATATGGACAGTAGTAAAACTTGGCATATTTGAAATAAGGATGGTTCTTTTATTCTTAAACTAGGAAGGAATTAAGGAGATCAGTTTAATAAATATCTATAAAAAAGCTAGAAAAGAAAACTTACTATTCCATCATAAACACATCTGAATGCATATCCAATTGGCATACACATGTAAAATATTGCTAGCCATGCTATTTTATGATACAAAAGTAGAAGAAGAATAAGATTTAAAGGGATGACATCAACAAAAAAGTTTCTGATTGAAAGAGATATAAATACAAAGGGCATGTTGCATATAACTCCCAAACTCAATAGTTAATAGCAAGATGAGTGTGATTTATAGGTGCGACAAAATAATTAGATTGAACCTTAAAACTAAATTTTTTATAATGGGTCATACTAAAATAATTAACTTAATTTCTTGTTTCGATATTAAAAGCTTGAAGCCAAAACATCCTTTTTTAACCTTCTTCAATCATACCAATTTATGGAAAAAGCCCAAATTCCTTGACTTTTGGGATAAAATAACCCTTTGGCCACATTTAGATATTCATTCAAATAAATAAGTAAGAGTTTCTTAACACATATCAACTTTAGGATACATTAAATAAAGGAAATTCTTCTACAGATAAGTTATCAACATTACAAGTGTAGTAGCCCAAACTTTAAAGCAATTGGTTCAAAAAAATCCAACTCCAACCCTAGACACACACATATAATTGAAATAGAATACATCTCAAAACTAGTCTATTAAATCTGAATTTTCATTTTTGTTCCTTTAAATTTTCTTCAAAACAAGCTGGAATTTCAAAGATCTACAAAAAAAATCATGAGAAATCAATTTGAAAAGCAAAAGTTGCAGAAAAATGGCACAATGTAATAAAAGAACACAAAATTGCAACTAACAACTAACTTGTAACCAAATGTGAATTAATTGATCTACATCTAATTGATGCTAAAGCAAGTGATCATAAACTGGAATTGAAAAGATCAATTAAGCAACCAAAAGGAAAACTAATTTGAAGAACAAAAAGTGCAAGAAAATACAATAATTAACTAGAAACAACTAAAATATAAAGTGAAATTCAATCGAAACTCACTGAGTTGATGAAAGAAAAAATTAGGTCTAGAAGCTTATAATGAAAATGAACTGGAAATGAGCTAAGAAACAATTCATCTATCAAGTTTGCTACAAAATTCAACAAGAAAATGGCAGCAAAATAAAGAAAAACCAGCTTAATGAACTAGCAATTCAAGTGATACTCAAAACAGAGAAAAACATAGCATTAACAACTAAATCTATCCAAACACCAAATGAATTCATGAAAATAAATGCAATCAATGAAAAAATAACGAGTAAACATGTAAAAGTAAGAATGTAAAGTATGAAAGAATCAAATCGAACACCTAGAAGGAGAGAGGATCATCATTCATCAAGTTCTCATGCATGGATCATTCTGCCTTCTAGATTCAACCTTAAATTTGAAGAATTAACTATACTTGTACAAATGGAATTTGAGGGTGACTTTTTACTAGATTATAGCCTTTTGAACTAGGAATCTAGGAAAAAAATTTTGAAGTAAATCAAGCTAGAATTCACTGATTTTTTATCAAAAGACTAAAGATAGGTTAGGTGTGCAGTTTTGAAACCATATTTGAGTTCAACCTGAATTTTACAGAATTTGAAAAGAAAATCATGAGAATTTGTAAATTTTGTTATGAAAACCTTAAAGAACATTCAAAAAGAGTGTAGAAACCTAAAATTGTAACAAGATTCAATTAAGAAAACTGAAAATTAAAAGCTGTTTGGTTGGAGTGAAAATGAAAATGATAGCAGATCAGGTTCTAACAAGAAAAATGAAAGGTAAAATATCAGTTTGTGCTTTAAGTTACACCAGCAAAGATATATGGAAAGCATAAACTTCTTATAAGACAGCTGATTAGTCATAAAATATGGCTCAAATAAGGTTCAAAAAAGTGCCAACAAGTATCAACAAATATCATATAGGCAAGAAAATGCTTTCAATAATCCTCTTAAATTTTGATAAGGAGCAAAAACGCCTTCAATAATCCCCTTAAATATTTTAGAGGGGATTATTAAAGGCATTTTCAGGTAAAAAACGCCTTCAATAATCTTCTTGAATTTTGATAAGGAGATTATTGAAGCCATTTTAGATCAAAAATGCCTTTAATAATCCCTTCCAATTTTTTAGAGGAGATTATTGATGACATTTTTGGCTAAAAATGCTTTCAATAATTTCCCTACAATTTTTTTGAGGGGATTATCGAAGGCATTTTTTGTAAAAAAAAATACCTTCAATAATCCTCTTCATTTTTTGTGAGGGGATTATTAAAAGTGTTTCATGCAAAAAAAACGCATTCAATAATCTCCTCCAATTTTTTATAAGGGATTATTAAAGGCGTTTCAGGTAAAAAATACCTTGAATAATCTGCTCATAAAAAATAAAAGAGATTATTGTTGGCGTTTTCTACCAGAAACGCCTTTGAGAATTTCTCTAAAAAATTGTAGAGGACTATTGAAAGCATTTTTGATCAAAAACACCTTCAATAAATCTTCTTGTCAATGAATCTGTCCAAAATAGAGTAGCATTGTTAGTTAGAGCATACGGTCATTAATCATAAAATTGTAGGTTTGATTCCTCTCTTCAGCATTTTTTAGGTTTTTTGAAGGATTATTGCCAGAAACGCCTTCAATAATTCCTTAAAAAATTGGGGGCAGTTATTGAAGGTGTAAAAAATCCAAAAAATGCTGAAGGGAGGGATCAAACTTACAACCTTATGATTAATGACCATATACTCCAACCGATAATACTACTCCATTTTTTGTAGATTTATTGACAAGGAGATTTATTGAAGACGTTTTTGATAAAAAGAATACCTTCAATAATCCTTTACAATTTTTTAGGGGAATTATTGAAAGTGTTTTTTTGTAGAAAACGCCTTCAATAATTCTTTATCCATTTTTTATAAGGGGATTATTCAAGGCATTTTTGCAAAAAAAATGCCTTCAATAATCACTCCAATTTTTTAGAAAGGATTATTCAAAGCGTTTTAGTCAATAAACACCGCTACTTTTTTTTTTAATGGCGTTTGTAAGTAACAATACCGCTATTTAAATATTTAGTAGCGTTTTGATAATAAACACCTTAAGTTCTATAAAAGCACATAAGTTAGCGGCATTTGTAAATGAAACGCTACTACAAAACTATCACTAATCTTTCATTTTTTTGTACTAACTATATGATATATATATTTATTTGTAAAATAATTTTTATGAAATAAAACCATAAAACTAAGTCAAAGTAAACAATGTTCATAAATTAAGTCGGATTTCTACAACTTTACATCAATATAAAAGCAAAATTTTATGTTTGCAACCTTAAAAAATAACCTTTTAAAAATATTTCAAATTCATATATTTCAATTAGACTTAAAAATTTTAAATACGACATAAAAATTATATGAACAAAAAAATATATGAAAGCAATAGATTTAAAATTCAGTGAAAGCTGATTGTGGATAGATAAAAATTAAAAAAAAATGTTTTGAATTTATTATGTCAATATAAATTTAATATGATAATTTTTATATTTTATACATAAATATACAAATAGACGGATTTAATTTCAATTATTAAATGAGATGATAATAGTAGTTCTTAAGTCAATATATATCTATCAGACTACCATATTTATATGATAGATATATATTAAAGAGAACATATACCGACCCTATTTTAATAAAACCATATGCATTAAAATATGGTAGATATATAGACTTCAACACGATAGATATATATTGAAGACAACGACATATACAATACGATAATAACATTGCATTAAAATATGATAGATGTATAGACTTCAATATGATAGACTAGACTTCAATATCGGAGATAATGACATGTACCTACCATAATATAATAATACCATTGCATTAAAATACGGTAGATATATAGACTTTATAGTAAATATATTTTAATGATTATGGTTCATTACATCAACAGATCCGACAAAGAAGTTGTTAAATTCCCCGATTTCAACGCTGAAAGGATTAATTTTTTTTCTTAAATTTATGCTATATTTTGAAATTATAAATATACAAAAAATTATAATGATAATCAAGTATTATATTATTAAATAATTAAATTAATTAATTAAAATTTAATTAGATAAATTCAATAAAAAATTAAATCAAACATACATCTTCTATCTTATATAAATATATAAGAGTCAAAACCTTTGACCAAAAAGGAAATTATCTAACCTATATAATTGACATGTGAACAATTTTAAAAAGTTGTCATATATCTTTTAATAAATAAATCACACTTATATTTTATTATTTACCTTAACTCACTTTTAATTAAATTCATATTAAAGGCAATAAAACTTTAATTGCAATCATCATAGAATAATTTTGTCACTTTCTTTTCCAATTATAAATATTCAACTCTTAAATTATATGTATAAAAAAAAAATTCAATTGCCAATTTTTTAACCTATAACCTATTTATTTACTCTATCATTTAAGTTATGCTATATATATATATATATATATATATATATACACACACACACACACACACACGCACGCACGCATGCACACGTTTCATATGTATAGATATTATCTTATATAATCTTATATAAATATATAAAAGCCAAAACTTTTGATAAAAATAAAAATTATTCAATGTGGATGGCTAATATAATTGACATGTAAACAATTTTAAAAAATTATCATGTATCTTCTAATAAATTAATTACATTTATACTTTATTATTTACCTTAAATCACTTCCAATTAAATTCATATTAAAGATAATAAAATTTTAAGTTCCATCATCATAGAATAATTTTGTCACCACTTTTGCAATTGTAAATATTCAACTCTTAAACTACATTGTGTAAAAAAAAAAAAATTTGTTGTCAATTTTTTAACCTATGACCTATTAATTTACTCAACCATTTAAATTATGTTATATATATATGTTTAATATATATGTATATTATTTTAAAATAATTAATAGATGATTAAAAAATTAAAATTAATTTTGGTATATATAATATCAAATGGATTTCATTACCATTATTACACTAATTTCAAAATCTTTTCTTTTTCATTTCTCCCAAACAAGTTAATACACATTATGTTTGATTATTATAATCATCAAGTATAAATTACTCTCAATTTAAAATAGTATTATTGATCTTGATTTGGTTTTTAAATTCATTTTAATTAATTAGTCATTCAAAAATTATAAATCATTCCATAATTATTTCTAAGACGGCAAGACACATCCTATAAGTAAAGGTATTTTAGGATGCTTAAGAAATAGATTATATCATTTTAATATTTTTTTCTCATTGTCTTGATATTCCTAGAGCATGTATATAAATTAAATTTTTTTAGATACACTAAACTAAAAAATGATAATAAAAATAACTACAATAATAAAAATCGACTCGATAGACTCCGAACACAGATAAATGTCTACAATACCTTAGTTTATGAAATTAATATTTTAAGCTTAATGGAGAAGTCCATATGACACCCCGTGGACACCTCTACTTGTTTTTTTCAACTAATATATTCTTCCAGAATTGAGAAGGACAATTATTGTTGCAGCTATAAATAATAAAATTCTCCACAGCTACTAATCCTTAGCAAATAACATGATTAGGATGTTTTTCTATAATTTATTTTCCCTATTAACAAATTATTAAGCTGTTAAATATGAAGACGTTGAATTAATCAATTGTATTGTTCCTTCGGATCTTATTTTTGTTGGCACTCCCACTAACTTCTCCATACTGCAAGTGGCCTGAGAAAAAGGCCTCATTTAATTTCATTTTCTCTTTGGAAAATAAGGTCTTCTGCTTGGTTTTACACGTTCAGGCAAATACTTGTCTCTTATCACATTAAATAAAGTCTTCTGCTTGATTTTACACGTTAAGACAAATACTTGTCTCGTTGCAATTTTTTTCTTTTATACTGTTTTGTTCACTTTTGGGAGAGTTTTAAATTTATTACGGACAAGAGAAGACGACCTTGACTGTAATTGCCAAAATATAATATGATATCCCTCATGGTTGAACAGCCTATTTAACTTATAATGATGCAGCTGAATCCCTCAGTTAGCTCATCCATTCCCTCTGAACAGCCTATGGAAGAAAAGGCTATCACCTACATGGACCTTGTTTTGTTCAAAGCTGCGGCGGATGGTGACGTGGAAGCATTTAGTGACTGCCAAGTTGCTCTTGATTGCCTGGTTGACGGAAGCCAAAACACGGTGCTTCATATTTACTCCAGAACCGGAGGACGCCTGGTAGTCAAAAATGTTAGAGCGTTTCCGTGTTTTCAGAAAAGGGTATTCGAAAGAGAATTCTCCATTAACTTTGTGGAGCAACTTGTCAACAAGTGCCCATCACTGCTACTGCAACGCAATGCCAACTGGGAAATCCCATTGCACATTGCAGCAAGACATGGGCATTCTGGCATAGTCAAAGTCCTTATTGAACGCGCCAATGTAGTGCTACATGAAGACCCGGAGAGAGGGTTGGATGCAACCGGGGCGAGGCAGATGCTGAGAATGAGGGATGAGGAAGAAAATACTGCTTTCCATTTGGCCGCTCGATATGGCCATCTTGATGTGTTGCGACTATTGGTCAAAGAAGATCCTGATTTTGATTTCTCCGCTAATACAAGCGGCGAGACTCCACTCTACTTAGCTGCCGAGGGAGGATATCACGGTATGGTTACTGAGATGTTAGATAATTGCAAATCAACGGTTTATGGTGGCCCCAATGGTAGAACAGCTTTGCATGCAGCAGTCCTGGCCGGAGATGAAAGTAAGTGATCAGTTCATTATTTTGTGTTATTGTTGTTGTTTTGGGATAATTTACTCAATGGCTATTCTCGTTGCTTTTTCTGCCAATGAGAACGCATGTTCTGTTTCTCCCCTGGCCAAATAAGGAAAATAAAACAAAACAAATGCATAGTCTTGGTCATTCATTTTTCAAAATTAAATAAATTCACATGTACTGCTGTTGTTGAACTTTTTGATCTTTTTGTTGTGTTTTGGTAATGACAGAGACAGTAAGGAAACTAATAGAGGCAAAAATGCAACTAACCAAACAAACAGATGACAATGGGCGGACTCCACTCCACTATGCTGCGCATTTCGGTAAACGTTCAATTGCCAAAGTTTTGTTGGAAGAAGATGCGTCTGCTGCTTATATAAGTGATAAAGAGAGAGGGATGTCGGCTCTTCATATGGCAGCTTGGCAAGGCGAGCAAGGGATAATGGAAGAAATTATCTCCAATTGTCCAGGTTGCTGCGAAATGGTGGACAAAAGAGGCTGGAATTTTCTTCACTTTGCTGTCGTTGCAGTATCTCCCAAAAAACTTAAGAGATTCTTAGTTGATAACAAGATTAATGATTTCACAAATAGAAATCTTTTTCATGAAAAGAATGTTAATGGGTACACGCCTCTCCATATCTACTTAACGGGGCCTGCTCGTCAGCGCCTTGGTTGGTTTTCTCTTAATTCTTTTCTTCTAGATCGTGAACTTCAAGTAAGAGGATGGAAGTCCCGGCAATTTTCGACCAAATGACACGAAAGAAGGTATAAAGCTTTACCCTGCTTGATTTTTACTATTCTCTCCTTTTCAAAATTGTTTAAGTTTTTTTTTTTTTTTTTCAATTTCAGAAAAAATTATTGATTTTGATGTACTTAATATTTACCTTTTCTTTTCTAAAAAATTTCAAGTCATCAATTTCGTACATACTAACTGATGTCAAGTGTAAGACACATGATGCCAATAGATATTTAACATCTAAAATGATTTAAGACCGATAAAAGAACCAAGGCGTCATCGCTTTACAAATATGAGGATTGAAAAGTGACTTTTGAAAATAAAGGAATCGAATTTTAAGGATAACGATTACTATTTACTCTATAAAATGATTTTGGCTTTTTTGGGGTTTAAAAAAGAAAAGATGGATGAAAAATTGAGATTAGATGAGTATTTTATTAAGTACATAATTTTACATTTTATTAGTCTTTAAAAGTGGACTTCTATAAGCAAAGTTTTTAATTACTGATAGGAAAATATTAAACTCTAACTACTATATGCAGAGTTTAGATAATTAACAATAACATGCATGTGTCTCCTTTAATAAATTCCTAATTTATTGTTTCATTTACAAATCTATACAATATATTGAAAGGATCCCATGAGATTTTTTCCAATTTCATTTTCATTTTTTTATTTCTTTTCATTTATCTATTTTTTGTAAATATTTTTATTTTATGTTTTCTCTTTTTTTTTATTTTTTTAGGGATAAACTGCTTCATAAAAATTACAAAAAAAATTAAAGAAAATTAAATTAGGCTAATCTAACTTTTAAAGATTTTCTTTTCATTTAGTTTAATTTTCTTGTATAGAAGAAAGATTATAAACTTATTATTTCAATAATTTTTTTAGAATCAATTCCACCATAATAATAAATTCCATAGTAAAAAAACAATAATAATAAATAAGTAATTTAAATAATAAATACTCAGAATTAGGAAATGAAATATAAAGAAGAAATTAATGCAAAACAAAATGAGAGAAAAATATATTAATTTAAAATATAGTAATAATTTTTCTTGATTTTTTTTCATTTATTTTATTTTCATAGACAGAAGAATTAAAGAAAATATTTATCAATTCAATCATTGTAATAAATAAATAATTTAAATAATAATAAATAATCAAAATTAGGATATGAAATACAAAAAAGAAATCATTGCAAAAAAATGGAATACAAAATGAAAGGTAAGGATGAGAGAAAACCAAAAAAATTAAAAATTAATTTGAAATCATAACGTTTGGTTCAGATGGAATCGATTTTTTCTTATTGGTTGTAATTGTATCGATTTAAAGAAAAGTTGGTTAGAATTTAAATCAAACTTTAAAAATTCATAATATTATATATTATTTAAAAAAATTAAATTAAATTCGATATAAACTTTATTATCCTAATAAAAAGTGACTATCTCATATCATAAATCTCACTCTGCCCATCTCAAAATCCTAATTCAAAACATTTAAACTAAAGTCTTAAATTTTAATTATTGGGATGTCACATTAGAGACAACTATTATACTAGCAGATAATGAAATGTATAATTTAATAAAAAGATTGCGTAGAAATAAAGTTAAAAAATGAGAAAATGTTACAACAAAGGCTTTTAACTTTGTTTATCTAGTTTAAAAACTGAATCACCAATATATGGATAAGTAAAATTCACTAGTAGTTCATGAACTTCTATGATATATATATATATATACACTTTGATGCATGACCAAAAAAAAAAAAGTTTTCCATGAATAATTTTTAGAAAAGTTTATGATTTATCTTTTGTTAGTCAACAATCAATCAATATGTATACAAGTATCACTTGTCTACCCCCTAGGAGAAAAATATATAAATTTTTAGGTGAAGTTTGTAAAGTTTTTTTTTTAATAATTTAATAGAAAATTCAAACCAATAAATTGATAAAGTTTAATGTGAATATCAATAATATGTAAAAAAATTATTAAAAAATTATTTATAATTCAAATATGATCCATATATATTCAACAATATCAATATTTTTACTAAAAATGTTTATTTAAAAGTATATATCAAAATTTATTAAAATTTTTTTAAAATTTTACATGTTTGATTTACGTAATAAAACATTTTAATTTTTAATTTTTAATCTTATTTAATTGATTTTAATTGAAATTTTCATGAATTTTACGTACAAAATTTCATCTAAATCTTTACCCGGTGCATAGATATGACATGTTTCAATGACTTGTGAAGTTGGCGTGAGTGAGATAAATCTCGCTTAATAAATTTAAAACATGCATGTGGCCCACGTGTGGATCCCGTCACGTGTTTGTATTTATATCACAATGTTTGCATGAACATTTTTTTAATTTTCTAAATGTTGATTGACGAAACGATGGATAGTCAATTTTTTTTTAAAAAAAAAGGATATATATCTTTTGTGTCATGAATGAAAATGATATATTTATAAAAATTGTGAAGTACCCGTGAATTTTTCTCATAGACTAATAAATGCTAATCATTCCTTAAATCGACGATTATCGTTGCAGAAACACATTCGCCAATTGTTGAATGACATTGGTGATAATGCAGAAGTGGAAGGGTTACGGGTTCACCCAAACTTCAGAAAAAGGGTAAAGGACGAGGATGATGTCTCCTTCATCGAAGTTGTGGAAAAAACACGAGAGACCCATTTACTGGTGGCAGCGCTAGTAGCAACCGTAACATTCGCCGCAGCATTCACCGTACCTGGTGGATACAAGAGTGATGAGCAAGGGGATGCAACCTTGAGTCGTGACCCAGCTTTTAAAGCCTTCATTATTACAGATACCCTTGCATTTGTTTCCTCTCTTTTAGCGGTCCTGCTTCATTTTCGCTTGGTATTCCTGAAGTGGAGTCTAGTTAATCTCCGATTTCAGGTGATTCGTCTGGCAGATGTCTTAACTTTTTCTGCGACGATAGCAATGGTGATTGCTTTCAGCACAGGCAGTTACGCAGTGTTACAATCTTCCATGGGGTTTGCTATCGCCACATGTTCCCTTGGCCTCACCTTCGTTCCCGGTTTGTTCATTGCTTATGCCATTTTTCGCTTCTTTCTCGTATGAAGGATACCATAGTTACCCCTAACTACAAGCCTGCTACTGCCACAAAATTAATTAAAATGTAAAATGCCGACTGCTTCATTTCTATTGCTATATATGAATCAATGAAATAAAGGGGCATTAATTCAAGGATTCGATGCGGTTATTGCTCAAGCTAAAACAAGTTACAAGTTCCTTTCTGCCCCTTAGTTTCTAAGCTATTAATGTTTCATGACGCTTTCATTTTTGCCAATAAATATACTGTTTATTTTTTTTCTCATCCACTCTATATCCGTCCTTTATATAACAGTCCGTCCATCTTGTTTTCTTTGAACTCTTTTCATATTCTCTTTCAAATTTTGAACACCCACTGTTGCTAAAGCTTTTAGTATGTAATTCCACAGGCCATTTATATCGAGGTCTTAATTTGGAGTTTACAGACACCGAATTTTTTTTGAAAAACTTTTAATATGATTGACTTAGGCTCATTTACAACTCATAAAGAGCCCAGCTAACGACTTAGCTCATTTAGAAATCCAAACAAAGTCTATTTAAAGCCCGTAAAAAAGTCTTTTTAAGAGTTTATAAAATACATCGATATTTAAATATGTAATAAACAAGAGAAAAAGAGACTCGTATGAATATTGTCAAACTTTTTTGCATAAAATTTATATGGATGATATTTTTCATGTGGATACATAAGAAATAAAGAATAAATTAAGCAAGTAAACTCCAAAATCAATTCTAGTCAAATTTGGTCAAATTTAGTTAATAGTGTTAAAATTAGTCAAATAAAGTTAAAATTGTACAATTTGGTCAAAATGAATAGAAACGAATTCAATCTTCAAAATTCATAACCTAATTAAAATCAACGTGATTTAAAGTTAAAATTAATTATTTTTTTAAAGCAATAAAAATTTTTTATTGCATTTGAGAAAGTACAAAATTACCAAAATGACTTTTAGGAGTATTTTGATAATTTAATGTTCTCACTGTCAATTTTCATAAAATTTTTCATATCTTAATTTCATAATATTTGATAATTTTTTGTACATTCAAAATCACAAGTAATACATTGAGAGGTGTGAAAATACGAAAATACATTTTAGAGATATTTTTATAATTTGACTTTTTCAAGCTCAGATTTTCATAAAAATTTTTAGATCTCAATTTTATAATATTTCATAATTTGTAGTACTTTAAAATCTCAAAATGAGTATGGGAATATTTATTTATAAAAAAATGGCTCAAATACTGAAACTTTGTACTAAAGGTAAAATAATATTTTTATGTAGTTTAAAGGCTATAAAAATTTAATATTTGCAGTAAATAATGTGGACTAGTAAATTTTATATTGAATCTTGATCTAATGGCTAAAGATTAATTTTTGAAAAAAAAAATTGACTCTTGATTGAGATTTGATCCAAGGGCTTATATTCAATCTTTCAAAGATATTTTGAGGGGCTTTCTTCTTTGCAAAAAGAGGGGAAGGAAGAGAAAAAGAACGTGGAAGGGTGGCTGGTTTTAAAATGAGAAGGAGGAGAAAAAGGAAACGGAGGCTGGAAAGGAAAGAAAAAAAAGGGTAAAAAAAAATGAGGAAAGAAAAAGTTTACGGAAACACAAAAGTGAAGGAAAATTATAAAAGGAGAACCCTAAAAAGAGAGAACGAGGAAAGGCTGTACAGCGAAAAAGAAGCAAAATAAACTTCAGAACCAAAAAGGTGATTTCTTTGATCCCATCTCAAGCATTTCACATGCATAATGTCATTCCATATTTTCTATGTGTTTCTTCACGTGAAGTTCAAGACATAAATGGTTATTATATCCTATACATATAGGAACGTTCTCCTTTCTAAGTTTTTTTTTTTTTTTTAATAAAACATAAAAAAAAAAAGTTCACAAACATGATTGAGGATTCGGTTCCATCAAAAAAAAAAAAAAGGGAGGCTGTAACTAAAATAAATGGTTCTTGGGTAAGTTTAAAAGCTGGTTTTCTTTTCTTTAAGTGAAACTTTGAAAGTCGTTAACTTTCTTGAGTGGGTCATTAAAAAAGATAAGCTGGGAATGAGATGGAGTTTCGTTTTGGTTTTGATTGAAAAAAAAAACCACATGGTTCTCTCCTTCCACATTTGTTCTTACGTGAAAAGCAAAAGCTCTGTTTGTTGTCAACATCTCCAATGGTGATTTCCTTTTTTACAGCACAGGGGCTCGGGTTCATGTTGTAGTGGGCGCTCCTTGACTGGTATAATAAAAAAGGTTTCTTCTTTTTCAGAAAGCTAGTGCCTTTCAAAACCCGAGGAGAAACTTAAAAACTTTGTCCTTGTTATGTTCCGCTCGTCCTCTTCTTTTCTTTCTATTTGTGGCATTTTCCTGGTAAAAACTTGGGACTTCATCTTGGTCGGGGTCATGTATTTAGTTCATGCTCTTCTTGCATAAAATTTATAGGGAGAGTTTAAGGCACTATCAATCTTGGCACCCACTGTTTACATTTAAAGCTTATGTTTGATACATGTGTTCAGTTCATGGGCGGGAAAAGCATGAAACTTTGGCTGTAGAATGATTTAAAAAAAGGAGGAATCTCGCAGTTCAGAATTTTTTTTAACAGATTTTGAAGCGTAAGTTACACACGCCGTTAAATTAACTAACAGTGCAAAGATGGCTATTAATATTGCCAATTACGATGCCAAGTAGGATACATCATTATCTGATTCGGCATTACAGTTTTGTTACAGTTAGAACCTTAATTGTTACAGTTTATCAAAAGTTAAGTCATTTGAGCAACCTTTTAAAAGTTGGTTCCCAAATTGAGGACATAGCTAGCTAGACTAAAATGCAATGGTATAACCTAAATGCAAAGGTATCTATTTTGTAATGATGAAGTTAATTGATCGAATAAAGATTAAAGTGGTAAAGCACAATGATTGGAAAGGGATACCGTCACATGATTGCCACACTTTTGTTAGGCCCCCTTTGAAAATGCTGTTAACTATTAGGAATTGATAATCTTTGATTGAGGATTTTTATTGGCCTTAATTTGATGCAGTAAACATTAAATTTAGTTTTCATGGGACAAGAATTTACTACTGGGATCATATAGGTTTCTTTGTTCTTATTTTCAGAGAAAATTGTCATGTAACTTGGAAACATTGTAGCCTTTGTATTAAGGCAATTTAGAGGATCAGATCACATCAGATGGCCGACCATTTTTATTGGTCTTTGGCAACTTCAGTTGTGGTGGTTCTGTAATCTTTGCTTGATGAGGAAAATTGTGTGGCAATTTATTTCGAGTGAAAATTTGCAAAAGCCATATTCTTACAAGCGGTATTGATACTATAGTTACTCTCACGCATTTAATGGTTCTTATACTCATACAAGAGAGTACAACCTCTTTTTAAACTCATATATATAATCTTTCGAAATTTTTTTTTTCAATTCTAAAGTGTTGCTATTGAAATCTTTGTATCCCCTGTAGGCAATATAATCTTGTCTCATAAATCATAAGATTTTCCTTGTTATATTTCAGAGCTTATTAGTTGCATTTCTGGATGTGTTTTTATTGCACATTCTGTGTTTTTTCATTTATTTGTTTAATGGATAGCTCATGTTTACTTAAAAAAAGAAAAGAGAAATTGAATGTGACAAGGCTAGTAGCTTGCATAGTTGATTCTCCTGAATGATTTGCTCATAATGGTATTTGTTACAGGGAGTTGTGCTCTCAGCATTAGTCTACTACCTACAAACATGGTGTATCAGTAATAAAGGACCAGTTTTCGCAGTGATGTTCTCTCCACTGGTCGTTGATTTTTAGCCATATTCTCTGCAATTCTTTTCCTTTTCTCATTATTTCACTAACAAGTTCCTAATTTTCTTTATAATTTAACTTTTTTTTTATTTATTTTGTAGGTATTTTTATTATTGTATATTGAAAAGTATTTATTTATATGACTTACGTATATTACCAACTATTTGTATAGAATTTGTAATATATATGTATTTTTTGTATTTTTATTTAATAGAATTCATAAACAATTTTATAAAATATTGTAAATTCTTTTATAAATAAAATGGAGTATTTTGTTTATTTATTTTTTTCTATTTATATATATTTAGTATTCATGTAATTACTTTAAAAATAAATTAAAAAACTAAAATAAAATGAAAAAAATTATAAATAAAATATATTAAATATAGTTGAAAAATAAATATTACCAATAGATTTTATCGACGGATTATTACCTAATTATCAACAAAATTATTACCAACGAAATTTACCAACGGATAATTCCATTGATAATTATTTATGGATTTTACACATTATCGATGGAATAGTATTACCAACTTATTTATTATTGATGAAAAATTTCATCAATAATACTATTACTAACAGAAAACATGCTATTATTGAAGGAAAATTTTGTAGGTAAAAATCAATTTTTTGGTAGTGAAACTTACTAGATGCTATTTTTTAAAAGTGTCTGTACAAATTATCTAAATTAAACTTTAAATTTTTTAGTAATATTTTGTTACATGTTAAAAACAAATACTATTCTTTCAACATGATTCACATGATCTAAGGAAACTATACAAATAGAGAGTGTCATAATATATAGATCCGTAGACCTATAGTTAGATATGGATTTTAGGGAGTCATCACCAATATTTTTGTTAAGTATGATTGGCAACCTAATGAATCTACCCCTTTAAGGATGTCCTAAGCTTGACTAAGAATCTTTAAAAGAATAAATTTTGGTTTGCACTTCAAAACAAGGTTCGAAAGTTTGATTACGTATAAGGAAGGTTATTGCCCCACACGCTCATCCAAAAGATGGTACCATTTAATCTTAAAGTATCCTAAAGATCTTTGTTTTAAATATTATATGAATTAAACTAAATTATTTTAGTAAATGTTATTGTTACACGTTAAAAACAAATATTATTCTTTCAACATGATTCATATGATCCAAGAAAAACTATACAAGTAGAGAGTATATGATATAACCTAATCGTCAAGGTAATTCATAGAATAAAGATTATTAGAATAAAGTATTTAACGAAAGAGAAAATGATTGCGTACGTACTATCCAATAAAGGCAAAGGTATTGTATTTTGTAATATTGAAGTTTATTGATCGAATAAAGATTAAAGTGATAATCAAGGCACAATGAGTGGAATGAGAGCAAAGAATAATGAAGATCTATAAAAAAGAAAAAGGAGTAAGGGTGTAAATGATTCAAAAAAAAATATTTGTTCATAACTTATTCAAGTTCAATTAAAAAAAAAATGAATTTGGCTTAATCATTATCGAATTGAACTTGAGCTCGAGCAACTAGACTTATCGAACGAACCGAATTCAAGTATCTTAATACTCAGCTTGAATGGCTCATGAGCCTAATCAAACTTTTTTTATTTTAATATATTTTTATTATTTTACTTATGAAACTATGATTTCACCTTTTTATACACATACACCTAAAGCTAACCTAAACACTCCTAAATCAATCTCATATGTTTCTCTTTCCCTCTCTCACTCTCCCAAGATAGCAAGACACAGACCTAGCATCAGTTATTCCTTGGTTCCTTGCTTCACCACTGGCGACGGTGATTGTTTGTCCGAAGCCATCACTTGTGCTCACTCCTTGCTCAGGGGCAGTTGATAATAACGACCTAAAGGGCCTTGCCCCTTCCAAAAATTTTTAAACCCTTATTAGCATGTATATTTATTTATATTAAATACATTTAATTAATCTTATAAACTAAAAGTGTTAATTTTATTAGTTTTGTGTTCTATAAATTAATTTTGTGCATTGTAATTTAAAAGATGTTCAAACACATTGATATATGTTTATTTATTATATCCAACAATTATTATTTGTAAATTCTTAAAATTAAGAGTTTTATCACAATTTTTAAATTACAATCAAAATGAATTTAACAAAAGTTAAATTAATTTTTCAACTTTCTCAACAAGATTTAAATTTTCAACCAAGTACCAAATGTGTTTTTCCTTTTTTTTAGTACATGGTCAAAGTTAAAGAGATTTAAGGAAAGGAAAAGGAGATTTAGGTTACTACAACTACTTCTCTTCATATATATATATATATATATATATTCTTTTATTTTTACTTTAATCTCTATCATGTTGTTGAAATTTTTTTCCAACATATATAAAAAGTAAAAATAAAAGAATATATATATATATATATATATATATATATATACTGAAACTAATTTACAAAAATGATAGAAAACACAAAACTCCTAGTCTCAAAATTTCATCTTCATTTAAAAAAAATATTTAGTTTTTTTTTTTTGTTTTGATAAAATGTTTAAATATGGTTGATTTATTCATACTCTTTTTTATTTCAATTTCAAATTATTAAAAAATAAAAAATTCCCATAATTCATTGATATATTGTGTAATTAGTAATTCAAAAGGTTAATTGTAAATCATGTTATTGTTAAAAGTATAATGTTTTCATAGTAATATTTTTGTTTTATAATTTTATGAGCTTGTCATGTTTTATCACCATTGTAACCTAATCCATCTTGATCAAAGAAAGCTTTTTGTGTTTCAAATATGTCATTGAGTTTTTGGTGTGTCATATAAAATCTAGAAAATAAATTAGGTAAATTTACATTATTCTTAATCAAATCATCAACATTCAATGTTAAAGCGTCAATTTTCTTTTCTAATTGATTTTTAGCCTTAGTTAGCAGTTCATTCTCTACTTTTAACTTAGAAATTATTTTTCTATGCCTCATGTTCATGCTTTCATATTCTACAACTAATTCATCAAAGTTATCTTGTAACTCATCAAATACATAAAAAGTTAAATCATTTGAGTTAAAATTTACCTTAGGCTCATCAAATTCATGAGATATAGGTTGGCTACTTTTTTCTCATTTGATTCATCATTGAAAAAGTCACTATCACTTTATATTGCAATCATTGCTTTCTTTTTTGGCTTCATTGCGTTTTGGATTTTTCATAAAGGACAATCAAATTTGATATGACCTAGTTATTGCATTTATAGCAAACAACTTGGTCCTTTTCTCTTATACTTGATTCTTCCTTAATCACTTTCTTTTATGTTCATTTTCATGGACTTCTTGAATCTCTTTACAAGCATAACCTTTTCAAACTCTTCATTTTCATCTTCTTCATTTCTTTCCTTTTCTTCTTCTTGAATGGTTGGTTTAAGAGCAATTCCAATTTTTTTTATTGGTTCTTGTCCCTGTTTAAGCTTCATCTTAAAAGTAAGGAGAGAACTCATGAATTCATCCAAAGAAAGTGTATGAAGATCTTTGGATTCTTCAATTACCGTAACCTTTGCCACCTAACTCTTTGGTAGACTATTCAAGATCTTCTTTACCATTTTTACATTGAAATATGTCTTTCCAAAAGCCTTCAAACTATTGATAATGTCGTTAAAGCGATTGAATATCTTACTAATAGATTCCTCTGATTTCATTTTAAAGAGCTCATAATCATAAGTGAGCATCCTAATTTTGGTCTCCTTAACTTGATTTATGCCTTCATGGGTAATGGCTAACTTATCCAAAATTTTTTCGTATTTTCACACAAGAAAACTCTATTATACTCACTAGACCCTAATACATACAAAAGTGTGTGCATTACCTTGGCATTGGGATCTTCATATTATTAGCATCCCATTCACTTTTTTAATAGATCACATCTCTGTCATCCACCTTCTTTATTGAAATTTGAGGACCATTGACAATAACTCTTTATACTTTATAGTCATTAACTTAAATGAACAATCTCATCTTAGTCTTCTAATATGAGTAGTTACCACCAACAAAAAGAGGAGGCCTTATAATAGAATTACTTTCACCACTAAGAGAAGTTGTAATCATTTCATTTGCCATAAGACACAATTCTTGTTGTTTTCCATAATTCTTGTAGCATGTGGATGGTTGCTTTTCATTCATCACAATACCTTTTTTTTAGCCATTTAGGATCACTTTTAGGTTGTTTAGACCTACAAAAATAGTGTACTAGCTCTGATACCAATTGTTAGCTTAAAGACTTAAATTAAACCAAGAGGGGTGAATTGGTTAATTATAAATTTTAACAATTTGAACCCCAATTAACACAATAATCACAAATATCAATTTCTAAACTAATCAACACAATATAAACAACTTGAAATGTAAAGAGGTAGAGTTAGAGAATCAAACACCGATATTTATAAAGGTTTGATCCTTTCTCAAGGCACCTAGATCTTCTCCCTTAGTCTCACTTGCTAAAAAATCCAATCTATTGTATGTTGAACATTACAACCTAGCTCTTCAAAGCTTTATACAATCAACAACACAATCTCTTAAGGGTTATCCTCCCTCTTAAGCTCACAACCTCATAACACAAGTTTTGAAGTGATTTTGCAAACTCAAAAACCTCTCTAAGGTTGGGTGTTTGCAAATTTGAAGTACAAATCAAAGTTATAAAGGATATCAAAAGAGAAATAAATACAAGATTGAATATTTTGCCCTTTCTCACAACAAAATTCCATTTAATGCTTGGAGAAGATGGTGGATGAAAGCAATAAGTTTTATTGGCTCTTGATAGCTTGTAATATGGTGGAAGACCTCTTTTTATATGCAAAAAATGGACGAGAGCCATTGGTTTTATTTAATGCATGGAGCATTTGCAAAGCAACAAGAAAATATGACTGTTTAAACTTGTCAAGGCCAAATCAATCCATCCCTTCTATGGATGGGATCGATTGATTTTGGCTTTGAAAGCTAAAACTTTAGGCATGAAAATACAGCCTGATTGATCAGGTAACAATACCCAATTGATCCTATATGCAAGTGATTGATTCCCTAGTTTGAGTAATTAATCATTTTTTGTGTTTTTCAAACCAATTTTCATTCTGCTTAAAATATTAATCAATCCCTAAGAGAAAGGATCGATCTTGTTTTTTGAAACCCTTGTGCCAATCGATCTGTATAGGGAAGAGATCGATTAGTTTTCATGAAATTCCCACCAAAAAGCTTATTGGCCAAAAAAGTGATTGATCTTTTTAAGGAGGGGATCTATTAGGTCCTTAAGGGGATCGATCTTTTCCATGCAATTTTGGTTAATTTTGTTTTTTAAACCATAGGAGATGAATTTTTTTTGTTCAAAAACGTTTTTGACTAGATAAAAAGCTAGAAAAGTATTCAAATTAAGTTCAAATCAATTTAATTTGATTTTAGCAAATTTTTGTTTTGTTATTCAAAACACTTTGTCAATTCAAGGCTAACAAATTTATCCTTAATTATCCCAAAAACTTGTTTTTAATCTTAGTTTCCTTGTCGAATCCACTCTTCTAATTTTAAAAGGATAATAGCAAAACCAAATAAAAAGATGATCAATAGAATATATGAAAAAATTGTAAAAATAATCTAAAAAAGAAAAAAAAACAAAGTAAAAATAAGGGAGAAATCCTTTTTTTTATTTTCATTTTATTTCACTCTAAAAATAATCAAAATCAAAATAAATAAAATAGATAAAAATATAAAAATAAATAAATAACTAATCAATAAGGATAAAATAAAGATAAATATAATATGAAAATAAAAATAAAGATAAATATAAAATAAATAAAAAGAATATATAAAAAAAAGTAGATAAGTGTGAAATAAAATAGAATAGATAAAAAAAAAAAGGAAAATTGAACTTTTAGGCTTAAAACAGAACCTAGTCCAAACTAATTTAAAACCTTAGACTAAATGGAGTGTCTACATACATACATACATACATACATACATACATATCCAGAAGCTCACTTCATGCAATATGAACGGCTCCAAACCAAATATATAAAGGTAAAAAAAAAAAAAAAACTAAAAGAAACAAGCATGACTTTAATTTACCTTGTGTCAAATTTAGAATTTAAATTTGGGTTTAAATCTTCCGAAGTCCTTCCAAAATAATTCAATAACCAATAATTTGGATTCAAAATTATGAGTTATGGGATTATTGCACAAAAGATAGAGTGGAAATTTTTTATCAAGCACAAAAAATCATCTGAATAGTTTGAAATCAAATTTTAATTCGATTTAAATTGACTAAAAAATTTATAAATTCGAATCCAAAAAAATTTGAATCAAAACAATACGAAGTGAAAGCAACTTGCATATAAATTAATCTGAATACAAGCTCAAGATGTATTTGATTTAAATCTTGTAAAACTTGAATTTGAAACTTGAGAATATTCAAATTGTAATAATCCAAGATTGATCAAACCTGAAACAGAAAAACCCAAAGTAGCTTGAATTTGATAGGATCCAAATCTAAGTGGATTCAAAGCCGGAATTGTCTCGAGATGACCCAAACTATAATTAATGCTAATTTAAAGATATATACCTTCCCTTTATCCTCTAGTTGTGTTTGATTCAAATTATGCTGAAGTGCATGCTATTTAAGTGGCTTTAGAAGCTTTTTTCAATTCTATTTGGTTGGTAATATTTCTTTAATTATCAAGACAGATTCAACGATTGCCATGCTTAATACGAGTAAAAGACCTTGCAAGTTGTGGAGATTCTAATATAACGACTTGACTTAAAAAAAAAAAAATTCAAAGCTCAAACTAGAGTTGAAGAACTAAGAATTGTTGCTGATGGAATAGTATTTGTTTTAAAGTATTACAATTATAATTAAGAATTATTTTATATAATTAATTGAATAATAAATTATTATATTATAATTAAGTTATAATCATTAAATAATTAACTTACGAATTAAAAAATAAGAAGATAACTAAATTCACACCTAGTAAATTTTGAATCTAAAACTTTATGATTATAACCCTATGCAAAAGTATAACGTAGTAGTCAAAAAATGTAATTCATCAAATAAAGATTAAATTAAAATAATTAAAGGGAAAGATTTTCCGTACCATGAATAAAGGGCACATTAATGATTGAAAAGAGAAGCAATAAATATAGAGATTATATATAATGCTGTTATTATATGATTTCTGACATTAATGACTGTTGGTTATATGGATACAGTATATATGTGTTATAATAATTCAGACATCAATTGGGAGGATGAATACATGTCAGAGGGCATTAATTTAATAAGAACAATAAAAATCAATATTAAGAATTGTTTGTAAGCAAGAAAATAGATGATAAAAATTTTATAAAATTTAACTAATAAAACAGATCATTTAAAGGAAGCTTATTTTAATAATTAAGGACTTCAATGTCAATAAGAAAATAAATAAAATAATTAATATGATAATTTAACCAAAAACATCATAAATTTTTTTTAAAGATGAAAAAAAATCACGAATTAACCACACAACCGAAAATAAAATAAAACCTAAGAAAGAGTTGAAGATCGTGAGCAGAGCGGGAAAGAACATGAGGCCAAGGGAACAAGTGGCGATAGCAAACCCCAAGGAAGATTGCAACACTGCGTAAGTACCAGTGCTGAAAGCAACCACCATCGCTGGCATTGCCAAAACAGTTAACCAATCCGCCAGACATTGCAAACGAAATAGGAAATAGTGTTTTTTCCCAGGAGAAAGCACTAAGAAAAAGTGAAGGAAGATGGCTAAAAGAGAAGAAACAAATGCCAGGGTATCTGTTATAATGAAGGCTTGAAAAGCCGAGTCACGACTCAAGGTCGCAGTGCCTTGCTCACTCTTGTTTCCACCAGGTACTGTGAATGCTGCGGCAAATGTTACGGTTGCTACAAGCGTTGCCACCAGTAAATGGTTCTCCCTAGCTTTTTGTTCAATTTCGTGTTCGGGAATATCCTCCTTCTCCACCTCCTTCACAATCTCACGGAAGTTGCGGTGAACCGGTTTCCCCGCCACTTCTGCATTATTAGCTATATCTTTCATAAATTCCATAATCTGTTCCATTTGCAGCACATAATTACGCGTTGATTTCAACAATGATTAATTTTGATCATTCTATAGAATTTTGGGATGGAAAAAGTGAGATACATGAAATGATAGAAACTTCCTTCTCATTGCATAATCCAATGTTCCAAATAAAAAAATCTACTAATTCGATATTTAAATAAAAATAATTTGTTTGCTTTATAAAAGTATTCTTTTTATTATATTTTTTATTTTGTTGAAGATATATTTGATCTTACAAATGAAACAAACTATTTATTTATATCAGAACATATAAATATATAAATATATATATATATTGAAGTATATATATATATATATATATATTGTATATAAAAAGTCACTGCCTGAGACTAAGAATAGGAAAAGAAATTGTAGGTTTTAGGATTCAAGTTTCAGATCTATTCTGAATATTTTTAAAAATAACTGTATCAACTACCTATGTTACAAATAAAAAAATCTACTAATTCAATATTTAAATAAAAATACTTTGTTTGCTTTTAAAAAATACTTTTATTTATTATATTTTTTATTTTATTGAAGATATATTTGATTTTACAATGAAATAAACTATTTATTTATATCAGAAAACAGAAGAACATATAAATATATATATCGAAGTATATATATATTTTTGTATATAAGAAGCCATTGTCTAAAAATTGAAAAAGAAATTACAGGTTTTGAGATTTAAATTTTAGATTTACTTTAAATATTTTTAAAAATAATTATATAAACTAATTAAGTTAAATTTCAAATTCACATAAAAACATATTTTATGTAAGAACTGTACAACCAAGTGAAAAAAACGAAAACTATAATCCTGACTGTCTCAATTAAATAAAACCTATAAATAAAAAAGGAAATGTCTATTTAACTTGCTTATGGGTAGAATTTTAAAAAAAAATTTCCAATCAAATATATAATGACAATGATAAAATGTAAAATTATGTATATATAATGGGAAATGTAAAACTTAATTAAAGTAGGGTGGAGCCAGCTGTCGTACCTTCGATTCTGTACTTGAATATAGGTAGAAACTTCCTTCAGATCCATGATGTTTAAAAATACGAATAACTTTTCCAAAATATCTAGCACTGTAAGATTTCCTCAAACGCGGGACATGGTAAGGCGTGTTCCCGTTGATATCCCTTTCATCTATAAGATTTCTAACTGGTAAATCCTTAATCTTATTGTTATCATCAAATAAGAATCTCTTCAATTTTCCCGGTCTTAAAGAAACGACTGCAAAGTGAAGAAAATTCCATCCTCTTTTGTCCACAATTTCACAACAACCTGGGCAGTAGGAGATAATGTCTTCCATTATGCCTGTGCGGCCACTCCAAGCTGCCATATGAAGAGCCGTCGTCCCTCTCTCTTTATCAGTTATATAAGCAGTAGATGGATCGGCTTTTAACAACAGTTGCACAATTGAACGGAGACCCAAATGGGCGGCATAGTGAAGTGGAGTCCGCCCTTTGTCATCAGTTTCTTTTGTTAAATGCTTTTGTGCCTCTATTATTATCCTCGCTGATTCTACCAAAACAAAACGAAGAGAAAAAGTTCAACCGTACTGGTATATATATGAAATATATATATATATATGGAATATATATGTATGAAATATTTTGTGAGATTTTTCTATTTTCATCATTTAATGTTAAAAATATATTTTAATTACTAATATTTACTAGATACAAACTCGCAACACGAATTAAATTTTTTTGTGTGCAATAAATACTGTTCATAATGAATTTAATCAGTAAATATAGTTTTATCTGTAATTTTTTAATAAAAATATTGATTAGTGAAAATTTATTAATTAATTTCTGTACCATGTGTATTTCATTCTCACAACTTATATAAGATATCAAATCAAAATTCACATTTTCAAATTTATCTTTTAAAACGTAGTTAAAAAATACTAAAATTAAAAATTTTAAAAAAAGAAAGTTAAAAATAAAAGGAATGAGTCCAAAAAAATAAAAAGGAAAAGAAGAAAGATTTAGATACAATGTGGATACCTCTACTTAAAGATGATAATAGATGGGGTCAAGATTGCTTTTCACAAAATTTATCTAATTAAAAAAAAAGATAAAAAATGAAAGGCCAAAAAATGGAAACTAAATGGGGGTGTCATGTGAAGACCTCAATTGATCATTTATCTTTCCAAACATAATTAAAAAAAATACTAAAATAGACAATTAAAAATTACAAAAAAAAAGAAAGCTAAAATTAGAAAAGGGCCAAAGCAAAAAAGAAAAAAAAATCAAATGGAGGTGCCATTTAGATACCTTACCTTTAGATATGGTGCTGATCGGGTTGGGTGGGTATAAAATTGCCTTGACATCGAACCGACTCTTTAATAATTTTAATAATACTCCGACTCTTAATTGGCATTAGATTTTTTTTTATATACCCGATTTTGACCAGCCATTTATATAGACATATGCATTTGATCCAACTTGATTTGGAGTTAATTTAATAATTTTAATTTAGTATAATGTTTATAAAAGTATAAATTTTTATATAAATTTCATCTTAATTATGTATAAATGTTGTATTTGTATTAAATTAATATATTAAAAATAAATTTATTAATATAATACATATATAAATATAAAATTAAATAAATAATTTATATAGTTTTATATATCCCAAGACAAAAAACCTAAACTTGCCTCTGATCCAATCACGATTTTTGAAAAAAAAAAAATCCCTTTCCCAACCAAATATCAATTTAGAAAAAGAACACCCTATTAGATCTGAAGGGGTCAAAATCCGTAAAAATGGATTATTTTGTCATTTTTGTCTATATTATTTTTTTATAAAATTTATCTAATTAAAAAATAATAAAATAATAAAAAAGAAAAAAAATCCAAATATTGGTGCGACGTGGACACCTAGGTGACACTACCATTTGGCCTCATTTTCTTGTAAAATTTAATAATAAATTAACAAAAAGAAAAAAACTTTGAATGTCTTATCCACATCTCTATTGTTATTTTTTAAAAAATATCCAATTTAAAATAACAAAAAAAATCAAATAGATTCCATACAAAATTTTAAAAAAGCAAAAAATAAAATTAATTATTAAACATAAAAAAAAAGCTCATGAGATGCCACATTGCACCCAAAAATATATAACATTTATATTATAGATAAGTATTATTGTTTGCTCCTTTAGTCGTTAAAAGATCACGAACCGAGCTTCTAACACATGGTAAGAACTTTGCCACATTATCATATCCACATCAGGATAAGAACTTTTTTTTATGTGTGTGTATATATATAAATATAAAGAATTTATTTTTTTTCTTACCTTGCCATTTGGAAAAGTGGTTTACTTGGCTAATGACGTGAAATGACGAGTGAGGGACTTAAAAAATTTTTGTTCGAAAGATTTTTTTGTTTTGTTTTGTTATATATATATATATATATATATATTTATGTTTGGTTTTCTATCATGTTTAAATTTTTAATTTTTTATTCAAATTTTGTTTTAAAAAATAAAAAATAAAAGAGTCAATCATAGTCTTAATTATATTAACCCAAAACAACAATGGATCACACAAAACATTGAGCTCACTTACCTTTATTTATGGCCATGGTTGCTGCATGCAAAGCAGTTCTACCATCAGGGCCGCCACAGTCCATTGACTTGCAATTATCCAATATCCCAGCCACCAAAAGATTGCTTCTTCTTACGGTAGCTATGTAGATTGGAGTCTCACCGCTTTTATTAGCGGAGGATGAAAAGTCAGGATCTAATTCCTTTACCAGCAGTCGCACCACTACATGGTCAGCACTTTCAGCTGCCTTATGCAAAGCAGTGTTTCCCTCCTTATCCGCCATTTCCAGCATCTGCTTCATCCTGGTTGCTTCCAGGTCTTTGGCGCGTTCAATAAGGAATTTGATTATATCAGAATGACCGTGTCTAACTGCTACGTGCAATGGGATTTCTCCTTTGGCATTGGGTTGCAGTAGCAGTGATGGGCACTCGTCGATAAGTTGCTTAACAAAGTTAATGGAGAACTCTCTTTCAAATCTCCTTTTCCGAAAAAACAGAAACCGTTTATCAATTTTGACTACCAGTCGTCCTCCGGTTCTGCAGTAAATATGGAGCGCTGTGTTTTGCCTTCCGTCAACCAGGCAATGAAGACCACCTTGATACTTATTAAATAGTTCCATGTCACCATTTTCTGCGGCTTTGAACAAATCACTGTCCATGTAGGTAATAACCTCTGCTTGCAGAGTTATTTCAGAGGGAATGGATGAGCTAGTTGAGGGATCCAGCTGCATCATTACAATTAATTTGAATGGCTAATTAAGGCTCTCCTATTCGACCAAGCCAAGGCAGGCAGGCACACAATTTTTCTGAACCAAATCATGGAATCCTATTGCCCTTTTATATCTTCATCATTCATTGCCCTTATTCCAATCTTTGTACCTTCATCATCACTTTAATCTTTATTCTATTAACAAACTTCAATATTACAAAATAGAATCCTTTGCTTTTATTAGTTAGTACAAAAATATTTTCTCTTTAAATACTTTATTCTAATCTTTATTCCCTGACTTTATGATCAGATTATACCATATACTCTCTAGCATATATAATTCTCCTTAGACATCGTATGAATTATGTTGAATATAATTATAGTTTTTGGTTTTTATTATACTTTTAATGCATGGAAATTAACAGTTACTTAATTTGCCAATTATACATGATTTTCCTTGATTATAAATGTTATTTTTGGTAAGAGTTATATTTGATGCATTGACAATGTATACACTATATACACTATCATTGAACCACATGTTGACACATCATTAATGAGTAAATCCTAAAAATTAAAAGTCTTAAAATATAAATAATAAAAAAGTGACTTTAATACATTTTTAAAGACTTTTCAACTTTTAAGTTTATTCATTGCTAATGTGTCAACATGTGATTTAATGACATTGTATAAGTTTATTCTGTTGAAATTGACTAAAATCTCAACAAAAAAAAAAATTTGTATGAGATTTTTTTTTGAAATTGGCTAAATTTTGGCTGATGGGAAAAAAAACTTTTAAGAGAATAAGAGAGTATGGGAATAGGAATGAATGAGAGCTAATTGAGGGATCCAACTGCGTCATTACAATTAATTTGGCTGGCTAATTAAGGCTCTCCTATTTGACAAAGCCAAGGCCGGCAGCCGCATAATTTTTTGACCCAAATCATGGAATCCTCTTGCCCTTTTATATCTTCATCATTCATTGCCCTTATTCCAATCTTTGTGCCTTCGTTATCAATTTAATCTCTATTCTATCAGTAAACTTGAATATTACAAAATAGAATCCTTTGCATTTATTAGTTATTACGAAAATATTTTCTCTTTAAATATTTTATTCTAATCTTTATTCCATTAATTATCTTTATGATCAAGTTATAACGTATACTCTCTACTGTGTATAGTTCTTAAATCGTGTGAATTATGTAGAATATAATTATAGTTTTTGGTTTTTATTATAATTTTAATGTCTGAAAATAGTTACTTAATTTGCCAATTATACATGATTTTCCGTGACTATTGTGGCAACGTCTTGGAATCCGGGGCTGGGTGATCCGAAAGTTGGACGAATGATGAATTGGAAAACAGGGACTAAAAAACATTTTCAATGAAAATAAAAATGAGAGAGTTGCTACTAAGCTTTTTTAAGAGTGTGATTGGCCACCCAAAAGTTTTATCTTTTTACAAAATATTTAAAAATAGGTTTAAAAATTTTACAAAAGAACACTTTGGAGTTTGTGAAAATCAGAGTTACGTCCAAAAGTTAGTTACGCGTAAAAAAGAATTAGCACTTCCATAGTATCTATTGAAGATGGTATTGATATTGCATGTTATTCTTGAATTCTATTTTCCTTAATATTTAAAATTAATTCTTTTTTTCTTTTCTTTTTTAGAAACAAAAACAAATCAAATTTTAAAAAAAGAAAAAAATTTTTATTTTTGGATCAAGATGAAAACACCTTAAACATTGAAACACTTCTTTCACTCTCTTATAAGTAGATAGAGTTTCAAAAATATCTCTAATTTAAGGGTTTTCAAATTACCCTACAAAAATTGAGATAACACTTCGTGTAAATAATCTAATTTAGTGATTTTGATTTTTTTGGTTTTTGGTTTTTTGTTTTTGTTGTCATTTCTAATGATTCCTATGTCCTTATTTAAGAGCAATAAATATAAATTATCAAATTAACTACAAAACAAAAATGAGAAAAGTAAGAGGTGTTCCTAAATGTGAGTTAATTGAGAAAATTTCTATGGAAATGGTGTTGCATGGCTTTACCTAAGGTTGATTCCCTAAAAGCTAATTATATGTTGGGTCGAGAATTGACGCATCTAAGGTTCCCATGCTCCTCACATCATCGTCCATCACAGATTAGTGTGGTACCCCGATCTTCACCCATTACTGGCTATAAATGAAAAATGGTTTAATTTGAGTGTGAGTATTTCATTAGTCATTCTGGAGGTTTACACCTTTCGAGGACGTAACTACTTTACTTCCTCCTAATTAGGGTTAAAACTAGGGTATAGAGCTTATGCATGTAATGCAATGTGCATGTATGCAAAAGAACAA
>NW_019168026.1:10701755-10788810 GCF_002303985.1 Durio zibethinus
GTTATACAATAATACCATCGTTGATATTTTCGCATAAAAAATATGTTTAATTTAAAAATGAGGAATAAAACAAAAATAACATCTCAATGAAAAATTCTTGGTACTTTGCTTAAATGTTGAAAAGTCACCAATAGTTATTTTCCCGAAGAATGTTAGTTTTATTTTCAAGGAATGTTGTAATAAATATTAGTTAAAAGGTTTATCTTTTAAAGTTGGAGAATTTTTAAAATAATTTTTTACTTTAGAGATTTCTTTGATATTCCTAAATAACGAAATTTTAATAAATTACTTTCTTTTTTTTTTTTTAAAGAGGGAATTAGTATTAAATTTCAAATCAAAACCATTTCATCCAACACCAGAGAATTATGCATGATTAAATTGGTACGCAATTATGGGTGTGTGGGGTGTTAATCTTTTTCACATGTAACCGAACTCAAAATCTCTTTTTGTAGACCAAAATTTGTCTTTTGATAACTTTAAACTTGTTTTTATAGTTTATTTAAAAAATAAACTTTTGGATGGCCAATCATACACTAAAAAAGATTGGTGGTAACTCATTTATTTTTTTCCTCAATTTTAAAATTCCTTACATCTAGTGACCCAAAGCCATTATGACACTCATGCATGTGATCCATCACATTGAGCTCATAAATTGGGGCAAATATTTTAGAAGGAAAATGGTTTTTGAAATTTAGACTTGTTTTGTTCATGAAAAACATGAGAAAAAATATATAGAGAGAAAATCTATCTTTATTCTTGTAAACTTTAATTGGATACCAAGCATTGAGCGATATGCTTTTTGATTTCTTAATAAATTTTTCTAGTTAGGAAAAGGAAAAGATATAAAATTGATTATCCAACATTATCTTGCCTGGAAATTACAAGCTTTTGTCATTACAAGTGAACCAATAGATTGATCTGGTTCCTTGTTATAATGACTGAAAACAAAATCATCCAATGTTTTAATGGAAGACCCATTTCTTGTCCTTCCTTTTTCATCGTTGCCTTTATATGTCTGCAATCTCTTCTGCTTTTTTCTTCATAGCCTTTCCTTTCCCTTCCCTGTCCATTACCAATTTTATGACTTTCTAACCTGTTTCCTTGAAATACTACTCTCCATTCCTCTTGTCAGCTTCACTGAGACACCCATTTCTTCCACCAATATCTTCGAATTGTAAGCCTGCTCTACTGCCTTGGGCCACCTTATCATTTTCACACCTTGGCTTAAACTCTCAAATGCTGAATTCCAACCACAATGGCTTAAAAATGCTCTTGTAGATTTTTGTGACAAGATCTCCAATTGTAGTGCCCAGTTTTCACCAACAAGCCTTGTTTGCTCTTCCTCATTCTATCTTCAAACCCTTCTAGTAACCATTATGCTCTGAATTTTGCTTTTAAGTCAAAACTAAGTGGAGGCCTTATTAACCAAATAAATGGATTCCCATTTTCTTCCAAACCAATTGGAATTCCATCATCTATGATTGATTGATAGTATTTTAAGATCCAAAAGAAATGTATAGAACTGAAGCAAGGCTATGTAAATCAAGCCATTGGAGGCATCTTTCAGGTGAAATTTTGGGCTCGTTTCCTACATGTTGTCTAAATAAACTATTAAAAGATGATAATGATGATTTGTTTAGCAATTTTTTAGGTAAAAAAGGCCCAATTGCCAAACAAAAACCTTGGTTTATTTTCTTAACAACTCCAATGAGGCTCAATCTCTTCAACTGTGTTACACAACCACACAAAAGATTGCAAAGAACCTGAAAGCTATGGCTGTGTAAACCTAGACCATAGATCGATACCATCAGCATTTCTTATAAAAGCATGTAGTTGAAAAATATAAAAATGAAAAACTTTTAGGGTGTTAGGAAATCAACACACATATGCAGTACTCACGAACAAAATAGCTACCTCAAATCAAGAATAAAAACACACAAATATAGTTGTTTTGACCCAACCTAAAATGGCCTACTCCAAACCCAATCCATTAACAAATAAATCTTTATAACTATGAGACTTTTAGAATTAGAAAAGTCTCTAAAAACTTCTTACTCAAAACTTAACCTAAAACTCAATTACATCATTTTAATAGCCTACTCACCTAGCTATTCTCTTGGTGTCTAATTATCTGGGATTGCCAAACTAAAACCAAAACATCTTATTTATAAGGGTGAAACCCTTTATACCTTTATTAAACTTCCAATGTAGCATACAAGAGAAACTTTCAACTCTTATAACTTTACTTAACTTTCGATGTGAGATTTTGAGATTCAAGGTAAATCTCAATAAATTTTCCATTGACTTGAATCTCCAAACACTTCAATAGAATTTGCAAAGCTAACCCACTTATCCTTCTTCTTTTCTTTCATCATAGGGATCCTAGTAATTAAGCCTTCATCAAGCATGTACAAGTGATTTTTAACCCTATTCCCTTTTAGAATCACATTACCATTTTTGTACGCTTTTAACCAATTATTATTATCATAATATGTGTACCTTCGAGAAGCTAACTCACTTAAAGCAATCAAATTGTAGTACAATTCGGTCCATATCTTACATGACAAAGCGTCCTAACAACACTATTTGTGAGATATAAGACAAACACTCATAATACCTTGAATTTGCACATTTTCATTGTTAACAACCACAATAACCCTATACTTCTCATTCTCATCCAACTCCACAAAGTAATTCCTATCATTGCAAACATGAACTATAGTAGTAGAATCTAAAACCTAACCTTTATCACCTTTTAAAGTCTAAGTCTTATCCACGCAAGTCGTCAAAATGACATCATCATCATTAGATACAACGGTAGTAGTATCACTCTTTCCTTTATTTAATTTCTTCTCATCATTCACCTTTTTGAAAGCAATCATATTCCTTCTTAGATTCTTGCAGTGCACTTGGATATGTCTCTTTTCTCATAATAATAATATTCTATATCACTGTAATCTCTATCTCTTAACTTAGATCTTTCTCTTAATCCATCAATCATCTTTTGAGTCCTCCTTTGATCAAAATCCTCTACAACTAGTGTACTCCCTCTAGGTGATGAGTTTTGTGCTCCCATACACCTTTCATTCTCACGTAACAAGACAGTCACATCATCCAACTTTAAAGTAGACCTACCTACCAATATAGTCTGAACTAAAGGCTTATAAGACTTGGGCAAAAATGATAACAAAATTAAAGCCTTCTTTTAATCTTTTAACTCATTAATAGAAATTGCCAACAATTGAGAAACTAATCTATTAAACTCATTCAGGTAATTATGAAAACTTGTACCCTTTTCCATCTTCATAGAATATAGATTTATCTTTAAACATAATTTGTTAGTTAACGACTTTGATGTATTAATACCCTTAAGCTTATCCCACAAACTCTTCAGAGTACTTTTGTCAATACACTATATTTTACCTCTAGGGCTAGCACCAATCTAATAGTACTAACAACTTTCTTTTGAATTTTATTTCAATTACTGTCAGACATTTCCTTAGCTTTGCTACTTTACCCTTGTTGTACTAACAGATCTTGAATCATATTTTGTCATACTATAAAATTACTCTTTCCATCAAATAACGGAATCTCAAACTTAGGTATAGGCATACTAGACATATCTTTTTTAGACATTTTGAAATACTTGCTTCACGATATCTTAGGCTTGCCTCTCTTTCTATGAACCTCTCTCTGATACTACTTGTTGGGGATCACTACAGCTCTTGATATCACTTGTTAGGAAATCAATACGCACACGCAACACCCACAAACAAAATAGCTAGCTCAAATCAAGAATAAGAACACACAAATATATTTGTTTCCGTCCAACTCAAATGGCTTACTCAAACCCAATCCACTAACAAATAAATCTTTACAATTGTGAGACTTTTAGAATGAGAAAAGTCTTCAAAAACTCCTTATTCAAAACTTAACCAAAAACTCAATTACACCATTTTAATAACCTATTCACCTAGCTATTCTCTTGGTGTCTAACTATCTGAGATTACCAAATCAAGACCAAAACATCTTATTTATAAGAGTGAAATCCTTATACCTTTACTAAACTCTTTATATGGGATACAAGACAAACTCTCAACTCTTATAACTTTACTCAACTTTCGATGTGTGAAATTTTAAGATTCAAGACAAATCCCAAACATAGAGAAAACCATGCTAAACAAAATTCTTTAGTGTCTGCTTGATGATGAGGATGGTTCAACCCCAAGGAAACATAAGCCAAGATACCATAAGCGCCACTTGTATTAAAAGTAATGTTTACAGTGCCTGTACTCTTTGCAACATCCATAGTCCATCCGAAGAACACATCCGATATCATACACAGAGGGGGCTTGCCTTGTTTCACTATCATATCTAACAACAATTGCTGAAATGGTGTATTGAGAGAAATAGATGAAATAACGAGTTTACCAATTTGATTCAAAGACACGTTCTTAGTGTTCTCTATGTTGGGTTGCAGGCCAGGGTCAGCGCTGTTGAATGGAAGCTTGGCCAAGCGGATCCATGAAGGAGTGGAATTTTCTTGGTGAAGAGTGGAACGGAGATATTGGACGTTGAGAGGGGTGTTGGCAATGGTGATGTTGAAGCCTGTGCGCTGGTGGATTTGTCTTGCAAGAGCTAGATATGGTATAAGATGGCCATAAGCCATGAAAGGTAGCATTACAATGTCAATTTGCTCATAATCAGAAGAATTCATGGTTCTATTGGGTATTTTGGCTCTTTGCTGAAAGAAGTTTATCCTAGTGATCAGTAGTACAATAATGATTTACATTGTTTTTGGGGAGGGACAAAAAGCGCCTTTAATTTTGATAGAGAAGTTTTAGACAATGTGCCGGTCCATTTTGTCTCTCTCAACCGGTCCTATTTTTTGGATGCATTGAGATTGAATTAATGGAGAGAAACAATGATGCTTCATCTTTCAAAACTAGCCTGCTGTTGAATAATTTAAAATATGATACAATAAAAAAAATGAAGATGACTTAAATTAAAATTTTAACAAAAATAATATATTAAAGTTTAAAAAAATTAAAAAATATATTTTATATTTATATAAATTATAATATGTAATTTTATGTAACATATATATAAATACATAAATTATTAGTGTTTTAAATAACATGATAATAAAAAGATCGATCTTATAATGAGTGAATTGATCTTTTCTAGTTGCAACTCAAAATTTTCGAATGTTAGAAGGAAAAAAAATCAGTAGGCCGGGGATTGACTTTTTTAGTTTTACTGTCACAAAAGAACATTTTGTTTGAAAAATGATGGATTTATTCAAGTTGGAGATCAATCATTTTAGCTTTGCGTCCAAAAGATAGCATTTTGTTTGAAAATATATGCTTATGAGAACCCATGGTCGACCTGTTGGGTTTGTTTGGCTGTTTTTGCAGAAGTTTCTGCTAACTAATGACTAGTTGTATGTTCGTAGGAACAAGCTTTTACTGCTGATTCCCCGTTGGAGAGTGTAACAGGGTGGCTCTTTGGGGAATCTGATTTCCTTTGAGTAAATTGCACTGCCACTTAATTTTATTTTATGGATTCTAAATTTTTAAATAATATAAATGTAATAAAAAATTTCTAATGCAGTAAATTTTGTAAATATTTTGCATAATTGTCACGTGGATTCCAAATGACAATCAATAATTTATGGATTTTGATTAAAAGTTTTATTGCTAAGGTTGAATGTTGAATGTTTTGTTAGATGAACACATAATTTGAAATAGTGATCAAAACATCTATATATAAATTGATTGGGTTAGTATTGTTAGATTCTGTATAATTTAAAAGTTCAAATTATAAATTATATATAAAAATTCAAATATTGATTTATACATTTTTAAATTCAAATATAGTAATTAATTCTTTTCGATTCAAGATTTATTTGACAATATGATCGGTTGCGCCACTGTGTATTTTATAACTAAACTTTTTAAAAATTTGTATGTATTTGTGGGTTTGAAAAATGAATTAACACAAGCAGAATGAAGGGAGGTAGAAATTGTCCGAATTTTTCTTACCTTTCCAAGAGGAACTAGGAAAGGATTCATTTTGCAGATCCAACAAGTTTGGGACGTTTAGCAACATTGATTTTTATTACGAGGCCTTTAGGTTGCCAGGCAGCCAATCCCAAAAAGGGGCATTGAACCGAGTGTTTGTCGAGCTGGTCAAACACCTTGTTGAACCGGATTAGACAGGGCAGGTAGGCGTTTGAACCGTTTTCAGTGTTAATTTTGAGTTTTACTGTTAATATTGCACGTCGGTGCATTGCCTTTTTTATGCGCTTGTTTTTGAAGGGTTCATGCCCATGTTAATGATTATTTTCCCTGTTTGGTTTTTTTCAGATATGATAAAGAAAATAAGAAGCACCTTGCCAATGGGTGTTTTCTGTGGTTGGTAATTGGCTATGGATTTGGTGAGTGTGCATGTATCATAGTTTGTTAATATATATATATATATATATGTACTGTGTCTCTAAGACTTCTTTCCCACCCTAGGTGAGAAAATCATATTTTGTCTGTGAAATATAATAGTTTCATTAGGCTTGCTAAGTTTAAACTGAATTTTGTTGATTGGTGTTTCTTTCTTTGCAATTTCTGTTCGATGTCTGACTTCCCTACAAATGTTTATTTAACTCGGAATGATTTAAATGATGTTTTTCCTGGCATGTATATTCTGTGATTTCAAATAATTGCAATTTTTGTCCAGTGTAAATGCAATTGTTGAGACCAGCATCTGCTTAGTTATATACTTATATTTAATTATAGTGTCATATCTGGTTATCACTTTAGCTTTAAAGAGCAATTCTGTGATTGATGGGCATACAAGTATCAAAAGCATCAGGTTTACCTTTATTTGTTTCAAATTGGCTCCAACTTAAGACCTGGATATAAATGGCCTGTGGAATTACATACTTTATTGTTCCAGGATAATTACTGGAATACATATTGATATATGCTCTTGATATTTTGTCTTGAAGGGAAAATAATCAATCATCATTGACACACACATACATACAAACTACACACTCACATGTAGTATTGCCATTATATTTTAATTTGTGAATCACGGTTGTTAATCTTGGGAAACAAAATGTATCTTTCTGCATATCATGTAGGTTTCTGAGTATAGTATTGCCTGTGAACTTGAAAGTACTGAATAACCTCGATGTTTGATTGGTGAGAATAAATGAATAGCAGAGGTGTATTCTTGTATTTAGTTGGTTGAAAAGCTATTAAAAAAGAGTTGGATAACAACAAAATAACTATTGTGAAGCTACATATAGTTGTACTAATTTATTTCAATTTCACGTATTGCAGGCCTCTTCTTTACATACCTAGGGTTATATCTAATGAATGGGCATGGTCAACCTGCACTCCTCTATCTTGTTCCTTGTACATTAGGCAACAAAGTTCAAAATTCCACCCGGATATAGGCTACTTCAGGCTGGCTTGTCAGAAAAAATCTCTTATACTATCTCATTGTAACTCGTTTTCCCCTTCCCTTTCTCCCTTCTGATTTTTCTTTCCTTTTGCAGAAGTTGCTGTCATATTAGGTTTGGTAAGGGGAGAGCTGAAAGGGCTTTGGAATTACAGCCCCGAGTCATCTTCCATGACAAATTTATGATAATAATAACACATAAATTTTGTCATAATAAATTTAATATTTGTGGTAAAATTACTCATGATCACAAGAAAATCCTCACTAAAAACCTGTTCAAAATTCGGAAGAGAATATGAAAAGAGCCAAAGAAACAATATGGCCGGACCATATAAAGGGCGGATATATAATGGACGAGAAAAAAAAATTTATTGCCAAAATTTAAACTTTCATGAAACATTAATAGCTTAGAAACCAGGGGGCAGAAAGCAATTTGTAACTAGTTTTAACTTGAGTAAAAACCACATCGAATCCTTGAATTACTGCCCGCTTTATTTCATGATTCATATGTAGCAATGCAAATGAAACAGTCGCCTTTTATATTTTAATTAATTTTATGGCAGTAGCAGGCTTGCAGTTAGGAGTACGTATGGCGTCCTTCATCGGATAAAGAACTTATAAATGGCAGAAGCAATGAGCAAACCGGGAAAGAAGGTGAGGCCAAGGGAACATGTGGCGATAGCAAACCCCATGGAAGATTGTAACACTGCGTAACTGCCTGTGCTGAAAGCAATCACCATTGCTATGATCGCATAAAAAGTTAAGACATCTGCCAGACCAATCACCTCATATCGGAGATTAACTAGACTCCACTTCAGGAATACCAAGAGAAAATGAAGCAGGACCGCTAAAAGAGAGAAAACAAATGCAAGGGTATCTGTAATAATGAAGGCTTTAAAAGCTGGGTCACGACTCAAGGTTGCATCCCCTTGCTCATCACTCTTGTATCTACGAGGTACGTTGAATGCTGCGGCGAATGTTACGGTTGCTACTAGCGCTGCCACCAGTAAATGGGTCTCTCGTGTTTTTTCCACAACTTCGATGGAGGAGACATCATCCTCGTCCTTTACCTTTTCTCTGAAGTTTGGGTGAACCCGTAACCCTTCCACTTCTGCATTATCACCAATGTCATTCAACAGTTGGCGAATATGTTTCTGCAACGATAATCGTCGATTTAAGGAATGATTAGCATTTATCAGTCAATGAGTAAAATTCACGGGTACTTTCACAATTTTTATAAATATATCATTTTCATTCATGACACAAAAGATATATATCTTTTTTTTAAAAAAAAAAAATTCACTATCCATCGTTTCGTCAATCAACATTTAGAAAATTAAAAAAATGTTCATGCAAACATTGTGATATAAATACAAACACGTGACAGGATCCACACGTGGGCCACATGCATGTTTTAAATTTATTAAGCGAGATTTATCTCTCTCACGCCAACTTCACAAGTCATTGAAACATGTCATATCTATGCACCGGGTAAAGATTTAGATGAAATTTTGTACGTAAAATTCATGAAAATTTTAATTAAAATCAATTAAATAAGATTAAAAATTAAAAATTAAAATGTTTTATTACGTAAATCAAACATGTAAAATTTTAAAAAATTTTAATAAATTTTGATATATACTTTTAAATAAATATTTTTAGTAAAAATATTGATATTGTTGAATATATTTGGATCATATTTGAATTATAAATAATATTTTTAATAATATTTTTATATATTATTGATATTCACATTAAACTTTATCAATTTATTGGTTTGAATTTTTTATTAAATTATTTAAAAAAAAAAACTTTACAAACTTCACCTAAAAAATTTCATATTAGTTTTTTTCATCCTATGGGTAGACAAGTGATACTCGTATACATATCCTGATTGATTGATGACTAATAGAAGATAAACCATAAACTTTTCTAAAAAATTATTCATGAAAATCCTTTTTTTTTTTGTCATGTATAAAAGTGAGATATATATATATATATATATATATCATGGAAGTTCATGAACTACTAGTGAATTTTACTTATCCATATATTGGTGATGGAGTTTTTAAACTAGATAAACAAAATTAAAAGCCTTTGTTATAACATTTTCTCATTTTTTAACTTTATTTCTACCCAATCTTTTTATTAAATTATACATTTCATTATCTGCTAGTATAGTAGTTGTCTCTAATGTGACATCCCAATAATTAAAATTTAAGACTTTAGTTTAAATGTTTTGAATTAGGATTTTGAGATGGACAGAGTGAGATTTATGATATGAGAGAGTCACTTTTTATTAGGATAATAAAGTTCATATCGAATTTAATTTAATTTTTTTAAATAATATATAATATTATGAATTTTTAAAGTTTGATTTAAATTCTAACCAACTTTTCTTTAAATCGATACAATTACAACCAATAAGAAAAAATCGATTCCATCTAAACCAAACGTTATGATTTCAAATTAATTTTTATTTTTTTGGTTTTCTCTCCATCCTTACCTTTCATTATGTTTCCATTTTTCCCTTTTTGCAATGAATTTTTTTTGTGTATTTCAAATCCGAATTTTGATTATTTATTATTAATTTTTAAATTACTTTATATTATCACAATGATGAATTGATAAATATTTCTTTAATTCTTCTGTCTAGTGGTTGAAATAAAATAAAGAAAAAAATCAAGAAAAATTATACTATATTATTAAATTATATATTTTTCTCTCATTTTGTTTGGCATTAATTTCTTCGTTTATATTTCATTCTAATGTTGGTATTTATTATTTAATATTACTTATTTTATTATTATCTGTTTTTTTAGTATGGTATTATATTATGGTTGAATTGACTCTAAAAAAAATTATTGAAATAATAAGTTATTATCTTTCGTCTATACAACAAAATTAAAACTAAACGAAAGAAAATCTTAAAAGTTAGTATTAGCCTAATTTAATTTCTTTAATTTTTTTTGTAATTTTTATGAGCAGTTTATCCCTAAAAAGATAAAAATAAAAAAAAAGAGAAAAACATAAAATAAAAATATTTACAAAAAATAAGATAAATGAAAAGACAATAAAAAAAATGAAAATGAAATTGGAAAAAAATCTCATGGGATCCTTTCAATATATGTATAGATTGTGAAATGAAATAATAAATTAGGAACTTATTAAAGGAGACACATGCATGTTATTGTTAATTATCTAAAACTCTGCATATAGTAGTTAGAGTTTAATATTTTCCTATCAGTAATTAAAAACTTTGCTTATAGTAGTCCACTTTTAAAGACTAATAAAATGTAAAATTATGTACTTAATAAAATACTCATCTAATCTCAATTTCTTATCCATCTTTTCTTTTTTAAACCTCAAAAAAGCCAAAATCATTTTATAGAGTAAACAGTAATCGTTATCCTTAAAATTCGATTCCTTTATTTTCAAAAGTCACTTTTCAATCCTCATATTTGTAAAGCGATGACGCCTTGGTTCTTTTATCAGTCTTAAATCATTTCAGACGTTAAATATCTACTGGTATCACGTGTCTTACATTTGACATCAGTTAGTATGTACGAAATTGATGACTTGAAATTTTTTAGAAAAGAAAAGGTAAATATTAAATACATCAAAATCAATAATTTTTTCTGAAATTGAAAAAAAAAAAAAAACTTAACAAGTTTGAAAAGGAGAGAATAGTAAAAATCAGGCAGGGTAAAGCTTTATACCTTCTTTCGTGTCATTTGGTCGAAATATTGCCGGGACTTCCATCCTCTTACTTGAAGTTCACGATCTAGAAGAAAAGAATTAAGAGAAAACCAACCAAGGCGCTGACGAGCAGGCCCCGTTAAGTAGATATGGAGAGGCGTGTACCCATTAACATTCTTTTCATGAAAAAGATTTCTATTTGTGAAATCATTAATCTTGTTATCAACTAAGAATCTCTTAAGTTTTTTGGGAGATACTGCAACGACAGCAAAGTGAAGAAAATTCCAGCCTCTTTTGTCCACCATTTCGCAGCAACCTGGACAATTGGAGATAATTTCTTCCATTATCCCTTTCTCGCCTTGCCAAGCTGCCATATGAAGAGCCGACATCCCTCTCTCTTTATCACTTATATAAGCAGCAGACGCATCTTCTTCCAACAAAACTTTGGCAATTGAACGTTTACCGAAATGCGCAGCATAGTGGAGTGGAGTCCGCCCATTGTCATCTGTTTGTTTCGTTAGTTGCATTTTTGCCTCTATTAGTTTCCTTACTGTCTCTGTCATTACCAAAACACAACAAAAAGATCAAAAAGTTCAACAACAGCAGTACATGTGAATTTATTTAATTTTGAAAAATGAATGAACAAGACTATGCATTTGTTTTGTTTTATTTTCCTTGTTTGGCCAGGGGAGAAACAGAACATGCGTTCCCATTGGCAGAAAAAGCAACGAGAATAGCCATTGAGTAAATTATCCCAAAACAACAACAATAACACAAAATAATGAACTGATCACTTACTTTCATCTCCGGCCAGGACTGCTGCATGCAAAGCTGTTCTACCATTGGGGCCGCCATAAACCGTTGATTTGCAATTATCTAACATCTCAGTAACCATACCGTGATATCCTCCCTCGGCAGCTAAGTAGAGTGGAGTCTCACCGCTTGTATTAGCGGAGAAATCAAAATCAGGATCTTCTTTGACCAATAGTCGCAACACATCAAGATGGCCATATCGAGCGGCCAAATGGAAAGCAGTATTTTCTTCCTCATCCCTCATTCTCAGCATCTGCCTCGCCCCGGTTGCATCCAACCCTCTCTCCGGGTCTTCATGTAGCACTACATTGGCGCGTTCAATAAGGACTTTGACTATGCCAGAATGCCCATGTCTTGCTCCAATGTGCAATGGGATTTCCCAGTTGGCATTGCGTTGCAGTAGCAGTGATGGGCACTTGTCGACAAGTTGCTCCACAAAGTTGATGGAGAATTCTCTTTCGAATACCCTTTTCTGAAAACACGGAAACGCTCTAACATTTTTTACTACCAGGCGTCCTCCGGTTCTGGAGTAAATATGAAGCACCGTGTTTTGGCTTCCGTCAACCAGGCAATCAAGAGCAACTTGGTAGTCACTAAATGCTTCCACGTCACCATTCGCCGCAGCTTTGAACAAAACAAGGTCCATGTAGGTGATAGCCTTTTCTTCCATAGGCTGTTCAGAGGGAATGGATGAGCTAACTGAGGGATTCAGCTGCATCATTATAAGTTCCATAGGCTGTTCCACCATGAGGGATATCATATTATATTTTGGCAATTACAGTCAAGGTCGTCTTCTCTTGTCCGTAATAAATTTCAAACTCTCCCAAAAGTGAACAAAACAGTATAAAAGAAAAAAATTGCAACGAGACAAGTATTTGTCTTAACGTGTAAAATCAAGCAGAAGACTTTATTTAATGTGATAAGAGACAAGTATTTGCCTGAACGTGTAAAACCAAGCAGAAGACCTTATTTTCCAAAGAGAAAATGAAATTAAATGAGGCCTTTTTCTCAGGCCACTTGCAGTATGGAGAAGTTAGTGGGAGCGCCAACAAAAATAAGATCCGAAGGAACAATACAATTGATTAATTCAACGTCTTCATGTTTAACAGCTTAATAAGTTCTTAATAGGGAAAATAAATTTTAGAAAAACATCCTAATCATGTTATTTGCTAAGGATTAGTAGCTGTGGAGAATTTTATTATTTATAGCTGCAACAACAATTGTCCTTCTCAATTCTGGAAGAATATCTTAGTTGAAAAAAACAAGTAGAGGTGTCCCCGGGGTGTCATATGGACTTATCCATTAAGCTTAAAATATTAATTTCATAAACTAAGGTATTGTAGACATTTATCTGTGTTCGGAGTCTATCGAATCGATTTTTATTACTGTAGTTATTTTTATTATCATTTTTTAGTTTAGTGTATCTAAAAAAAATTAATTTATATACATGCTCTAGGAATATCAAGACAATGAGAAAAAAAATATTGAAATGATATAATCTATTTCTTAAGCATCCTAAAATACCTTTACTTATAGGATGCGTCTTGCCGTCTTAGAAATAATTATGGAATGATTTATAATTTTTGAATGATTAATTGATTAAAATGAATTTAAAAACCAAATCAAGATCAATAATAGTATTTTAAATTGAGAGTAATTTATACTTGATGATTATAATAATCAAACATAATGTGTATTAACTTGTTTGGGAGAAATGAAAAAGAAAAGATTTTGAAATTAGTGTAATAATGGTAATGAAATCCATTTGATATTATATATACCAAAATTAATTTTAATTTTTTAATCATCTATTAATTATTTTAAAATAATATATATATATATATAACATAGTTTAAATGGTTGAGTAAATAAATAGGTCATAGGTTAAAAAATTGACAACCAATTTTTTTTTTTTTTACACAATGTAGTTTAAGAGTTGAATATTTACAATTGCAAAAGTGGTGACAAAATTATTCTATGATGATGGAACTTAAAGTTTTATTATCTTTAATATGAATTTAATTGGAAGTGATTTAAGGTAAATAATAAAGTATAAATGTAATTAATTTATTAGAAGAGACATGATAATTTTTTAAAATTGTTTACATGTCAATTATATTAGCCATCCACATTGGATAATTTTTATTTTTATCAAAAGTTTTGGTTTTTATATATTTATATAAGATTATATAAAATAATATATATATATATATATATATATGAAACGTGTGCGTGCGCGCGTGTGTGTATAGCATAACTTAAATGATAGAGTAAATAAATAGGTCATAGGTTAAAAAATTGGCAATTGAATTTTTTTTTTTACACAAATATAATTTAAGAGTTGAATATTTATATTTGAAAAAGAAAGTGACAAAATTATTCTATGATGATGGCAATTAAAGTTTTATTGCCTTTAATATGAATTTAATTAAAAGTGATTTAAGGTAAATAATAAAATATAAATGTGATTTATTTATTAAAAGATATATGACAACTTTTTAAAATTGTTCACATCTCAATTATATAGGTTAGATAATTTCCTTTTTGGTCAAAGGTTTTGACTTTTATATATTTATATAAGATAGAAGATGTATGTTTGATTTAATTTTTATTGAATTTATCTAATTAAATTTTAATTAATTAATTTAATTATTTAATAATATAATACTTGATTATCATTATAATTTTTTTTGTATATTTATAATTTCAAAATATAGCATAAATTTAAGAAAAAAAATTAATCCTTTCAGCGTTGAAATCGGGGAATTTAACAACTTCTTTGTCGGATCTGTTGGTGTAATGAACCATAATCATTAAAATATATTTACCATAAAGTCTATATATCTACCATATTTTAATGCAATGGTATTATTATATTATGGTACGTACATGTCATTATCTCCGATATTGAAGACAACGACATATTGAAGTCTAGTCTATCATATTGAAGTCTATACATCTATCATATTTTAATGCAATGTTATTATCGTATTGTATATGTCGTTGTCTTCAATATATATCTATCGTGTTGAAGTCTATATATCTACCATATTTTAATGCATATGGTGTTATTAAAATAGGGTCGGTATATGTTGTCTTTAATATATATCTATCATATAAATATGGTAGTCTGATAGATATATATTGACTTAAGAACTACTATTATCGTCTCATTTAATAATTGAAATTAAATCCATCTATTTGCATATTTATGTATAAGATATAAAAATTATCATATTAAATTTATATTGACATAATAAATACAAAACATTTTTTTTAAATTTTTATCCATCCACATACAGCTTTCACTAAATTTTAAATCTATTGCTTTCATATATTTTTTTGTTCATATAATTTTTATGTCGTATTTAAAATTTTTAAGTCTAATTGAAATAGATGAAATTGAAATATTTTTAAAAGGTTATTTTTTAAGGTTGCAAACATAAAATTTTGGTTTTATATTGATGTAAAGTTGTAGAAATCCGACTTAATTTATGAATATTGTTTACTTTGACTTAGTTTTATGGTTTTATTTCATAAAAATTATTTTACAAATAAATATATATATCATATAGTTACTACAAGAAAATGAAAGATTAGTGGCAGTTTTGTAGCAGCGTTTCATTTACAAATGCCGCTAACTTTCATGTTTTTATAAAACTTAAAGCGTTTATTATCAAAACACTACTAAATATTTAAATAGCGGCGTTGTTACTTATAAACGCCATTAAAGACAAAAAAGTAGTGGTGATTATCGACTAAAACGCTTTGAATAATCCTTTCTAAAAAATTAGAGTAATTATTAAAGGCATTTTTTTTTTACAGAAAATGCCTTGAATAATCCCCTTATAAAAAATGGATAAGGGATTATTGAAGGCGTTTTCTACAAAAAAAAAACACTTTCAATAATTCCCCTAAAAAATTGTAAAGGATTATTGAAGGCATTTTTGATCAAAAACGTCTTCAATAAATCTCCTTGTCAATAAATCTACCAAAAATGGAGTAGCATTATTGGTTGGAGTATATGGTCATTAACCATAAGGTTGTAAGTTTGATCCCTCCCTTCAGCATTTTTTGGATTTTTTACACCTTTAATAACCGCCCCCAATTTTTTAAGGGAATTATTGAAGGCGTTTCTGGCAATAATCCTTCAAAAAACTAAAAGATGTGAAAAGAGGAATCAAACCTACAATTTTATGATTAATGACCGTATGCTCTAACTAACAATGCTACTCTATTTTGGACAGATTCATTGACAAGAAGATTTATTGAGGGTGTTTTTGATAAAAAATGCTTTCAATAATCCTCTACAATTTTTTAGAGAAATTCTCAAAGGCGTTTCTGACAGAAAACGCCAACAATAATCTCTTTTATTTTTTATGAGCAGATTATTCAATGTATTTTTTACCTGAAACGCCTTTAATAATCCCTCATAAAAAATTGGAGGAGATTATTGACTGCGGTTTTTTTGCATGAAACACTTTTAATAATCCCCTCACAAAAAATGAAGAGGATTATTGAAGGCATTTTTTTTTACAGAAAATGCCTTCAATAATCCCCTCTAAAAAATTGGAGGGAAATTATTGAAGGCATTTTTAGCTAAAAACGCCATCAATAATCTCTTTTAAAAAATTGGAAGGGATTATTAAAGGCGTTTTTTGTCTAAAATGGCTTCAATAATCTCCTTATCAAAATTCAAGAAGATTATTGAAGGCGTTTTTTACCTGAAATGCCTTTCATAATCCCCTCTAAAATATTTGAGGGGATTGTTGAAGGCGTTTTTGCTCCTTATCAAAATTTAAGGGGATTATTGAAAGCATTTTCTTGCCTATGATATTTTTTGATACTTATTTGTACTTTTTTGAACCTTGTTTAAGCCATATTTTATGACTAATCAGCTGTCTTATAAGAAGTTTATGCTTTCCATATATCTTTGCTGGTGCAACTTAAAGCACAAACCGATATTTTTCATTTTTCTTGTCAGAACCTGATCTACTATTATTTTCATTTTCTCTCCAACCAAACAGCTTTTAATTTTCAATTTTCTTAATTGAATCTTGTTACAATTTTAGGTTTCTACACTCTTTTTGAATGTTTTTTAAGGTTTTCATAACGAAATTTACAAATTCTCATGATTTTCTTTTCAAATTCTATAAAATTCAGGTTGAACTCAAATATGGTTTCAAAACTGCACACCTAACCTATCTTTAGTCTTTTGATCAAAACTCAGTGAATTCTAGCTTGATTTACTTCAAAATTTTTTTCCTAGATTCCTAGTTCAAAAAGCTATAATCTAGTAAAAAGTCACCCTCAAATTCCATTTGTACAAGTACAGTTAATTCTTCAAATTTAAGGCTGAATCTAAAAGGCAGAATGATCCATGCATGAGAACTTGATGAATGATGATCCTCTCTCCTTCCAGGTGTTCGATTTGATTCTTTCATACTTTACATTCTTAGTTTTACATGTTTACTCGTTATTTTTTCATTGATTGCATTTATTTTCATGAATTCATTTGGTGTTTGGATAGATTTAGTTGTTAATGCTCTGTTTTTCTCTGTTTTGAGTATCACTTGAATTGCTAGTTCATTAAGCTAGTTTTTCTCTATTTTGCTGTCATTTTCTTGTTGAATTTTGTAGCAAACTTGATAGATGAATTGTTTCTTAGCTCATTTCAAGTTCATTTTCATTATAAGCTTCTAGACCTAATTTTTTCTTTCATCAACTCAGTGAGTTTCGATTGAATTTCACTTTATATTTTAGTTGTTTCTAGTTAATTATTGTATTTTCTTGCACTTTTGGTTCTTCAAATTAGTTTTCCTTTTGGTTCCTTAATTGATCTTTTCAATTCCAGTTTATGATCACTCACTTTAGCATCAATTAGATGTAGATCAATTAATTCACATTTGGTTACAAGTTAGTTGTTAGTTGCAGTTTTCTGTTCTTTTATTACATTGTGCCATTTTTCTGCAACTTTTGCTTTTCAAATTGATTTCTCATGATTTTTTTTGTAGATCTTTGAAATTCCAGCTTGTTTTGAAGAAAATTTAAAGGAACAAAAATGAAAATTCAGATTTAATAGACTAGTTTTGAAATGTATTCTATTTCAATTATATGTGTGTGTCTAGGGTTGGAGTTGGATTTGTTTTGCACCAATTGCTTTAAAGTTTGGGCTACGACACTTGTAATGTTGATAACTTATCTATAGAAGAATTTCCTTTATTTAATGTATCCTAAAGTTGATATGTGTTAAGATACTCTTACTTGTTTATTTGAATGAAGATCTAAATGTGGCCAAAGGGTTATTTTATCCCAAAAGTCAAGGAATTTGGGCTTTTTCCATAAATTGGTATGATTGAAAAAGGTTAAAAAAGGATGTTTTGGCTTCATGCTTTTAATATCGAAACAAGAAATTAAGTTAATCATTTTAGTATGACCCATTATAAAAAATTTAGTTTTAAGGTTCAATCTAATTATTTTGTCGCACCTATATATCACACTCATCTTGCTATTAACCATTGAGCTTGGGAGTTATATGCAACATGCCCTTTGTATTTATATCTCTTTCAATCAGAAACTTTTTTGTTGATGTCATCCCTTTAAATCTTACTCTTCTTCTACTTTTGTATCATAAAATAGCATGGCTAGCAATATTTTACATGTGTATGCCAATTGGATATGCATTCAGATGTGTTTACGATGGAATAGTAAGTTTTCTTTTCTAGCTTTTTTATAGGTATTTATTAAACTGATCTCCTTAATTCCTTCCTAGTTTAAGAATAAAAGAACCAGCCTTATTTCAAATATGCCAAGTTTTACTACTGTCCATATTTTATGATGCTCTATGCTCTGCTCATATGTTAATATGAGATAACTAGCTAAGAAGTTAGCAATCATTTAAATTGGCATTTTGCATTTTGGGTGGAAAACCATTGTGATGCTTCGATTGTATTATGGATTTTATTATTGACCCTTGCAGTTGAAAGGTGCATACTGTAGACCTATAAACTTGGATTGGTCTTCTATACTTTTTCCAATTACTTTATAATGATTCCATGATACAATTTTGCTGCCTGCTAAGTCTAAAAAGCATTGATCTCTGTAGACACAGTTGTACCATCAGTTTAAGGTGTAGCATAGTTAATTTATCCATTACACAATTGCATTTTCCTCTTGAAACTCTATTGTGTGGCTCATTTTATTTTGAAGGATTGGTTTATTTCCCTCTTGAAGCAATTTAAATCCATTTATTTCTATGAATTTATTTATGAGCTACAAATATGATTTGAAATGGTTTATCTTATAAACTTCATGGAATCAAATAATCTTTATCTTTTTTCCAATGCAATCAAACATGAACTTGATTGAGGATCTATCTCTCAGCCTTTCGTATATTCTATTTCCTTAAATTATATGGCTTTGTATTTCAAGTCTAGCAATTTCATAATGAAATATGCAAAATGGAAGAACTATGATTATGAAAGTCATTTTTGTGAAATGCACTAAGAAAGGGAGTGTACATCCTTTTGCCTTGTGCATTTATCTAGATCATTGGCCAAAAATGTATCTTAGTTTGTTGCTTTGGTTAAATCTATTTCTTTGTTATTTTTGCATGTATGTAATAATGAGATATTGTATATCTTCCTTGATTTTATCTTGCATTACAAATTTTATGGTACTTTTTATAGCTTATCCAGTGACATTTTTCAATCAGGATAGAACATGAAGTTGTGGAAAAGATAAATGAAATGCACTATGATGCATTTCTAACAACACATTTTGAGGTTCCTGGACAAATGTTCTCTTTAGCAATGGAAGCCAATAGGAGAATAGGCATTGTAGGTTCCATTCAAAGCAAGTGTGACTCATTCCATAGAGTCCGTTAATGGGTAAGAGGAAAACAAATGCAAAGTGGAATGTTATTGTATGTACTAAACTGTGTTACATGTATATTGGAACAAATTATGTATTTAGATATTAAAATATTTATAATATTCAATTTATGAATTTAAATTCATTTTTATTTCTTTTAACAATTTTTATTTAGTTATAATAAATATTAAAAGAAAATTAAAAAAAGTAAAATTTTTTATTTAGTGACGTTTGTATTTAAAAATGTCACTAAATGCTGAATTTAGTAACATTTGTATAAGAAAACACTGTTAAATTTAGTGACGTTTTTACTACAAACGCCATTATTTTCAGCATTTTACGGTGCTTTTAAACATAAACGTCGCTAAATTAGCGACATTTTTTATATAACCCATCACCAAAGTAATGGCGTTTTTTTTTTTATATAAAACACCAATAAATTAGTGGCATCTCAAAGATACAAATTAGTGGCATTTTCCAGAAAACATAACGTTCATCATTTTTCACGATGCATAAATAGCCAGCACTTCTGACTGGCATTTTTCACAAACGTCGTAAATATTTTAGTGGCGTTTTATAAGCACTGCTAAATATTTAAAAAATGCCACTAAAAACCTAAACCTTGTAGTGTGTATCTCCACACTTAATAAATATGGGATCGGGGGCACACAATAGTGCAATTTAAACAAAGGTGATTTGAAATGAGAGCAATGAATGAGGATATAAAAGGGAAAGAGGATTCCATGATTTGCTTTAGAAAAATAATTGTGTGCTTAGCACTTGCCTTGGCTTAGTCGAATAGGAGAGCCTTAATTAGCCAGCCAAAATTATTTATCCAAAAAAAATTAGCAGCCAAATTAATTGTAATGACGTAGTGGATCCCCCAGTTAGCTCATTCATTCCCTTTCCCTCTGAACAAACTCAGCAAGCAGAGGCTATCACCTACATGGACAGTGATTTGTTCAAAGATGCAGAAAATGGTGACATGGAACTATTGTTAGTAAATTTAAGAAAAAACAAAAATAGTAAGAAAGAAGAGAATATGGCTTTGAGGCGTGAATAACACTATCTTAAAGGCAATTATGCCTATAGGATACAACAAAGCCTTAAAACTCTCTAAATTAGAAGTAGTGAAATTGGTTAGGTAGAAAGATCTATTTATAATAAAATGAATAGTCATTAATCAAGCCAATTCAAAAAGTTATAATATTTTGTATAGTCATATTTTATTGTTTAAATAAACTTTATTTAAACAATCATATTTTTCACTGTTTAAACATATTTATTCAGAATTAATAATATTTCGAAATAAATAAAAAATAATAAAAATAAAAAGATTTAAAAATTAAATCTATTTGCCAAACAAACCCAAGTGCCCATCTTTGACTTTTTAAAATTGTCTGACCCACTAGGAAAACTCTCAACAAGTCCAAATGACTTAGCCTACTCCAACACTTAGTTCAATTACTTAAATAATATAAGTAATTTCTTTTAAACCATATATAAGTGATCTTTCTATTCAATGTTAATACACCACATTCTAAACTACCAACAACTATTTGAAAAGTATCAAGGTGATCTTCATTGCCTGGTTGATGGAAGGCAAAACACAGCGCTCCACATTCACTCCAGAACCGGAGGACGCCAGGTAGTCAAAAATGATAAACGGTTTCTGTGTTTTCGGAAAAGGAGATTTGAAAGAGATTTCTCCAGTAACTTTGTCAAGCAACTTGTCGACAAGTGCCCATCACTGCTACTGCAACCCAATGCCAAAGGAGAAATTCCATTGCCCGTAGCAGTTAGACATGGTCATTCTGATATAATCAAATTCCTTATTGAACGCGCCAAAGTATTGGAGCGTGAAGACCTGGAGAAAGCGTTGGAAGCAACCGGGAAGAAGCAGATGCTGGGAATGGCAGATAAGGAGGGAAATACTGCTTTGCATATGGCAGCTGAAAGTGCTAACCATGATGTGGTGCGACAACTGGTGGAGGAATTAGATCCTGACTTTTCATCCTCTGCTAATAAACGCGGTGAGACTCCAATCTACATAGCTGCCAAGGGAAGCAATCCTTCGGTGTCTGAGATATTGAATAATTGCAAATCAATGGAATGTGGCGGCCCTGATGGTAGAACTGCTTTGCATGCAGCAACCATGGTCGGGAAGGAAGGTAAGTGAGCTTATTATTTTGTTAGATCCACTGTTGTTTTGGGTTAATATAATTAAGACTATGATTGACACTTTTACTTTTTTTTTTTTTAAATTGAATTAAAAATTAGAAATTTAAACATAATAGAAAACCAAAGATAAATATAAAAAAAAAAACCAAAACAAAAATATCTTTTGAACAAAAATTTTTTAGTCTTTCACTCCTCATTTCACGTCATTAACCAAGTAATTAAACCACTTTTCCACTTGGCAAGGTAAGAAAAAAATAAATTCTTTTTTTATATATATAAATTAAAAAAAAAAAGTTCTTATCTTGATGTGGATATGATAATGTGGCAAAGTTCTTGCCATGTCTTAGGAGCTCGGTCCGTGATCTTTTAACGACTAAAGCAGCAAACAATAATATTTATCTATAATATAAATCTGACATATTTTTGGGTGCAATGTGGCATCTCATGAGCTTTTCTTATGTTCAATAATTAATTTAATTTTTAATTTTTTTTTTTAATTTTGTATGGAATCTATTTGATATTTTTATTTTTTTGTTATTTTAAATTAGATATTTTTGTAAAAAATAACAATAGAGGTGTAGATAAGACATTCATTTTTTTTTCTTTTTTGTTAATTTATTATTAAATTTCATAAGAAAATGAGGTCAAATAGTAACGTCACCTAGTTGTCCACGTGGCAACACTATTCGGCTTTTTTTTGTTAAGTTTTTTAATTTTTAATTAAATAAATTTCGTGAGAAAATAAGTTAATATAGATAAAAATGACAAAATAATCCATTTTTATGGATTTTGACCACTTCAGATCCAATAGGGGTGTTCTTTTTTTAAATTGATATTTGGTTGGGAGAGGATTTATTTTTTCAAAAATCGTGGATTGGAGGCAAGTTTAGTTTTTTTTTTGCCTCGCGATATAAAAAAATATGTTTATTTATTATTTATTTAATTATATATATACATATATTATATTAATAAATTTATTTTTAATATATTAATTTGATACAAATAAAACATTTGTATATAATTAAGATGAAATTATATAAAAAATTATATTTTTATTAACATTATTAATTAAAATTATTAAATTAATTTCAAATCAAATTAGGTCAAATGTATGCATATATATATATAGCTGGTCAAAATCGGGTATACAAAAAAAAAATGATGTCAAGTAAGAGTTAGAGTATGATTAAAATTATTAAAGAGTCGGATCGACGTTAGGTCAATTTTCCAACCCAACCAGCACCATATCTAAATGTAAGGTGTCTATGTGGCACCCCCATTTGTTTTTTTTTTTTTTCTTTGGCTTTTTCTCTAATTTTAGCTTTTTTTCTTATTAATTATCTATTTTAGTATTTCTTAATTATGTTTGGAAAGATAAATGGTTAATAGAGGTCTTCACATGACACCCCCGTTTGGTTTCCTTTTTTTGGCCTTTCATTTTTTGTTTTTTCTAATGAGATAAATTTCGTAAAAAAATGGGTCACCTAGAGATAAGAATGATAAAATAAATTGTATTTGATAGGTTTCGACCCACCTCAATCTAATAGGGACAATTTTTTTCATTTGAAAATTGGGACCAGGTGGGGGTCGGGGCAATTTTTTTCCTTTTGAAATTTAGGATCAAATTGGAGGTAGGTTTGGGGTGTCTTGCTTCGACCTCCTTGAGATATATATATAAAATATATATTTTATTATTTATTTGTTTATTTTTATATTTATATATATGTATTATATTAATCATATTATTATTTAATATTAATTAAATAAAAATTATATTTATATATAATTTATATTAAAAAATAATTATTTTATTTTTTTATACTTGAGACTATCAGGATTTGATCTTTGATCACTAGAAGTATAAGTTCAACACTTTATCAATAGATCATGTAATTGTTGGCAAAAAATAATAGTTTTTTTAAATATTTTACTAAATTAAAATTATTGAATTCATTTAAAGTCAAGCTAGATCAGATGCAATTATAAATATATGTGTAAGATTGGGTCTGAGTATAAAAAAATAACTCGATACCAGTTCTGAGTTGGAGCCAATTTGAATTATTAAATAATCAAAACAGGTTTAGGCAAGTAAAAAGCAATCTTGACCTAACCCGTTATCATCCCTAAATAGAGGTATCTACATAATACTTAAATCTTACTCCTTTTCCTTCTTCTTTTTTTTTTTGACCCATTCCTTTTTTTTTTAGTTTTATCTTTCTTTTGTTTTTTTTCTAATTTTTAATTTTAGTATTTCTTAACTACGTTTTAAAAGATAAATTTGAAAATGTGAATTTTGATTTGATTTGTGATATAAGTTATGAGAAAGAAATACACATTGTACACAAATTAATTAATAAATTTTCACTAATCAATATTTTTATTAAAAAATTATAGATGAAACTATATTTACTGATTAAATTCATTATGAACACTATTTATTACAAACAACAAAATTTAACTCGTGTTGTGAGTTTGTATCTAGTAAATATTAATAATTAAAATATATTTTTAACATTAAATGATGAACATAGAAAAATCTCACAAAATATTTCATATATATATATATATATTTCTCTGTGTGTGTATATATATATATATATACACCAGTACGGTTGAACTTTTTCTCTTCGTTTTGTTTTGGTAGAATCAGCGAGGATAATAATAGAGGCAAAAAAGCATTTAACAAAAGAAACTGATGACAAAGGGCGGACTCCACTTCACTATGCCGCGCATTTCGGTTTCCGTTCAATTGCGCAACTGTTGTTAAAAGCCGATCCATCTACTGCTTATATAACTGATAAAGAGAGAGGGACGACGGCTCTTCATATGGCAGCTTGGATTGGCTGCACAGACATAATGGAAGACATTATCTCCTACTGTCCAGGTTGTTGTGAAATTGTGGACAAAAGAGGATGGAATTTTCTTCACTTTGCAGTCGTTTCTTTAAAACCGAGAGAATTAAAGAGATTCTTATTTGATGATAACAATAAGATTAAGGATTTACCAGTTAGAAATCTTATAGATGAAAGGGATATCAAGGGGAACACGCCTTACCATGTCCTGCTTTTTAGGAATTGTTATAGTGCTAAAGATTATGGAAAAGTTATTCGTATTTTTAAACTTCATGGATCCGAAGGACGTTTCCACCCATATTCAAGTCTAGAATCGAAGGTACGACAGCTGGCTCCACCCTACTTTAATTAAGTTTTACATTTCCTATTATATATATATATAATTTTACATTTTATCATTGTCATTATATATTTGATTGGAAATTTTTTTTTTAAATTCTACCTATAAGCAAGTTAAATAGACATTTATTTTTTTTATTTATAGTTTTTCTTTTTAATTGAGACAGTCAGGATTATAAATTTCTTTTTTTTTTACTTGGTTGTGTTCTTACATTAAATATGTTTTTATGTGAATCCAAAATTTAACATAGGTAGTTGATACAGTTATTTTTAAAAATATTCAGAATAGATCTGAAACTTGAATCCTAAAACCTACAATTTCTTTTCCTATTCTTATTTATATATATACTTCAATATATATTTATATATTTATATATTTATATGTTCTGATATAAATAAATAGTTTATTTCATTTGCAGAATCAAATATATCTTCAACAAAATAAAAAATATAATAAATAAGAATATTTTTTTAAAGCAAACAAATTATTTTTATTTAAATATCGAATTAGTAGATTTTTTTATTTAGAACATTGGATTATGCAATGAGAAGGAAGTTTCTATCATTTCATATATCTCACTTTTTCCATCCCAAAATTCTATAGAATGATCAAAATTAATCATTGTTGAAATCAACGCGTAATTATGTGCTGCAAATGGAACAGACTATGGAATTTATGAAAGATACTAATAATGCAGAAGTGGCGGGGAAACCGGTTCACCGCCACTTCCGTAAGATTGTGAAGGAGGTGGAGAAGAAGGATATTGCCGAACACGAAATTGACCAAAAATCTAGGGAGAACCATTTACTGGTGGCAACGCTTGTAGCAACCGTAACATTTGCCGCAGCATTCACAGTACCTGGTGGATACAAGACTAAGCAAGGCACTGCGACCTTGAGTCGTGACTCAGCTTTTCAAGCCTTCATTATAACAGATACCCTGGCATTTGTTTCCTCTCTTTTAGCCATCTTCCTTCACTTTCTCTTTGTGCTTTTCTCTCCGACCAAATTCTATGTCCCAGTTCGTTGGAAAAGTCTGGCGGATTGGTTACCTTTTATGGCAATGGCAGCGATGGTGGTTGCTTTCAGCACAGGCACTTACGCAGTGTTGCAATCTTCCTTGGGGTTTGCTATCGCCACTTGTTTCCTTGGCCTCGTATTCTTCTCCGGTCTGCTCATACCCTTTATTTTACCTTTTTGTTAATTTATCATATTAATTATTTTATTTATTTTCTTACTGACATCGCAGTTCTTAATTATTAAAATAAACTTCCTTCAACTGATATGTTTTATTAGTTAAATTTTACAAATTTTTATCATCTATTTCGTATTTACCTTAAGTAAATTGTCTTAAATTGACTTTTTATTGTTCTTATTAAATTAATGTGCTCTGACAGGTACTCATTCCTCCCAACTCTAACGCCTGACATCTTATAACACATCATTAACACGTGATAACCAACAGTCATTAATGTCTTGAATCATATACTAAGTATTAATATAACTCTATATTATTGGCTCCTCTTTTCAATCATTAATGTGCCCCATTATTTCTTTTGGATAGGTAAGGAAACTCTTTTCTTAATTAATTATTTTAATTTAATCTTTATTCTATGAATTTCCTTTTGATTATTACATTATACATTTGCATGAGGCCTGCAATTATGAAGTTTCAGATTTTAAGTTTTATTATGTGTGAGTTTAATTATTTAGTTATTTTTTAGATTGTGAATTGATTATTAAATTATTATAACTTAATTATGATATAATAATTAATTAATTAATTATATAAATAAAATACTTAAATTATATTTGTAATAATTTTAAAAAATACTATTTCACGGACAAAAGTCCCAAATGCTTCAACCCAAGTTTGAATGTCGACCTTTTTTTATTTTTTTCTTTTTAAGTCGAGATATTCTTTTAGCATCTCCATAACTTCCAAGGTCTTTTACTTGCATTAAGCACTGCAACCATTGAATCAGCTTCGATAACTAAAGATTTAGTAGAAGCCAAACATAATTGCAAAAAGCTTCTAAAGCCACTTTAATAGCATGTGCTTCAGCATAATTTGAATCAAGCATAACCATAAGACAAAAGGACAGGTTATATCTTTAAGTCAGCATTGAAAATTTGGGTCACTTCAAGATAATTTTGGGCTCGAGCTGTCTTAGATTTGGATCCTATCAAATTCAAGCTACTTTGGGTTAAGTCCCTTTTTTTTTTTTTCCCCAAGTTTGATCGATCATTCATTATTACAATTCAAATATTCTCAAGTTTTACAAGTTTTAAATCAAATACATCTCGAGTTTGTTTTCAGATTAATTTACATTCAACTTGCTTTCACTTCATATTGTTTTGATTCAAAATTTTTCACATTAAAAAATCTAAGTTACTAAGTCAATTCAAATCAAATTAAAATTTGATCTGAAACCATTTGGACGATTTCCTGGGCTTGATAAAATTTTGCAACCTCTATCTTTTGTGCAATAATTCAATAACTCATAACTTTAAATCCAAATTTATGAGTTATTGGATTATTTTGGAAGGACTTTGGAACATTTAAACCAAATTTAAATTTTGAACTTTGAGACAAGGTAAATTAAAGTCATGCTTGTTTCTTTTAATTCTTGCTATGTTACCCCTATATATTTGGTTTGATATTCTTGTTTATCTCTATATTGACATATTAGTTGTTGCCATGGAAGCTAAATTTGGACCGGTTTATATTACATGAAGTGAGCTTTGTAGATATATATATATATATATATATCATTTGTTTATCTATCAGTCTATATAAAAATCTAAATTCTAAAAACTTTAAAAGTGATTAACTTAAATACTCTTATAACATTTCATATGAAGAAAATTATCTTTAAATATGTAGCTTTTCTTAATTATTTTTAAGTTTAATGTAAATTAACTAAAATTAAAAGTAGAGTTTATGTGAAATTAAACTATTTGACATTTTAAAATTTTAATTTCAAAAGTATTAAAAGTGATTGACTAAAGTATCTTAATAATTTTTTTATAAAGTCTAATTTAAATGAATTTTTTTTATTATTAGACTCCTTTTTATAATTAGACTTAAAAGTATTAAAAGTGATTGACCAAATACCTTTAATAAAATTTTAATTCCAAAAATGTTAAAAGTGATTGATTAAAATACCATTAGTAATTTTTTTTATAAATTTTAATTTAAATGAATTTTTTTATTATTAGACTCTTTTTTATAATTAGACTCATATTAAGATACAAAATATTATTTTTTACATCAAATAAAAAAAAAATAGAATGAGATCAAAACTTATTAGTGTACATAAAAATAGGACAATAGTTTTGTTTTTAATTGTTGTAAAAATAATTGCACATATAGTTTATGTTGATAAATAAATTTATTAAAGATAATCGTAATTAAGTTATTAAAGTATATTTATTTTTCTATTTTTTCCTTTCAATTTTTTGTTTTAATTGATTTGCTAACTTTATATGTATGCTAATGATTTTATTGTTTGTTTGTTTTGTAAGTTGACCATTTGATCATTAATAACATAATTAAATCCCTTTAGTCCCTTAAAATAATTCATTAATATATATCATTTTTACATTTTAGTCTAACCTCTATGATTAATTTCTCTTTTGTATTTTTCCTCTAAAATTTTATAATTGTTATTCTAATGAACAAAACTAATATTAAATCAAATACAAATCAATTGCACATCTTTCACAAACAATTAACACTATGTGATTCATTAAACACTTCAATTTGACTTATCACTTGTAGAATTAAATGATTTAGGAGGTGATAGTGTTACCAATAGCTTAAAATTGAATCTCGTCAAATTGTCATAGGAATTGTTCACATTGATTAAAACAATGAACAATTTAATATTCTCTCAATTTTTATCTTAATGTACATATATATGATTAATTTCTATTTCAAGATGATTTAATCTTTCTCAATTGTATTAAATTGCTCACTTTTGTTTGTCATTAGGTAGTTGAACGATCTAATGTGAATTTCTATAAGTAAAGAATTATCAAATGAACTAAAATTAAATGTTTTTGGTTTTAAAACCATATTTTAAATGAGTTTATATAAAAGTTACATTCATTTATAAAAATTTATGCTATTAATGCTTAAAATGAAATTATTATAAATTACATATGTGCTACATAACAAGTTTGTTATTTTGGGAATTTATTTTATTTCTTTTTAATTCTTAAAAATATTTTTATATAATAAGAATTTATGTCAATAAAAATTTCAAATAAAAGAAAACTTATGCTTTCAATTGTTAGAACGTAAAATTACATTTAATTGATGAAAACACTAATGGAAGACTACCCTTTACAAAAAAAAATAAGACAAAAAATTGACTTGTTATGTAGAACTCTATTTTTTTTCATATGGCAAAAAGGTTAGTGTTATATGATATTTTAATGAATAATATATAAATGTATTGATTTTAAATTTTTTTAAAATTAATATGAAACTATTTTATTAGGAGAAACATTATTTACTATTTCATTTTTTCCCTTGTACCAATTGAATAATGTTCATTGCTATATCAAAATTTTAAAGATTACTGTACTATGTAATATTTATTCAAAAATATTGGAATTCATCAAATCAATAATCACTATTATATTTAATATAAAAAATATTATTATAAATTATAATTTAATTAAACTCGAGTGATTTAAGGCCGTTTATTAGCAATACTTATTTGATAAATCTTTATTTAATTGTGTATTTAGTATTTCAGTTATTTTGAATTTTGACTTTTCATAATTTCAAGTTAGATTTAGACTTAAGATCAAGGATCAACTAGGTTTAGTCATGTTTTATGATCTATTACTATTTATTGTATACTTAATTATTCGCTTTTGTACTTGAGCAAATTTTATTCAATAACTGGTGTATTCTTCTCTTTATTTAAAATGTAATATTTAAATCATCTTAAATCCAAATAAAAAAACATACTCAATTAGTTATAATTAAAATTTTACTTTAGAAACATTCGTAAAAAGTAATTAATTAATTTACCCATAAAGACAATAAAAATGAGACATTGAATATGAACAAAAAAGAGAAGTTTAAATAAGAAACTTTTAAATTATTTCGAAAAATGAATACTTTGATTAGGTTACTATTTTAATTCGAATTTTAATTACATTCAATCATTTCGGGTTGTACATAATTACTAAGTTGTCAACTTTTTAAAATCAATTGAAATTAAGTTACGTTAGTTCATTTTTATAATTATATGTATTAGATTATTTTTAATTAAATTAAAATTTTAAATGAGTAAAAATTTTATTTATATTCAATTTAAAATTTAAATTATTTCAAGTTAGAGTTAATTAATCTATGTTATTTTTAACTATACTTTTATATCACTGATAATAAACTTCAAAATTAAGGTGAGTAGTTGGTCAATTTGGTCGATTTAGTTTTAAAAAATTGATAACTGACTTAATCAATTTTTATTTTTCAAATAATTAAACTGAAAAAAAATTCTCAAATAATTAATTATTGAAAATTTAATAATTAATCAATGATAACTCAATATAAATCTTAGATAATTTAGTAATAAATTAGTGATAATCAGTTTCATTGTTGAAAAAGGTTCACCATAAGGAGAACTAGCGAAAACAGATGAAGGGTTTTCTCAAATCAAATTGCCGTTGTAGGATGTCGAATCACCTAGCTGATATATGGCTTCAAACTGGCAAGTCCGAAGACTAATTGCATGGCATGAAGAGGAAAAAAGAACAACAAACAAGAAACAGAGGACGAGAAATGGGAAAAGAAGCAAGGTAGCCATATTTCTTTATAGTGATCCTGAAACAATAAGCTCCAGGGAAAACTTCAGTTATGGCTATGACTGTGTCTATGACTATGATATGGAGCTGTGCCTCTGATGCGTGAGTTATATACAGTAGAAATGAGCCCGCGCAATACGGTGGGTTCAAATTTTTTTATTAATTAAAATAATTTTCTAAATTAGTTCATATAATTTATAGTTAATTTTCATTTTTAATTATTTTGATACTAATTTTAATAAAATTAAATAAATTTTGTTGTCAATTGTGGTGTAGAAGTAGAAAATAAAATAACTATTATTAATGTTGATGTTCATAGCAAGATTAAAAAAACAAAAAGAAAGACAAAACATTTGCTTCATAATGGATTCTAGTACATAACAAATGACAAATTTAAGAATTAATGTTAAATTTGCATCATTGTTATATGAAGAAAAAATACAATAGTCAAGAAAATTTATGTTACGTTTCCTAGCTAATAAATAGATAATGGTAATATAACAACAATAGTAAAAATAATCAGGAACGTCAAAGATTTTGGATAAGATGAATGATATCTCTTACCTAAAATTTTCATAAGGGAAGGCTCTATTTCTCTTAATTTTGATGCTTCTTATCAATAATTTATTTGCGTAAAAGTTGTAAAATACTAAAAAATATAAATATAAATAATGAAAAAATGATAAAAAAAAATATTGTTAAAAAATAAAGAATGAGAAAATTTAATCAGAATAAACAAAATAATATATCATAATTAAAAATATATATCATGCATACAACATCTTGCAATTGGGAGATTAAATAAGTACAAAATAACACGTAATTTAAAATTAAATAATAACTTACAATATAACAAAATGATAACTAAAATCCTATGTAAACATAAAAATGACATATGCCTTGATTAAGTTACACTTGTGTAGTAACACAACTACATAAGTAGCAAATATAATATACAATTAGTAAAAAAAATTCCAAATTGCAAACAAATTCCTTAACCCATTATTTAGTAACATTTTAAATGAGTATGTACATGTATCTTTTTAAACGTTAATACTAAAATTTTATTATAAAAAAATTTTTTAGAATTTTTTTTTTTTTTTGCTAGAGTATGACGGGTAGTCACTTTAAAAGAACATCAACAGGTTAGAAGGAGAAAAAAAAGACAAATGGCAAGGAAGAGGCGACTGGTGAAGAAGCTGTTGGTTCCTTTCAAAAAGAGACGGTGAGAGAATTAAGAGTTTAGAAAGAGGAGGGGAAAAATATTAAAAAAAATAAAAATTGGGATTTTATAGCTGTACCTAAATGGTGCATTTAGGGAAAGAGGAAAGATGTCATAATCATTTTTGTCAAGGTAACTCGACATGAAAATGGAGTCCCCACCATTTTTAAAACTAGTATGTTGGTCGCTTAAAAAATTTTATTTTTTTAATAAAATCTAAAAATTAATTAAGTTTTTTTTTAGAAAAACACTTTAGTTTATGAGATCAAATTTGGATTTGAGAATTTAGTTGCACATGATGAAAAATTAACAACTTCACAATGTCTATTCAAAGAATAATACAAATTAATCATGTGTTATCTTTTTAATCTTGATTAAAATGATTTTAATTTTGAAATTTTATTATTTTTTATTATTTAAATATTAAAAAAAATTTAAATCCTTTATGAGAATTTAAGTATAACTTAAGAAATTTTCTTATCTCAATAGTATTAAAAAAAATCACTTAACTTCTTGAAGACATTCCATTATTGAATTATTTCGATATTTAAATATATTTTATCATTAAAAAATCTTAAATTAATTATAAAATATTTTATTTGAAAAATAAATCAAAATTCTTTTATTAAAAAGAAATCTCAAAATTCTCCGAATACTTTGGTAAACTTTTTTAAAAATATTTTCTCACCACAAAAAATGTCAAGAAAATCACCTGTCTTTTTTTTACTTCCATAATCGAAAAGAATTTAATTTACTTTCAAAAGATATAGATTTATTATTAAATTTATTTATTAAAAAGTACATTTTTTATTAGAAACTTTTCAAACTTCTCTCATCACGGTTAGTAAGATTTGAAAAAAAATTCTCACCTTAGAATTTTCAATAAAAATTATTACTTGTGATTTTAATTGAATTCCACCATCAAAAAATTTTATTTACTCTCAAAATTTTTATAAATTTTTAAAAGGAAAATAAAATTTCTTTTTGTCCAAAATTTTTGAAATTCTTACTCCCAATGATCTTGCTAAGATTTGAAAAACCTTTAGAAATTTTCATTAAAATCTCCAATTTTAATTTATTTTAATATCATCACTGAAAATTTATATTTCTTTCTAAATTTTGTTTATTAATTTTTAAATCTATTATTAGTAATCAAAATAATTATAAAAAATTTAAAATTTTTATTACCTCATATTTTTTTATGTTACATCCAAATTTAAAAATTTGAATATGCAAAAAAGAAAATCAAATAAAATGAAATTACAAAATAAAACTACAAAAAATAAGGGTGGCGGGTTCTGGAACCCCTTATCTTTGTGTGATCTTCGTGTGTGTGTGTGTGTGTGTGTGTGTGTGTTTTAATATAAACATATATTTTCTTCTTTTTTTTTTAATTTATTTTATTTCTTTTTCTTCTCACTAAAAACACCCTCTCAAAGTCTTCCACCTCTCTCAAAAACTAGCAGTTTCTAAAACCAGATTTCGGCGGTTGGTTGCCACACCGGCCTCTGCTTTTCATCGCCGACTGTCGGCCACTAGTATTAAAAAAATCCAAAAAAATTCCTTGTTCCCTCCTCTTTCCTTCCATCTTGATGGATTTTATCAAGATCCATTGTAAAAAACTCATTGCAAAAAATATCTTGTTTCCCTTGTAGGAAAACAAGTCAAATCCATTCTGCTTTGGATTATTAGAATTAATTTACCGTTTGGGATAATTATCTTAATTTTCTCCAATTAGGAGTACTTCTAATTTACGTTAGACAAGAAAAATTCTCAGAAATAATCAAGTATAAAGACCAAATTTAAACTATATATATGAGTTTGCATCATCACAAAATAAAAAATTCCGTGGATCATACAAGTAGTGAATTTCACCATCCCAAACGGGAGGGTCAGCTGCCTTAAAATTTGCTTGTACTTGTCTCAACTTCATTGATGTTTAACCTATCAAATGCCTATATTTTACTGGGTTTCACCCAAAACAAATTCTCATAGAGTTTTCTACTAATTGTAAAAAGGAGAAAAAATTGGTAGTTGGTCCATAAACCTGGACTATTCCTTGTCCCAATCATTATGCCTTGTGCTCATGCATCTGATCCATCACATTGAGCGCCCAAATTGGGCAAATATATTAGACAGGAAAATGGTTTTTGAATTTTTTGACTTTGTTTTGTTCATGAAAAACATGAGAAAAATATATATAGAGAAAAATCTGTCTATTATTCCCTTTTAAACTTTAATTGGATACCAAGGATTGAGGGGATATGCTTCTTTGATTTCTTAATAAATTTTTCTAGTTGGGAAAAAGGAAAAGATGATAAGCTTTTGTCATTGCTCAAAAGAAATTTTATCCGAATGGTGTTTAGGAACAAAATCGAAGGTACGACAGCTCCACCCTACTTTAATTAAGTTTTACATTTCCCATTATATATACATAATTTGACATTTTATCATTGTCATTATATATTTGATTGGAATTTTTTTTTTAATTCCAGCTACAAGCAAGTTAAATAGACATTTATTTTTTTTATTTATAGTTTTTTTTTTTAATTGAGACAGTCAAGATTATAATTTTCGGTTGTTTTACTTGGTTGTATAGTTCTTATATTTAAACATGTACTTATGTAAATCCAAAATTTAAGGTAGTTGGATAATATAATTACCCTTAAGAAATGATATCTAGAATAAGTTTGAAATTTAAATTTCAATATTTACAATTTCTTCATTTATTCTTAGACTGTACCTCTTATACACAAAAAAATATATTCTTCAAAAAATATATATGTTCTTATGTTTTTTGATATAAATAAATAGTTCATATAATTTGTAAACTCAAATATATCTTCAATAAAATAAAAAATAAAACAAATAAAACTATTTTTTAACTGCAAACAAAGTATTTTTATTTAAATATTGAATTACTAGAGTTTTTTTATTTGTAACATTGGATTATGCAATGAGAAGTATGGTTCTATCATTTCATATATCTCATTTTTCAATCCCAAAATTCTATAGAATGATAAAAATTAATCATTGTTGAAATCAACGCGTAATTATGTGTTGCAGATGAAACAGTCCTTTAAGGAATCGTTTAAAGATATAGCTAATAATGCAATAGTGGCGGGGTCCCCGGTTTACTACTACATCCTTAAGACTGCGGAGGAGTTGGAGAAGGATATTCCCGAACACGAAATTGAACAAAAAGCTAGGGAGGCCCATTTACTGGTGGCAACGCTTGTAGCAACCGTAACATTTGCCGCAGCATTCACAGTACCTGGTGGATACATGAGTGAGCAAGGCACTGCGACCTTGAGTCGTAACTCAGCTTTTCAAGCCTTCATTATAACAGATACCCTGGCATTTGTTTCCTCTCTTTTAGCCATCTTCCTTCACTTTATCTTAGTGCTTTACCCTCCGTCGACCAAATTCTATTACCTAGTTCGTTGGAAACGTCTGGCGGATTGGTTAACTTTTTCGGCAATGGTAGCGATGGTGGTTGCTTTCAGCACAGGTACTTACGCAGTGTTGCAATCTTCCTTGGGGTTTGCTATCGCCACTTGTTTCCTTGGCCTCCTGTTCTTTCCCTGTCTGCTCATGCTCCTTTATTTACCGTTATTTTAAATTATCATATTAATTATTTTATTTATTTTCTTACTGACATTGCAGTCCTTAATTATTAAAATAAACTTCCTTCAACTGATATGTTTTATTAGTTAAATTTTACAAATTGTTATCATCTATTTTCTTATTTACCTTTAGAGTAAATTGTTCTTAACATTGACTTTTATTGTTCTTATTAAATTAATGTACTCTGACATGAACTCATCCTCCCAATTATAATGTCCGACATCTTATAACACATACATATACGTATAACCAACAGTCATTAATGTCTAAAATCATATACTAACAGTATTAAATAATAACTCGATATTTATTGCTCCTCTTTTCAATCACTAATGTGCCCTTTATTTCTTTTGGATAGTAAGGAAAATCTTTCCTTATAATTATTTTAATTTAATCTTTATTCCATGAATTTCCTTTTGATTATTACATTATACATTTGCATGAGGCCTGCAATTATGAGGTTTTAGATTTTAAGTTTTATTATATGTGAGTTTAATTATTTAGTTATTTTTTTAGATTGTGAATTGATTATTAAATGATTATAACTTAATTATGATGTAATAATTAATTATTTAATTAATTATATAAATAAAATACTTAAATTATAATTGTAATAATTTAAAAAAAATACTATTTCACGGACAAAAGTCCCTAATGCTTCAACTCAAGTTTGAATGTGAGCCTTTTTTTTTTTTAAAGTCAAGATATTCTTTTAGCATCTCCATAACTTCCAAGGTCTTTTACTTGTATTAAGCACTGCAACCGTTGAATCAGCTTCGATAATTAAAGATTTAGTACAAGCCAAACATAATTGCAAAAAGCTTCTAAAGCCACTTTAATAGCATGTGCTTCAGCATAATTTGAATCAAACACACCTATAAGACAAAAGGACGGGTTATATCTTTAAATCAGCATTGACATTTGGGTCACCTCAAGATAATTTTGGGCTCGAGCTGTCTTAGATTTGGATCCTATCAAATTCAAGCTACTTTGGGTTAAGTCCCTTTTATTTTTTTTTCCCCAAGTTTGATCGATCATTAATTATTACAATTCAAATATTCTCAAGTTTTACAAGTTTTAAATCAAATACATCTCGAGTTTGTTTTCAGATTAATTTACATTCAACTTGCTTTCACTTCATATTGTTTTGATTCAAAATTTTCCACATTAAAAAATCTAAGTTACTAAGTCAATTCAAATCAAATTAAAATTTGATCTGAAACCATTTTGACGATTTCCCGGGCTGGATGAAATTTTGCCACCTCTATCTTTTGTGCAATAATTCAATAACTCATAACTTTAAATCCAAATTTATGAGTTATTGGATTATTTTGGAAGGACTTTGGAACATTTAAACCAAATTTAAATTTTGAACTTTGAGACAAGGTAAATAAAAGTCATGCTTGTTTCTTTTAATTCTTGCTATGTTACCCCTATATACTTGGTTTGATATTCTTGTTTATCTCTATATTGACATATTAGTTGTTGCCATGGAAGCTAAATTTGGACCGGTTTATATTACATGAAGTGAGCTTTGTAGATATATATATATATATATCATTTGTTTATCTATCAGTCTATATAAAAATCTAAATTCTTAAAACTTTAAAAGTGATTAACTTAAATACTCTTATAACATTTCATATTAAGAAAATTATCTTTAAATATGTAGCTTTTCTTAATTATTTTTAAGTTTAATGTAAATTAACTAAAATTAAAAGTAGAGTTTATGTGAAATTAAACTATTTGAAATTTTAAAATTTTAATTTCAAAAGTATTAAAAGTGATTGATTAAAGTATCTTAATAATTTTTTTATAAAGTCTAATTTAAATGAATTTTTTTTTTATTATTAGACTCCTTTTTATAATTAGACTCAAAAGTATTAAAAGTGATAGACTAAATACCTTTAATAAAATTTTAATTCCAAAAATGTTAAAAGTGATTGATTAAAATACTATTAGTAATTTCTTTTATAAATTTTAATTTAAATGAATTTTTTTTTATTATTAGACTCTCTTTTAAAATTAGACTCATATTAAGATACAAAATATTATTTTTTACATCAAATAAAAATAAAAATAGAACGAGATCAAAACTTATTAGTGTACATAAAATAGGACAATAGTTTTTTTTTAATTGTTGTAAAAATAATTGCACATATAGTTTATGTTGATAAATAAATTTATTAAAGATAATCGTAATTAAGTTATTAAAGTATATTTATTTTTCTATTTTTTTCCTTTCAATTTTTTTGTTTTAATTGATTTGCTAACTTTATATGTATGCTAATGATTTTATTGTTTGTTTGTTTTGTAAGTTGACCATTTGATTATTAATAACATAATTAAATCCTTTTAGTCCCTTGAAATAATTCATTAATATATATCATTTTTACATTTTAGTCTAACCTCTATAATTAATTTCTCTTTTGTATTTTTCCTCTAAAATTTTATAATTATTATTTTAATGAATAAAACTAATATTAAATCAAATACAAATCAATTGCACATCTTTCGTAAACAATTAACACTATGTGATTTATTAAACACTTTAAACACTTTAATTTAACTTATCACTTGTAGAATTAAATGATTGAGGAGGTGATGGGGTTATCAATAGCTTAAAATTGAATCTCGTCAAATAGTCATAGGAATTGTTCACATTGATTAAAACAATGAACAATTTAATATTCTCTCAATTTTTATCTTAATGTGCATATATATGATTAATTTCTATTTCAAGATGATTTAATCTTTCTCAATTGTATTAAATTGCTCACTTTTGTTTGTCATAGGTAGTTGAACGATCTAATGTGAATTTCTATGAGTAAAGAATTATCAAATGAAGTAAAATTAAATGTTTTTGGTTTTAAAACCATATTTTAAATGAGTTTATATAAAAGTTACATTCATTTATAAAAATTTATGCTATTAATGCTTAAAATGAAATTATTATAAATTACATATGTGCTACATAACAAGTTTGTTATTTTGGGAATTTATTTTATTTCTTTTTAATTCTTAAAAATATTTTTATATAATAAGAATTTATGTCAATAAAAAATTTCAAATAAAAGAAAATTTATGCTTTCAATTGTTAGAACGTAAAATTACATTTAATTGATGAAAACACTAATGGAAGACTATCCTTTACAAAAAAAAAAATAATAAGACAAAAAATTGCCTTGTTATGTAGAACTCTATTTTTTTTCATATGGCAAAAAGGTTAGTGTTATATGATATTTTAATGAATAATATATAAATGTATTGATTTTAAATTTTTTTAAAATTAATTTGAAACTATTTTATTAGGAGAAACATTATTTACTATTTCATTTTTTCCCTTGTACCAATTGAAAAATGTTCATTGCTATATCAAAATTTGAAAGATTACTGTACTATGTAATATTTATTCAAAAATATTGGAATTCATCAAATCAATAATCACTATTATATTTAATATAAAAAATATTATTATAAATTATAATTTAATTAAACTCGAGTGATTTAAGGCTGTTTATTAGCAATACTTATTTGATAAATCTTTATTTAATTGTGTATTTAGTATTTCAGTTATTTTGAATTTTGACTTTTCATAATTCAAAGTTAGATTTAGACTTAAGATTAAGGATCAACTATGTTTAGTCATGTTTTATGATCTATTACAATTTATTGTATACTCAATTATTCGCTTTTGTACTTGAGCAAATTTTATTCAATAACTGGTGTATACTTCCCTTTATTTAAAAAGTAATATTTAAATCATCCTAAATCCAAATAAAAAAACATACTCAATTAGTTATAATAAAATTTTACTTTAGAAACATTCATAAAAATTAATTAACTAATTTAACCATAAAGACAATAAAAATGAGACATTGAATATGAACAAAAAAGAGAAGTTTAAATAAGAAACTTTTAAATTATTTCGAAAAATGAATACTTTGATTAGGTTACTATTTTAATTCGAATTTTAATTACCTTCAATCATTTCAGGTTGTACATAATTACTAAGTTGTCAATTTTTTAAAATCAATTGAAATTAAGTTACGTTAGTTCATTTTTATAATTATGTGTATTAGATTATTTTTAATTAAACTAAAATTTTAAATGAGTAAAAATTTTATTTATATTCAATTTGAAATTTAAATTATTTCAAGTTAGAGTTGATTAATTCATGTTTTTTTTAACTATACTTTTATATCACTGATAATAAACTTCGAAATTAAGGTGAGTAGTTGGTCAATTTGATCGATTTAGTTTTAAAAAATTGATAACTGACTTAATCAATTTTTATTTTTCAAATAATCAAACTGAAAAAAAATTCTCAAATAATTAATTCTTGAAAATTTAATAATTAATCAGTAATAACTCAATATAAATTTTAGATAATTTAGTAATAAATTAGAGATAATCAGTTTCATTGTTGAAAAAGGTTCACCATAAGGAGAACTAGCGAAAACAGATGAAGGGTTTTCTCAAATCAAATTGCCGTTGTAGGATGTCGAATCACCAAGCTGATATATGGCTTCAAACTGGCAAGTCCGAAGACTAATTGCATGGCATGAAGAGGAAAAAAGAACAACAAACAAGAAACAGAGGACGAGAAATGGGAAAAGAAGCAAGGTAGCCATATTTCTATATAGTGATCCTGAAACAATAAGCTCCAGGGAAAACTTCAGCTATGGCTATGACTGTGTCTATGACTATGATATGAAGCTGTGCCTCTGATGCATGAGTTATATACACTAGAAATGAGCCCGCGCAATACGGAGGGTTCAAATTTTTTATTAATTAAAATAATTTTCTAAATTAGTTCATATAATTTATAGTTAATTTTAATTTTTAATTATTTTGATACTAATTTTAATAAAATTAAATAAATTTTGTTGTCAATTGTGGTGTAGAAGTAGAAAATAAAATAACTATTATTAATGTTGATGTTCATAGCAAGATTAAAAAAACAAAAAGAAAGATAAAACATTTGCTTATAATGGATTCTAGTACATAACAAATGACAAATTTAAGAATTAATGTTAAATTTGCATCATTGTTATATGAAGAAAAAATACAATAGTCAAGAAAATTTATGTTATTTTTCCTAGCTAATAGATAGATAGTGATAATATAAGAACAATAGTAAAAACAATCGGACGTCAAAGATTTTGGATAAGATGAATTATATCTCTTTCCTAAAATTTTCATAAGGGAAGGCTCTATTTCTCTTAATTTTGATGCTTCTTATCAATAATTTATTTGCGAAAAGTTGTAAAATACTAAAAAATAAAAATAAAAATTATGACAAAATGATAACATGTGATTTAAAATTAAATAGTAACTTACAATATAACAAAATGATAACTAAAATCCTGTGTAAACATAAAAATGACATATGCCTTGATTAAGTTACACTTGTGTAGTAACACAACCTCATAAGAATAGCAAATATAATATACAATTAGTAAAAAAAAATTCCAAATTGTAAACAAATTCCTTAACCCACATTTGGTAACATTTGAAACGAGTATGTACATGTATCTTTTTAAACGTTAATACTAAAATTTTATTATAAAAAATTTTTTAGAATTTTTTTTTTTGCTGGAGTATGACTGGTAGTCACTTTAAAAAAACATCAACAGGTTCAAAGGAGGAAAAAAAGACAAATGGCAAGGGAGAGGGGACCGGTGAAGAAACTGTTGGTTTCTTTCAAAAAGAGACGATGAGAGAATTAAGAGTTTAGAAAGAGGAGGAGGGGAAAAATGTAAAAAAAAAATAAAAATGGTGCATTTAGGGAAAGAGGAAAGATGTCATAATCATTTTTGTCAACGTAACTCAACATCAAAATGGAGTCCCCACCATTTTTCAAGTAGTATGATTGGTTGCTTAAAAATTTTTATTTTTTTAATAAAATTTAAAAATTAATTAAATTTTCTTAAAAGAAAACACTTTGGTTTATGAGATCAAATTTAGATTTGACAGTTTAGTTACACATGATGAAAAATTAGCAACTTCACAATGTTTATTCAAAGAATAATACAAATTAATCATGTGTTATTTTTTTAATTTTGATTAAAATGATTTTAATTTTAAAATTTTATTATTTTTTATTATTTAAATATTAAAATTTTTTAAATCTTTTATGAGAATTTAGGTATAACTTAAGAAATTTTCTTATCTCAATAGTATTAAAAAAAAATCACTTAACTTCTTGAAGAGATTCCATTGTTGAATTAATTCGATATTTAAATATATTTTATCATTAAAAAATCTTAAATTAATTATAAAACATTTTACTTGAAAAATAAATCAAAATTCTTTTATTAAAAAGAAATCTCAAAATTCTCGAATACTTTGGTAAACTTTTTAAAAAAATTTTCTCACCGCAAAAAATGTCAAGAAAATCACCTGTCTTTTTTTTTAATTCCATAATCGAAAAGAATTTAATTTACTTTCAAAAGATATAAATTTATTATTAAATTTATTTATTAAAAAGTACATTTTTTATTAGAAACTTTTCAAACTTCTCTCATCACGGTTAGTAAGATTTGAAAAAAAATTCTCACCTTAGAATTTTCAATAAAATTATTACTTGTGATTTTAATTGAATTCCACCATCAAAAAATTTTATTTACTTTCAAAATTTTTATAAATTTTTAAAAGGAAAATAAAATTTCTTTTTGTCCAAAATTTTTGAAATTCTTACTCCCAATGATCTTGCTAAGATTTGAAAAACCTTTAGAAATTTTCAATAAAATCTCCAATTTTAATTTATTTTAATATCATCACTGAAAAATTATATTTGTTTCTAAATTTTGTTTATTAATTTTTAAATTTATTATTAGTAATCATAATAATTATAAAAAATTTAAAATTTTTATTACCTCATTTTTTTATGTTACATCCAAATTTAAAAATTTGAATATGCAAAAAAGAAAATCAAATAAAATGAAATTACAAAATAAAACTACAAAAAATAAGGGTGGCAGGTTCTCGAACCCCTTGTCTTTGTGTGTGTGTGTGTGTGTTTTTTTTTTTTTAATATAAACGTATATTTTTTTTTTTTTTAATTCATTTTATTTCTTTTTCTTCTCTCTAAAAACACCCTCTCAAAGTCTTCCACCTCTCTCAAAAACTAGCAGCTTCTAAAACCAGATTTCGGCGGTTGGTTGCCACACCGGCCTCCGCTTTTCATCGCCTACTGTCGGCCACTAGTATTAAAAAAATCCAAAAAAATTCCTTGTTCCCTCCTCTTTCCTTCTGTCTTGATGGATTTTATCAAGATCCATTGTAAAAAACTCATTGCAAAAAATATCTTGTTTCCCTTGTAGGAAAACAAGTCAAATCCATTCTGCTTTGGATTATTAGAATTAATTTACCGTTTGGGATAATTTTCTTAATTTTCTCCAATTAGGAGTACTTCTAATTTACGTTAGACAAGAAAAATTCTCAGAAATAATCAAGTATAAAGACCAAATTTAAACTATATATATGAGTTTGCATCATCACAAAATAAAAAATTCCGTGGATCATACAAGTAGTGAATTTCACCATCCCAAAAGGGGAGGGTCAGCTGCCTTAAAATTTGCTTGTACTTGTCTCAACTTCATTGATGTTTAACCTATCAAATGCCTATATTTTACTGGGTTTCACCCAAAACAAATTCTCATAGAGTTTTCTACTAATTGTAAAAAGGAGAAAAAATTGGTAGTTGGTCCATAACCCTGGACTATTCCTTGTCCCAATCATTATGCCTTGTGCTCATGCACTGATCCATCACATTGAGCTCCTAAATTGGGCAAATATTTTAGACAGGAAAATGGTTTTTGAATTTTTTGACTTTGTTTTGTTCATGAAAAACATGAGAAAAATATATAGAGAGAAAAATCTGTCTATTATTCCCTTTTAAACTTTAATTGGATACCAAGGTTTGAGGGGATATGCTTCTTTGATTTCTTAATAAATTTTTCTAGTTGGGAAAAAGGAAAAGATGATAAGCTGATTATCCAACATTATCTTGCCAGAAAATTACAAGCTTTTGTCATTACAAATTGAACCAATAGATTGATCTGGTTTCCTTGTTATAATGACCGAAACAAAATCATCCAATGCTTTAATGGAAGACCCCTTTTCTTGTCCATCCTCTCTCACAGCTGCCCTTATATGTTCTGCAATCTCTTCAGCTTTCTTCTTCATATCCCTTCCTTTCCCTTCCTTGTCCATTACCAATTTTATCACTTTCTTAACCTGTTCCTCTGAAATACTACTCTCCATTCCTCTTGTCAGCTCCACCGAGACACCCATTTCCTCTACCAACATCTTCGAATTGTAAGCCTGCTCTGCTGCCATTGGCCACCCTATCATTTTCACACCTTGGCTTAAGCTCTCCAATGTTGAATTCCAACCACAATGGCTTAAAAACGCTCCTGTAGATTTGTGTGACAGGATCTCTAATTGTGGTGCCCAATTTTTCACCAACAACCCTTGTTTGCTCTTACCCTTTCTATCTTCAAACCCATCCGGTAACCATTCTGCTCTGAATTTAGCTTTTAAGTCAAAACCAAGTGGAGGCCTTATAACCCAAATGAATGGATTCCCACTTTCTTCCAAACCAATTGCTAATTCCATCATCTGTGATGGACTGATAGTATTTTGAAATCCAAAAGAAATGTATAGAACTGAAGCAAGGCTATGCAAATCGAGCCACCGGAGGCATCTTTCAGGTGATATTCTGGGCTCTTTTCCAGCATGTTGTCTGAATAAACTATTAAAAGATGATGGCAACGATTTGTTTAGCAATTGTTTAGGTAAAAGAGGCCCCATTGCCCAAACAGGAAACTTGGTTTATTTTCTCAGCAACTCCAGTCCAAGAGGCTCAATCTCTTCAACCGTGTTACACAACCACCCAAATGACTGCAACGAACCTGAAAGCTGTGGCTGCATAAACCTGGACCATGGATCGGTACCATCAGCGTTTCTCATAAAAGTATGCAGTTGAGAAACATGGAAACGACACCTTTCAGGGAACCCTGGTAAACCAAATTCTTCAGTGTCTGCTTGACGATGAGGAAGGTTCAACCACAAGGAAACATAAGCCAAGATACCATAAGCTCCACTTGTATTAAAAGTAATGTTTACAGTGCCTGTACTCTTCGCAACATCCACAGTCCATCCGAAGAACACATCCGATATTTAGGAGAGAGGAGGCTTGCCTTGTTTCACTATGATATCTAACAACAATTGATGAAATGGTGTTTTGAGAGAAATATATGAAATAAGGAGTTTACCAATTTGATCCAAAGACAAGTTGTCAGTGTTCTCTATGTTGGGTTGCAGGCCATGTTCAGCACTGTTGAATGGAAGCTCGGCCAAGCGGATCCCTGAAGGAGTGGAATTTTCTTGTTGAAGAATGGAACGGAGATATTGGACGTTAAGAGGGGTGTTGGCAATGGTGACGTTGAAGCCTGTGCCGTGGTGGATTTGTCTTGCAAGAGCTAGATATGGTATAAGATGGCCATGAGCCATGAAAGGAAGCATTACAATGTCAATTTGCTCATAATCAGAAGAATTCATGGTTCTGTTGGTTGTTTTGGCTCTTTGCTGAAAGAAGCTTATCCTAGTGATCAGTAGGACAAAAATGATTTACATTGTTTTTGGGGAGGGACAAAAAGCGCCTTTAATTTTGATAGAGAAGTTTGGACAATGTGAAGCCAGTCCATTTTATCTCTCTCAACCGGCCCTATTTTTTGGATGCATTGAGATTGAATTAATGGAGAGAAATAATGATGCTTCTTCTTTCAAAACTAGGCTGATGAACAATTTAAAATATGATACAGGAAAAAACTATAAAAATAACTTGAATTAAAATTTTAATAAAACTTATATATTTGAGTTTAAAAATTAAAATATATATTTTATATATTTTATATTTATACAAATTATAATACGTAATTTTTATGTAACATATGATATAAATACATAACTTATTAGTGTTTTAAATAACATGAAAATAAAAAGATCAATCTTATAATAAGTGAATTGATCCTTTCAAGATGCAATTCAAAATTTTTAAATATTAGTTTATACATTTTTAAATGCAAATATAGTAATTAATTTTTTATTCAAAATTCATTTGACAGTATAATAAAAAAAATTTATTATATCACAGTTGCGTTTTATAATTAAAATTTTTAAAATTTTATCATAAAAAACATCACAATTTGACGAGGGAAACTCTCATCACGTCCTCAAATGAATCCTCGATTTAAACCCCAAATCATGCCGGGCCATCCCACCAACTTTCTGAGTAGCGTAGTTGTGTTCTATTCTTGGCAAAGAACTGGTTATCGTGGGCTTTGCAGTTCCAATACTTTCAAATTAAGAGGCTTAGAAGTTAGTAATATATATACTACATTAAATTACTTGGTTTTTAAAACAAACACATACTATATTTTTCTTTTTTTATTAAAGAATATAAAAAGTTCTTAAATTATAATTAAAAAATAATCTAAATTTTTATTTTTTATTACAATCAATCAATCCCTCTAATATTTATTTATATCTATCTAAATTTTTATTTGGATGAAAATGTTAATACCATTAATTTTATCTAATTAAGATAAAATTTTATGTGATATCAATAAATTAGATAAAAGTTTGTCAATTATGCAATTAATATATATGAAAATAAAATAAAACAAAATATTTTTTTGTCACATTGACTGTAGCTTGGGATTTACTTGATTCAATTTTTTCTTGTGACTAAATTTCATCTAATTAAAAGTTTAATTGAATTGTAATAAAAAATTAAGAGTTTGATTAATTACAATAAAATATTAAAAATTTAAATGATTATTAAAATATTAAGGGTTTTTAAAACACACCCCCATATTTTCTCTTCACACCTCTTTTTTTTCTCAAAATTTTTTTCGGATGAAATTATTTAATTATCCTTCTTATCTCAATTTTAAAGTTTTTTAAATGTGCATTTGTGATAAGCTATATAACTTTCAGGATAGATATGCATTTATGATACATACCGGAAATGCATATCCTGAAAGTTATATAGCTTACAACAAATCTGGGAGCTTAAAAATAAAAATTACATTTAAGTTTGAGTGAAAAATCAATTGAGAAAATATATCTTACAAAAATTTTTAAACTCTGGATATGAAAATCTAAAAACTTTTAAGAGTTTTTTGATTTGTAAATTCAAAAACTTTAAAGAACTTACGGATTTATAAATCCAGATGCTTAAAAAGTAAAAGGGATGATATCAATAAATTAGATGAAAGTTTGTCAAATCTGCAATTAATATATATGAAAATAAAATAAAATATTCTCTTTTTTTTTGTCACATTGATTGTAGCCAGCTAAGCTCTCATATTTAACTAAGCTAAGTAGGCATACACACAAATTTTCATGGCCTAGTGCATATGCCAAAGCGCAAGTAGATAGATAAGAATTTTTCATGGCACGGAGGTGATTTGATGAAATCTACAAGGAAAGAATAAAAAGGGGAAGCAGAAATGGTAGAGAAATGAGAGTAGAAAAGAGGAGAAGAATGAACAGAGAATTTTCCTTGTTTGCTTTCCATTGGCTTTCTAAATAGCTTGCTGCCAACTAGAATAAATAACCATTTCTCAGCAATTATCTTGCTATTGGCTTTAGTTATGTAAAGTCATACCTACTTTTAACTTCTCAATCATTTTTGGTTTTCATCCCATTACAAACTCTTTGATTCAAGTAGGGGTTTTTGCTACGTTTAGAGCCTTGGTCTCTAGTGACTGCTAAACCCCATGCCCCTGACTCAAGTTCGTATTATTATTGCTTCCCTCTGCCAGTGCAACCTTGTCCTCAAGGTTGAAGTGAGGATAGTTGATTGCTATGTCCTGTTCACATCCCCATGTTGCTTTTATATCTGGCTGATGTTTCCAATTCACTGGTTTGGTGTTTGGTAACATTTGTATATAATAGTCATGTGCCGAATGGGAAGAAGACCATGTGGAATGTTAAGCATGTTTTGAAATTTGGAGAACAAGTGGTATTGTGCAGGAGGTTTTAGAACTATTGGGTGGTACGTGGATGGAAAGGGTGTGATAGTGAGTAAGTGTGCTGAGGCATTAGCTTTTGTGTGTATCAAACAGCAAGGTTGGCTATATGAGAGATAAGAGGTTTGGATAGGATTATCACTGTGGAGCATGATGAGGGATCCTTGGTGAGAAAAGGTCATGTGGAAGGCACTAAATTTGACACAATTGGGCCTAGTTGAGACATCTGTTGAATGCCTTAACTAACATCAGATTTGAAGGTTTTCCTGTACGCATCAACTAGCCCACTGAATTGCCTCACTCCTCCCTTTTTTGCAGCTTTTGCATCATTATCAAAACTGGTTCGAGCATAATCCAAAGGGTTGACACAAAAGTTTGAAACCAGTGGATCAAATATTGTAATGCATCTATCAGTCACAACAGCATTACTTTTAGTATCTACCAAGGTATAATGTACTATCAACATGATCAACAATATCATCTAACCGAAGTGCAACCGTAACAGATAGTAACTTTAAGAATGTAAGGCACGCTACCATAGAAAAATTCTTCTCTAGCTTTACATTTTGAAGATAAAGGGTTTTACTATATCAGTAGGTGTGGTATCACCAGCATGCTCAAACAATTCCCTTTTTCGTTTTAGTTTCATTTTCCTAAATCTCTGTACAAATGTTGGCAGATAAGTGACACCCATATATCCATTACATACAGATACATGAATATCTCGACATCTCTGTCACACGCTTTGAAAACATCTGCAAAATATTTATTCTCTTCTGACAAAAACGCATAGTTTATAATAATTTGTGGCATGGTAATTCGTAAATCTAGTATTTTTCCATAGACTACTCTAGTTGACTCCAAAATACCTAGACTTTCTTCTAAGTTTATATAGAATATTCAAAACCTCAAGGATTTATGAAGTTTCATCTCAACAGGTCCATTCCCATCAGCAATCACTCTTAAGTTGGACCTCCATGGTAAGCTTAATTGTGGAACTTCTTATCAACTCCTGGTCACCTTTGAAATTATTATGCCTTAGTTGCATCTCTAACCACTCAGCCATACCCTTACCAGTTGATCAACAATCTTGTAATTTACCTGGACAACTTGATAAAAAATGACACAAGCATTTGTCAGATCTTTATAAGTCTCAATTTCTTGAACATTTGAGCCATGACCAAGTTTAGTTTGTGCATAACATCCAATTATTTGCATCTTATGTGCCACTGGCACCCATCTCTTACAGCACCTTAATTCCCTATCCTTTAATGGCATGTATAAACATTCCCAAAAAAAGCAGGTAAGCTGTGGACTAATTCCACTCCGTCACAAAATTGTTAACTTACAATAGCTTCAAGAGATGCTAAGAACTGATTCTTTCCACCCACGACATATAAGCCCAAAATTTGAATCTTAGCTAAACAAATTGCATTACATTGATCAAGCTATAGATCAACAGAAAAGACAACAGCGAATCAAGCAACAGGCAAAATACTAGGACACCAAATGAACTCAACACCCAACCATTTACAACTCTCTGAACCACTCGAATCATCCTATAAAACTCTCACTTCACTTTCTTTAAGATAGGCATTGGGTTTTTAACAATTAACATCAGACCTCAAATCAAACAAAAACAATGCACCATTCTCTAACAAAACCATATTTTCTCCAAGGGAATGTGGATTACAACCAACAAAAACATTCTAACAGAACACGGAATAATAGAATCACTTGAAATTCCTCCAAAGTCATCCAGAAACTTAGAATCGTTATTTAATTTGATAGTGATGGCTTATCGATCAAGCTCCTGAACCTTCAGGTGTTGCTCTGGTTCATTGTTTTTCGTCGACATCCGGTACATCTCCGGTGATCCAAGTTCTAAGGATTGGTTCAGTGAGTCATGCTCTACCGGATTGATAGTCTCCAAGCTCTCCCATGAAAGTGTTGGTGGAGCTTCAGTGAAAATGTTCTTTTCCAATCTAGCTATTTGAAGTTGTAGATCATAATGAGAGATCTTTGATCGTTGATGATAGAAGTAAAATCATAGCATTTGTTGTCAAATTTGGATTCTAATGCATGTCAAAGGTCGAACGTTTGGGCAATGAAAGAATCAACAAGTTTGTAAAGGGCTTCTTCCACAACAGTGTTTGATTGTAGAGGCATGGTAGATGTGGAAAGGCAATGAAAGCACCTATGATAGAATCTGCAGGGGAAAGAACAAAAATGGAGAGCGGAAATGATAGAAAAAAAAAGAGCAAAAAAGAAGAGAAGAATGAACAAAGAATTTTCCTTGTTTGTTTGCATTCCAATAGCCTCCTAGATAGCTTGTTGCCAACTAGTACAAATAACTATTTTCCAGCAATTATCTCGTTATTGTTTTTAGTTATCTAATGTTATTCCTATTTGTAACTTCTCAAGCATTTTGGTTTTTCATCCCATTACAAAGTCTTTGATTCAAGCTGGGGTTTTTCTACTTTTGGAGCCTTGACCTCTAGTGACTGGTAAGCCATATGTCCCTGATTCAGGATCGTATCATGATTGATGTTCTATTTAGTTTATACTCACTACATGGGTTTTGCTTTTTAGTAGTATTTTTTTTTACGTTTAGCGGCGTTTATAAGCACCATTAAAAGATTTGCGACGTTTGCGAAAAACGTCAGTCAGAGTGTCGGTTATACATGTGTCACGTAAAATAGTAGTGTTTTCTATAAAACACCGCCACATCAACGGCATTTGTATCTAGAAAACGCCGCTACATCATTGGCGTTTGCATCTAAAAAACGCCGCTGATGCATCTGAAAAATGCCGCTACATCATTGGTGTTTGCATCTAAAAAACGTTGCTAATGCATCTGAAAAACGCCGCTACATCAGCGGTGTTTGTCTTAAGAAAACGTCACTACGTCAGCGGTGTTTGTATATGAAAAACACCGCTACATCAATGGCATTTGTATCTGAAAAACCCCGTTAATATAGTGACGTTTTTATCAAAGAAATGCCATTAATTGGGTGCAATTTCTAGCAAGAGTGCTATTACTTTTAATGACGTTTTATGGTACAAACGCCACTAAATTATTCATTTAGCAACATTCTTGAATATAAACGCCATGAAATTAAAAAATGTATTTTTTAAAATAAAAATTTTCTATTAATTTTATTATTTTCATAAACGATCTTAAATTCAAATACTGAAATTAATATAAACTTAATTTATATTCAAATATACATCTAATTAACACAAAATTTAATAATTAGTACAATAACATTCAAATTTTTTTAATACATTAACAAAATAAAAATTAAAATATATGAAATTGATGACTGCATACATTTTGAAAGCTACCAATTAATGAAGAAATATTTTCATCTTGGTCACTAGCGTGCTCAAGAACCTACTGAACAATAGCATACAATTTTTAAGCGTTCATTGTAAGCTATTTTGATATTAAAAAATATAAATATTTACTAAATATAATACTGAGTTAGAGGACCATCGAGATCAGTTCCTAAAAATTGTTGTTGCACAAAATTCATAAGATGATCAAATCGATCATGCAACTGTTGAAATTTTGCATGCTCTTGCTCTATTCTAGCATGTTCTTCCTCTAATTTTGCACGTTCATGTTCTCTTTGTACTTCCATTTGCTGGAAACGTTGTTGCATCGTTTGCAACTCTTCTCTCAATATCGAAATGTCTCACGAAGACTGACTTCCTGAAAATATAAATTGCTGAGAGCTTTGTCCATAATAGGTAGATGATGTTGGACCCAATCCAAGGCCTCGGACCCGTCCATGCCTTTCTTTTTCCAGCAACTTCTATGAATATTTGATTTTTTAATTCTTGCATGTTAAGAGAACCATTAGATGTTACTCAATCTCAGTAGCCATTTTCTTTTCGTTTTCTCCTGTAAAATATTCATAAACAACTAATCAAGTTTAATGATTAATTGATAATATGTTAAAAAGAGTAAATATTTACTTTCTATTAAAATAGATATTACAAATTACGATAATTTTATGTGTTTTGCATTCATATAAGATCTATCTTTTTTTGTGTGCGTTAAGCGAAAAAATTTCACATGTCCAATTTGACCACCCATCTCAATCTCCTGTACAAAAATATATGTTATTTGATAGGATACATATCAACCGCAACTTATTCATGCATATCATGCCTATTAATCAAGTTAAAAAATTTCAAATAATATTAATATCATGTATTATATTTTAGCCCCTTTACAATACAATAGTCTTAAACAGACACACACATACATAAAAGCATTTTGGCCTTTCACACAATAGTCTTATGGTTAACGTTCATACGATCGTAAAATTTTGATATGATTTTATTGAAAGTGTTTTTGTAAAATGCCGCCTTTAATAAGTCGCACATTCAAATTAATCATCTCAAATATTAAAGGCAGTTTGAGCCAAAAATGCCTTTAAGAATCCGTTCCAACTTTTGTAATGGATTATTGAAAGCATTTCTGACAAAAATCACCTTTAATAATGCATATTAAAAATTTATTGATTGGGATATAGAAGACGATTTCGATCAAAAACACTTTAAGAATCGGTTCTATATTTTTCCTATCGATTATTAAGGGCTTTGCTTTGCCAAAAACACCTTCAATATTCTCTTCAAAATTTTTTCAAGCAATTGGTGAAAACGTTTTTGCCAAGAAAATGCCTACAATAATCAATTACAAATAATCTCTGCAAATACCAAAAAAAGGCTAAAGGGAGGGATCGAACCTACCACCTTATGATTAACATCCGTATGATCCTAAAATTTTGATATGTTATTTATTTAAGGCGTTTTTGACTGAAAATGCCTTCGATAAGCCTGTGAAATTTTTGTGTGAAATAATTAAAGGTGTTTCTTGTAGAAAACGCCTTCAATAATCACATACATATTTTTACGAGTGGATTATTGAAGACATTGTCTGCCAAAAATGCCTTTAGTAATTTCTCATCAAATTTTTTAATAGGATTATTCAAGTCATTTTCTACCAAAAACGCCTTTAGTATTCACTCAAATTTTTAAGACATGATTATTCAAAGCATTTTAATCGAGAAACATCGCTAATATCATATCTTGGGTGACATTTATTAGTAACAACGCCGCTATTTGAATATTTAATGACGTTTTTATAATAAACTCCTTAAATTTTATAAAAACACAGAAGCTAGCGACGTTTGTAAGTGCAACGCCGCTCTAAAACTATCACTAATCTTCAATTTTCCTGTAGTGACTTCTTTGCTACCATGATGATTTGATGGTATTCGATATCCTTTGTATTTGAGATTTAGTTAAGTTGTATTACAAATGTTTAATTTGGATTTTGGCGTGAGAATGTCTTGAAAATTTGTTTACTATTATGAGTGTTATCTCACTTTTATTATTAATGAAATTTGGCTTAGGAAAAAAAAAACACTCATACAATTTTTTTTAACAAAGTCATGGAATCCTCTTGCCTTTTTAATCCTCATTCATTGCTCTCATTCTAATCACCTTTGTGTAAATTGCTCTATATATAAATTTAGAATTCAAATTCATCAATTTCATCAACCATTGTTAAAAATTAACTTGATTTACCAACTTGGAATCATTTGTATGTGTATGTCCATGTAAATATTTACATGGCCAAAAAAGTAAACCCCATTGACTTTTACATGTTTATGTGATACGTACATCCATAGAGTGTTAATGTGGAACATTTCATTAAGATTTTATCGATAATTGACGAAATGGATAAATTTAAAATTTTTTAATTAAAAGATCATGAATTTAAAAATTAAATTTTAAAAGTCATGGATGAAAATAAAATATTTGTTGGAAATTAAACTTGAAACAATGTATCATGAATCTAACCATTCATAAATTTAGTTATTTATGAATCCATGATAATTATGAACTAATTAATTTTAAACAAATGTATCTAGTTGAATGTAACTAGTTTTTAATGTCTTTTGTATTTAATATTTTGAATTTGAATTCATTTATTGAAAAGTAGAAAATACTCATGCAATTCAATAAGTTTAGGCAAGTCAATCAAAATTAAAGTTCTAAACTGCTAAGTGACTTTCTCTTCTTTTATTTTTTATGTGAATTTTTCGTTAGTGGATAAAACTTACGAAAAGTTTTTTATGTGAAATTTATAAAATTTCTTTTTAAAAAATGATTTAATAAAGACTTTAATAAAAAATTTAAATTGATAAATTGATAAAGTTAAATGTGAAAATCAATAATATGTAAAAAAATTATTAAAATTATTTTTTACAATTCAAATTTGATCGATACTTATTTAACAATAAAAATTCAAGTAATATTTTTATTTAAAATATTTATCTAAAATATTAATAATTATTCAAATTATGTACATTTGATCTATGTAATGAGATATTTTGATCTATTGTTTTTATTTTAATTATTTTTTAATAGAGAAAATTATTAACTTCACCTCAAAAATTTCATCTAAATCTTTTCCTTTATGAGTATCCACCACCTCCCAACAATATCATACAAAGATCAAGGATGACTAATGTATTTTCTCCAATGTTATGAATCCTCTTATCTATTTATATATTCATTCAATATTATAATTATTATGTTTATCACTTTGATCTTTATTCGATCAATTAACTTAATAATTAACTCCAAGAAACATTCCTTTGCATTTTTTGTCCCTTTAACTTGCTTTATTCTAATCTAGTTTATTCCATGATAATACCTTGGCATTTATTCCATGATGGATGGTGGGGAAAATGTTCTCCTTTAATTATTTTAATCTAATCTTTAGTCCGTGAATTAGTACTAAAATTCCTTATACTTCAAGTTTGAATGTTGAGCATTCTTGTTTTTAGTAAGTCAAGATATTCTATTAGAATATCACAAATGATACAAAATATCATACCATTAAAAATTCCTAATAAACTTCAACATCTCTTAATCGAAAAACAAAACTTAATTGATTTATACAATTATTCGTAATTAAGAAGTGGTCACTTTAATAGTACACACTTGACATAATTTCAATCAAACACACCTATAAGACATTGGACGGGTTATGTTTTCGAATTTGCATTCATTCGAGTTTCGATTGTTTTGAGTTCATAATTTCGGATTCAGATCATCTTAAATCATGACAAATTTGAGCTATTTTGGATTTAGTTCCTTTTGGGTTTTTTCGTTTGATCAATCTTAGGTTAATTACAATTTAAATATTTTCATGTTAAAACTTCAAGTTTTATAAGTTCTAGATTGAATCCATCTCGAGTTAATTTGTTTTTAGATTAATTTACATTCAAGTTGCTTTCACTTTAGATTGTTTTTATTTGAATATTTTGGAATTTGGGTTTTAAATTCTTTTAATCAATTTGAATCATATTAAAATTTGATCTCCAGACATTCGAACATTTTTTTTAGTTTGATAATATTTTTCCATCTCTAGTCTTTTGTGCAGTATTCCAATAACTCATACCTCTAAGTTAATATTTTAATATATACTAGTAAAATTTTTTACAAATATTTCTTATGTCTCTAAAATGCCAGTTTGATGGGTAGTATGGTGCTTGTTCCATATTTGCAATAAAATTATTAAAATTTTAATGTTGGCACATGACACTGCAATGGGATCTTTGGAGTTAGTGCCCTTTGCAAGGAAATAGGATTGCAATTGATACTGCTACATCAAAAGTTACGGCATATAATGCTTTCTTTAAAAAGTTGTTCGGAATACGAGCTGATGAAGTCACAGTTTTTCTTTATTATAGAATGAGAATCTTATTATAGTTTACCACGAATTTTAAAATATAAATCTTGAAGCATCAGTGAAAATTTTTTAACATTTAAATTTTCCAACTAATTAGTTAACGTTAGAACTAGAGAACTGAATATAAAGATGAAATTAGGGATTTTATAATTTTTAACTATTAAAATTCAATTTGACAGGATTAACATCAAACTCAGTAACTATTTACTCGTGACTGTATTTATATATCATATAATGTTATATTATGTTGTGGGTGATAATAGCAATTAACCCTGGTACCGCTGGACTTATCTTTTTACTCAGAAATTATATCTAAAGACTTGGATGTTTGTAGAATTTCTAGTCCTCATCGAAGCTCGGTTCTGCCTGAGAAAGCTGGTTTTATTGCCACTTGGATTTATCGTTTGAAGAAACCATCCAAGTTATCTTAATTTCTCTCTTCCTTTTTTACTTCATCGGAATTCTAACTTTTCTTTCTGATTCTATCGTTATAGCATCTAATTATAGAAAAAAATTTAAGTGATATATTTTTGCTGCCGTTGACTAGGAATCTTCCAATACTGGAACAGGCATTGCTGATGAGAAGGAAATCCTTGATATTAGTGCAAAGGGTGCTGTAGTTTTTGTGATTACAGCATCCACTTTTCTGGTGCCACTCTACTTTTTAATGTTCTCTTGGTTTGTCTGGTTGCTGATTGGACTCTTCTGCATCGGCGGTGTTCAGGTAATGTAGTTACTTTTGCAACTAATGTGTTATTTATCATGTATGTTTGGGCCTATGTTCGAATCTGCTAATGGTTAGACAGAGCATGCTAAAAACAAACTATACTTGTGAGTTATTGGTTTTTTCCCTGTTTTCTTACATTTTTGTAACTGTTTGTTTGCAAAATGGAAATGCATTACAGAAAATATTAGCACCTCCAAGTATATAGCCATGCTCAATAAATATATACAAGTAATGATTAGAAATGTATTAGTGGATTTCTGTTCATTGCTGTACTTCTGCATATTTTATGTTGGAAAGTTATTAATTAGTTGTGGTTCTACTAATGTGAACGGTATGTACAGTTTGAATTCCTGGTGATATCCATTGTTATTTTAATTGCAGCTGTTTCATCTGCTCGTTTCTCTCTGTTGTTTTAAGTAACATGAGGTTTGTATTAACTTTGATTGCTGTTGTTTTCGCATAGGAGTTGGTTCCAACGTTGTGTAGATATCTTTTGCTTTGCGTTTGTTGACTACCTTAAAAATGATTTTTTTTTTGGGTTTAAAAGGGTGTCTGTTTAACGATAACAGTCTTACAGTTGGCTCGGCTACCAAATATCAAGGAACTGTGGTTTCTTTTATCATGTAGTTATGAATTATGTTTCACTACTTGCCCTAATTGTTCTCCACGGCTCAGGTTGCTACAGTACTCTGTTGTCCATTTGTTTATGACATCTTCTGGGTCTTCCTATCACCACTTATATTCCATTAGTGTGTGATGATTGCAGTAAGTGCTCAGCCTTTTGGTTGTTGAATTGAAATTACTTAGCTTTGTGTTAATTATTTAAAGCATTGACTAATCTTTTGGTTTGCCTCCATAGAAAGTATTGAATATTTGCGTCTAAAGGAGCAGCAATATCTTTTCCCGTTACTCAATTCCAACAAAGTGTCAATCATGGCAGTTTGTTAATATGTGAAAGCCACGGTCTCATGATTTACTTGTGATTTGCTGGTGCAGTAGTACTGATGGACATAAATAATAACACAATCAAATATGTGCTGATGGAACAAAGGATGGTTCCTTGCTTGGTTTGGTTGAAACTATGATTTTTCTCATATGTTTCTCATGTTTGACTTGTAAGACATGATTTCTATACTACAAAATATGCATGGTTCTACTGCTCAATATCACCTTGCAGGGCTCCTTACTGGAACAACATTGATTTTATTATATTTTTCTTTTGAACATTTTGCATGTTCGGGTTTTTAAATTCTTTGTTTTCTTTCTCTTTTATGTAATAGACAACATTTCCTGTCAGAAAGCATGTTGTTGTCAATCATATAATTTATTGTCCTAATCTTTGCTGTCAAATAACCAGTTAGCCTAAGCTATTTGGTTAAGGCCTGAGAATAAGTTTTTAACCTCGAACATCCTCATGGACAAACCCTATGAAGTGTACGCCTAGCTGGTCCATCACAAACTTGTGCTGAGATTTATTTATTTTAGGAGGACCTATTTGAATTTAAACTCTAAACAGGTGGGTCAAGAAGGCTTTAATACCACCTAAAAGAATCAACAGTGTTTTAGATGTTAACATTTAAATACTTTATATGATCTGGACCTAAATTAATTGAACTCAAACCGATCGAGCCTAATTATTTTATTTTTAAGTTTTTATGATTTAATTATTTTATGATTTTCACTTTTATTTTATTCATATGTATATTTATTTTGATTATTCTCTTTTATTTTTATTTTTTTCTTCATCTAAATTTTTTATTTTTATTTTTATTTATCTTTAAATATTTATTTTATTTTATTTAAAAAAAAAGATAATTTTTAAAATAATAAAATTTTGCCAGAAATCAATTATGAGAAGCATCAGTAATAAAACTTGGTGTTACCAGAACTGAAATTAAATTTAACTTGTAAAAGATAAATTTTAATTTCTTTTATTATAACATAAAAATTTTTTGAAGATTGAATCATGATTCATCTAATACAGTAATACTCTCCTAAGGTAGCCCTATAAAAACACAGAAACGGAGGAGAAAACTCATGATCCTAGTTCCCAGTCTCAGAAAACCAGACCCAGAAAGAATCGACACAGGGGAAGGGAAGACCCAAGTTCATATCCAGTCAAACACATATTCCTCATAGTATCAGTAGTATCTTGAGAATCAAATTCAGCCCGAGCAATCTCTAAACCTCAACAACCACCAAAACCAACGACCCATATCAACACCAATCAATACCCAACACAGCCTCACGCAGTCCTACAACATTGAGCCAAGCAATAGTAAAAAGAGTCCTACAATATTGAGCCAAGCAATAGTAAAAAACTTCAGTTTCTGGTTCGGCAGTCATTCAGTTCCAATCGGCTCAGATACAAACACTAACGCCATTGCCAAACTGGAAACCATTCCTATATCAATACCATCAACAAGCCAAGAAATACCCAAAACCCAAAACTCATAATACCCGAAAATCAACAAGCCAAAAAAAAAACCCATAATACCGAAACTCAGTAGACAAACAAAATACAAAGATCACAATCAACCCAAGGAGTTTCACCATAAAAGAGAAAACAAACCGCCAGCAATATAGAAAAAATAAAAATTCTGGCGGTGGTGCTCGTGACCTACATCGGTGGGGGCAGCGACAGAAGAAGGGGAGTTGCGGGCAGCGAGAGGCCAAGCGGTAACATACGGCTGACTGTCAGTGTGGAGTTACCATATTCTAGGGACTCAAAAAGACATAGGGGAAGAAGACAACAGCAAAAACTGGGAGCTGTGTCACTGGTTTTTTTGAGAAAGAGAAGCTGCTAACATTTTGCAATAGAGAATAAAGAAAGGGAAAAGATCTTGTAAAAATGGCCCAGATTTGCAGTCATCGTCAAAGTGTAAAAGTTCAAATTTTGGGCATTCAAGCTAAAGTAAAATCTGCAAGCCCACGCTCTAAGCCCATACCCATCATTGAAGTTGGGTTTTAATCCAAGTCACAGGTTTCCACTTTTACTTATTTAGTTTTCTTGTTTTACTTAAGTTAGTTTTCTTTGGTCTTTAATTTATTCATTTTATTACTATTTATTCTTAAACCATAAAAATTGCTTGAAACTTAAACAACTAAAATATGGTTCAACAAAATATATTTATAATTGTAGTTTTCGTTATTTAAAATATTATTAGAATCATGTATTTCATATAAATCTTGAAGGTAAATAAAATTTTCTTTAGAATCATTAATTTAATTCAAACTTTAATTATAAGTGAAAATTTTTCCTATGGAGTCGACTTTTTAGAGATTTTTAGTAAGTAATTTCTTCTAAATTCTCTAAAATGGTGGAAAGTTTAGTTAAAATCTAAAAAATAATTTTCACTTATCGTCAATTGAATGACAAATATAAAAAATGAAATAAAAACTCTAAAATAAATGGTCATTATCCTAATGAGAAAATTTTAAAAATCAAGAATAGTTACTTTTAGAAATATGTAAGTGAGAACTTTTCTTTTAAATTCTCCTAGATGGTGGATAATTTACATGAAAATTTTAATAAAAATAATTTATGAAAATCAAGAAATAAGACTATAATCCTTAAAAAAATAAAAATTAACCAAATGGTGAATTTTAGAAATAAAAAACGATTGAATTTATAGTAGTTTGTTTAATAAGAACCTTCTATTTAAATTCTCCATAATGGTAGAAATTTAGATAAAATTTTCAATAACAACATTGATATGTGTTTTTAAATAATAATAAAATTAAAAGAGTAAAAATTTTAAAAATTTTAAAAAATAACAAGTATAACAAAAATAAATCCTAATAAAAATAATAAAATAAATTTGATGTTGGGATTCTAAGATATCAAGAATGGTTGACCCTCTAAAAAATTTCTAGATGAGAAACTTTAGATAAGAAATTTATTTTTAAAATTTTATCAGAATAGTGGTAAGATTAGATAAAATTTTAATAATTATATTTTTAAATGTAATAAATAAAATTAAAAGGATAGAAATGAGAAGTTTTAAAAAGGATAAAAATAAAATTTGATGATGAAATTCTAAGACATCAAGAATGATTTATTTTCTTAAAAATCTTTAGGTGATAAAATATTTCTAAAGGTTTTCATAAAAAATTTACCCAAAGTAAAGTAAATTTAATGATGAAATTCTTTGTAATCATAAATGGATAATTATCTAAAAAATTTTTAGGTAAGAAAATATTTTTAAATTTGACCCAAATGATGAAAATTTTAGATATATTTTCAATAAAGCAAAATTTACTAAATGATTAAGTTCTTATCCAATGATGGAACCTCTTCAAGAAAACAAATGAGATTTTTGAATATTTTTGAGGTGATAAAATATTTTTAAGAATTTTGCTAAATTGATAGAGGAATATTAAAAAATATTTCCATTATTTAAATAATAAAATTTTGTAAAAAGCTATTAGAATCATAGATCCTTAAAATAATTTAAAATTAAGTGGTACTATTCTAAGATGGGTATGTAGGAGTATTATAATTTTTTTCATACGTAATCGAACTCCCAAATTTAATTCTGATTAGTAAACTAGAACCTATTTTTTAAAAAACGCTTAGTCAAGCTCAGGACATTTTTAAAAGGAATACATTAATTAGGTGACCAATCGCATTTAGATACTATTAAATTGTGTCTAACAATAGATTTATAGATCTACATATTATAACAAATGTGTTTGAAGGGTTACTTCCTATGTAAACTGGTTCAATTGGTAAGCCAATCCTGCTGCATAATATATATTTTTTAAATATGCTAGAAGTTGGCACTAGCTTATACTTATAGTAAAATTTGAAGTCCTGTTCCTTGTCCACAATTCCACTTTAATAAAAGTGGTCTTGGCACAGGTCAAGTTTCTAATTCATAAGCTAAGTTGGCCCCTCTTTAGTTTTGTTTTTCTTTTTATAATTACACTAAACATCCAATCAGCCTAAAGACTTAATATAAAGTGACAGTCCAAGGATTAGCTTTGATTTCTGAACACTTTGCTCCTGTTAATAGGTTGCTCGAGGGGACAATAGTAGTGGCGAATCGATTCCCAAGCTCTTGAGAGTTCCTAGAGTTTTTAATCCATGGGGTGGCTATGATATGATTGGATTTGGAGACATTCTCTTTTCTGGTTTGCTGATTGCATTTGCTTTAAGGTGTTGGGCTAAAAGCCTCCAATCTAATCACACCAACAAAAGTAAAATCAAACAATAAATCAAACACACAAGAGACAATAATTTAACGTGATTCGATCCAATCAACCTACGTCCACGGATGAGAAACAAAATTCACTAGTTGTAGAGAATTACAAACATACATCAAATCATCAACCTCACTCAACAATTAATACTCATAAGACATTCTCAATCTCCTCCAGTCCTATAGAGTATTCTCAACTCAAACAAACACAAACACAAACACAAATCCAAACCCTTGCGTACCCTTTCAACATAACCAAACACATACCTATATGCTCTCATACATCATACCTATGTAGACTCTTTCAGTTTCCTCTAGTTCACTCACAAACAAATATACACACGCATAAGACGTAAAGCCCCAATACTCCTATGGGGTGTCTATCCCATAAAATCCTACAACTCTCTTACATCTTTTTCTCATACCTAATCCTGTAGAGACTTCACCTATTTATAACCATACAAACTTACCTATTAAGAATCCCTCTCCTCTTAGAATTCTTCTCCTGTAAGTCAAACTTGCCTATTAAAAATCTTTTTCTTTTTAGAATTCTTCTCTTGCAAGTCAAATTTACCTATTAAGAATATTGTTTATCTTAGAATTCTTCTTTTGCAAGTCTTCTTATCCATTCAATAATATCTAACAAATCTCTAACAAATCTCAAATAAATCTCTTATGGGATTTGAGTCAATATTACCAACATCAGGTACTACGTTTCTTTATTCTGTTGCTTCCATCATCTGATACTAAAATGGAAAGTTTTCGCTAATTTGTTACTTTTTGCAGTTCTGTATATTAAGAGACTCTTTTATTTTTTATTCTCTTACTTTTGGTAATGCCCTCCCTAACTGGTAGCACAAAAAACCAGAAAGCAGAAGAGACATTTGAGACACCATTGTATTCGATCATCTAGATAATAGGGTGATTTAACAGGTCATTAACCTTTTTCCTTAGTTTGCTTATATGAGATCCTTTTTGATGCTACAACTTGCTTTCAAGTTAATGAAAAGCTGCTTTAAAAGATGGTGGATGCGACTTTTAAGCTAGAATATTATATGGGAAATGAGACCAATTTGCAATAGGCTACTATAATAGCGACAACTTTAGTTATAATCCCCATAGAGTTGGAAGGAGCTAAAATTGCCCTTATTGGTCAAAAAGTTTTGCACTGAACCTCTTATGTTTGTGTTCGGCATAGCTTAAGGAAAATTGGTTCTTTAATAACTGGGATAATTACCTACTCGTAACTTGTAAACTGAAAAATCGCCGCATCAGGACCTTTTCTGTTTCTCGATTTTTAGCTGAACTACTTGCTGTAGTAGGCAGGATCTAGAAGTCCTGTTAAATTCTGAGTTTGAAAGTCCTTTTATCAACAGAATAATCTCCAAATCAGCCAACTGTAAATTTTTTAAACCAAAGATCCATTATTTAATTATGTAAAATCACAAGAGGGGTTAATTGGAATTTAAATCAGTCTAAGAAGAAACCAACATATTCCATTGTGCAAGTTTGTTTTATCTGAATAAGTTAACACTAGTACCAAGTTAGAAATATTTATAGTTCTTAGAAGGTGTTGACTTTTGTGGTTTTGTTTGAACTTGGAGAATCTAAAGTTAAAGGTCAATTAATTTTAAAAGTAAACCTTGCAATAACTTTAATTTTTCTTTTCAAATGACACAGATTAATCCTCTAAGGAGACATGAAAGCGAAAGGGTAGCTTGTTATTTTTTCTAAAACCTGTGGAACTTACAGATGGCAATCACATCAGTTGTGTTGGGTTACATTAAGTCTGAGTCATTGATTTTTGAAGTCATTTATATTGGGCAGTCGAGTTTCAGCCAGGTCAAGCTATGTCTACTTTTGCTGCCTTTATCCCTCTGCCATGCTAAGCAGTCAGACAGGTTGAGTGTAGGTTGATTTTGGATTCCAGGTCACGTTAATTGTGGACTTGTTAGAATCAAATCAGGATAGGGTGCATCAGAATAAGTGGGATGTTGTTGTGTCTTTAAGGACTTGTTATTTTTGGGGCCTCTAAAACTATGAAATAATTATGCCCTTGCTTCACAAGAGTATGACAAAGGACTATGCCATAAATACAGAAACTCTTAATGCTAAGCACTGTCTATTGACTGGACCACTTTTAATATTGAAACCTTTTGTACGTATGTGGGGGTGTGAAAAATGGTTTAACACAAGCAGAATGAAAGGACGTAGAAATTGTCTGAGTTTTTCTTGCGTTTCCCAGAGGAACTGGCAAAGGATTCATATCGCAGATCCAACAAGTTTAGGATGTTTAGCAACATTAATTTTTATTATCAGGTTTTTAGGTTGCCAGGCAGCCAATCGCAATAAGGGGCATTGAACTGGGTGTTTGTCGGGCTTGTCAAACATCTGGTTGAACCGGATTAGACAGGGTCGGTGGATATTTGAACCGTTTTTAGTGTTAATTTTGAGCTTTGCTGTTAATATTGCATGCCGGTACATTGCATTTTTTTTGCTCTTATTTTTTAAGGGTTTTCTTCTTTTGTTATATATGGGTTAATATATACTTTCCCTGTTTGGTTGTCTCATATACGATAAAGAAAACAAGAAGCATCTTGCCAATGGGTATTTTCTGTGCTTGGTAATTGGCTATGGATTTCGTGAGCGTGCATGCGTCATAGTTTGTTAAATATATATATATATATATTTATTTATATATTTATATATTTCTTTACTATGTCTCTAAGACTTCTTTCCCACCCATTCTTTCCCAACCAAGGTTAGAATAACATATTTTGTCTGAAATATAATAGTTTCATTAGGATAGCTAAGTTTAATCTGAATTTGGTTGATCGGTGTTTCTGTCCTTCCAATTTCTGTTCTTTCTCTAACTTCCCTACATATGTTTATTTAACTCGGAATGATTTCGTTGATGTTTTACCTGGCATGTATGTTCTGTGATTTCAAATAATAGCACTTTTCGTCCAGTGAAAATGCACGTGTTGAGACCAGCTTCTGCTTAGTTATATACAAGTATTTAATTATAGTGTCATATCTGGTTATCACTTAAGCTTCAAAGAGTAATTCTGCGATTCTTGGGCATACAAGTATCAAAAGCATCAGGTTTACCTTTATTTGTTTCAAATTTGCTCCAAATTAAGACCTGGATATAAATGGCCTGTGGAATTACATACTAAAAGCTTTAGCAACAGTGGGTGTTCAAATTTTGCAAGAGAATATGAAAAGAGTCCAAAGAAAACAATATGGACGGACTATTATATAAAGGACCGATATAGAGAGGATGAGAAAAACAATAAACAAACAATGTATGTATATTTATTGCCAAAAACGAAAGTTTCATGAAACATTATCTTCATTTCTAGTTTTTCTAGAAGAAGAAGAAGTATGTGAATTGATCACAGAATTAACAGAATGATAATGGGTTTGATTATCAACTGTACCTTACTGAGATAGATTATTTCCAACAAAAATAGGGATTTGAGCAGTTTCAGTATTACCTGATTGGCGCATACTATTTGCTCGTCTGAGGGTTTCTGTACTGTTGGTACCATGAAATCCTGAAAAAGAACTTTGATATGGAGTACAAAAAGATTGATTACTAGTTATATTCTCAATATCATCATCTGTTTGATGTTCAAAAACATTTACTGGGGGTAAAACTAGGTTTGGATTAAAACTGGTTGATTCATTTGAGTTTTTGAAGTAAAGATTTTTTCTTGATGAGAAAAATTCTAAACTTGGCACTTTCTGTTTTTCAGAAGTATTTGAAAGATCTTCGAGACACCATCCTTTTGGGATTGATAAGTCTATAAGATTTACTAATCTAGGTTTAATTTCTGAATCAAAAGAGTTTGGTTCAAAAATTTCTATAATATTAGAATCTATCGGTTTGATAGAGGTATTAGTAGTATTTGTAAATTCATAAACCGCTGACCAGTTGATTGAAAGATCGTGCAATGTCGATTCGAAATCAGAATTGAGTATTTTGATTCGAAGACATAAACATTTTTCAATGTTTTCATCAAAAATAGAAATAAAATAGTTTGGTTTAACTTTAAATAAAACTATTCCTACTGCTAAATTGGATTGGATTCCTCCGATTATAGCATTTGCAGGGTTTTGAAAACGATGGTCCATTAAAATAGCTATTATGGGAATATCCTTTGTGGATAGAAATAGTGGTTTAATGGTGATCAAAATCATTCCGATATGGATGTATTTGACCTTTGGGTATTTAGAAAGAAAATTGTTTATTTTCTTTTTGGTAAAAAGAGAAATTTGTACTGAGCCTTGTTTAGTATCAATAGCGACTGTATCACCAGATAGTTTTTCTATATTGCGTTTAGACCAAGGTTGGAACTTTTTAAACCAACTTGTCTTATAAATCTCATCTGGTTTGAGGAGTTGTAATTCTTTGAGTTTATCATCAGAAATAAAATGAGTTTTTCTCATAATATTTTTGAGTTTTACCATACTATCTTCATTGGTAGTTGTTGTACCTATAGAAGAAGAAACTGAAACATTATCTGTGTTAGATTCAGTATTCAGCATAAAAATAAAATGAGATTCATTGTCAGAAGAACTATAATCAGTTTCAAAAAAAACTTCATAATAAATTTCTTCATCAGATAATTCTTTAGCAAAACAAATTTGAAGAAAACTTTCATCAAGTTTTTTGATCATTTTCTTCCCACTTGTTCCTTTGTTAGGACAAGCGTTCGCATAGTGACCTTCTTAATCACAAAGAAAACATTTACAATATGTTTTAGAAGATTTTTTCTTCTTTTTAACAACAAATTTACCTTTTTTAGGTTTGAAAGGTGTTGGTTTCCACTTTTTCCAAAAATATTTTCGTTTTTTCTTAAAACGAGATGTCTTTGAAAAAGATGGTTTGTTACAACCAAATTCAAATTCATTTTCCAAAATCTTTGTACATTATTTATACGAAAGTTTGGATTTTACCTGTTTTGCAGCTTTTTGCTTTAAACAGTATTCTGTTACCTGATTCTGAACGTAGTGTATTCTACATCCAAGAGTATCATACAGTTCGATACTGGGATTTGCAGCATGAACAGTTTTGAATTTTAACTCAAGGTAAACAGGGTAATTTTGAGAATATAATTCATCCCATGGTGAGGAAAGTTTAAGAAAATATTGTTGTAACCAAAAATTGGAATGTTTTTCATCCAATTTTTGATATTCAGAAAGATATTTTTTAGAAAAATCATTTAAAAACTTTATATCACATAATTTTAATTTTGATAAAATAAATTGAGCTTCTTGAGTAGGATCCAGAGATTCTGTACTACCGCAAAACTCATTTTTCAAGATTTAGGTTAAATCTTTTAAAAGTTGAGGGATATTACCGACAGCTAACAGAGAGGATTTCTGCTGTTCTCCGAGGGTTGTCTTCTTTCATTTCTTGAGGAATTATAGGACATCACCTTGCCATGTGCCACAAAAGTAGTTGAGGAATCTTTCTTTGCCCCAAGTCTCCTTGTAATTTGTGACTACAATAGACATAGATTGTGCCCAATCATCTATGGTTTTTCTATAGTGTTGAAGAGGGACTTTGCTTAAGTCTAAATATGTACCTTATTGAAAAACCGTTCGTTTGTTTAATGAATCGATTATAGGAATTTCTTGCTGAACCTGACTTGTTTGGCTAGAATCAGAAGTTTGTTTGATCTCATCTTTGATCTCATCTTTGTTTAGGTGAGAGTATTTTTCCTTAAAATGAGGAAGATGTTGATCCATTAAGTCTGGATCTAATAAATCTAGAAATTACCTTAGATCATCAATATCTGGGTTAGATATTGCTTTGGCTTTTCTCTTCCCACGCACCTCTGGTTGAGGGGTTGGAATTTTAAGTTGTTCTGGATCTATTTGATCATCAAAACTATCTTCTTCATCAGATATGATTTCATCGGATGAAGGTGGTTCATCCTTGACTACTGGATTAGTAGTAAGAATTTTAAAATTATCTTCTACAATATCACTAGCTTCTTCACTACTGACACTGATTGTGTCATAGTTGAGCATATAATGATATTTGAATTTAAGAAAGAGGTCTTATGTTCTTTATAAAGAGTCTTTATAGCATTAAGGTAATCAATCCGTTGTTGCGGATCATTACTTTGCTCCATTTTTAATTTAAAATTTTTAATAATATACTTATAAGAGTCGAAATCAAGTTGTTCTTGTTTCGCCTTTGCAGAGGTAGAAGATGAGGGTTTGTCATCGTTCATCATAATATTGTCATAGTAAAGTGGTCCAAAATCCTTAGATGTTTCAGGGGGAACATGCTTTTGGTCTATCTTTTCTACAAGCATATCTACTTTATCTTCATATTATCAATTTTTACAAAAAGTTTATGAAAGAAAGAAGAAGTTAAATCTAAAACCATTTACAGTTCTACTTATGCTAATATTACTAGATTCATACTTAGGATCTATATGCAAGTCATGATTATAAGACTTATCTTGACAAATACAAAAATTTTTTTCATAAGTTTTCATGTTTCTGGTGCTTAAAACCAGTGTGCTGTTCTGAAACGCTAGCAACAAAAGGTAACTCAGGCCACAAAAGCCAGCTATCCACTCAGATATGCACGTATGAGCTTTGAAACAAAGAGCTTATGCAGAAGATGCAAGTAAGAGTAAAGAAAATCTTACAAGATGAATAACAAGTAGATCTTTATTGTAGAACCAACAATACAAGCTTTAGCAAACTTTTATACAAGACTGTGCTCTGATACCATTTACAAGGGGGGTGCGAAAAGGATCTATGTATAAAGGATTACAAAAGCTTTATCTATATATGTATAAGAGAAACAGAAGATAAGAGAGAGAGAAAGAGAAGAGGATGTCCAAAAGATGCCTCTGAAAGAGTTACAATGAGGCTTTAAATAGAAAAATTTCTAACTTATGAAGAGTAACTCTGTACAGTTGCCCGCTACAGTGTACAGTAAAATTTTTATCTACAGTACAGCTACAGTGACTTGCTACAGTGTCTTTCGTAGTAGGTCTCTGTCTTTTTCTGCTACAGTGACTGCTACAGTTGACTGCTATAGGGTTTTCTGTCTGCTAGTCGTTGGCGCCGAATGGAGTTTTATCCTTTTGTGTCGACTGTTTGTTCTGGCTTATCCTGGATTAGAATATGCATAGTTTATCCTTCCATAGCATTGTTTAAGTTATGGAATTCTTCATCCAGTGCATTAAGAGACTGGGGTGATTGTGGAGATCCTGAATGTGATTTTTTCCACATCTGCCATCCTTCTTGATACTGGTATAGTAAATCAGTTGGATGATCCAGATCTTCCATTTTAGATAATTTTTCCAAAAGCTCAATTACTTCTGGTGTATTTTCGATGTCAAGATCTTCATGGGGTTCAAGAAATCTTTTAACAAAAATGCGTCTGCCATCTGTCCAACAGGCTATTTTTGGATAGTCTTGTTTGGTGGCTAAATGGAGAAAGAATTTTGCTTTGTCCATTAGGTCTGTTCCTGTTTGGAAATGATAGGAGTTTGGGTTGGTATATTTAGAGATGATTTTGTTTAAATCATCAGAGAATTCGATGTGATCTGTGGGTGGATCAAGGATATCGTAAGGTTAAAGAAAGTGTCCACCTGATACAATATCAAATTCCAATATTTGGTAGGGTTGGTAAAATCTTTCTCGTTGAAAGGTACCCAAAAAATTGTATATACTAAAATGAACGTAAAAAAGGTGTTTTGACCATTTTATACATTCAATAAAGTGGTGCTTTATAAAAGCTGGAAAATCTTTTAAAAGGTGAAAAGAATAATTTTGTATAGTAATTTGTCCAACTAAACCAAGTTCAATACTTTTTATATCAAAATTTTCATGGTCAAGTCGAAACTTTAGTTTAGGTATATACTCACCAAAATATGTATTATACATATAAGTAGATGTATAATAATCTGAAAACTTTTCAACCAACAGTTTTTCTGTTGACTGTAAAATAGAAAAATTAATTTGCTGAAATAATTCTTGGGTTAAGAATATCGCAGCTTTTTCAAAGAGAAGAATTCTTTTAAGCTTGTTTAGCTTAGAAGAAATAAAATTATCTTTCTCAAAATATTCACATAAATTCAAGAAATTGTTTATCTCTTGAATACTGTATTGATTTTCTTCCAAAGCAAAGAAATCAATATCTTACTGTTTTAGCAGATTTGTTGATAGAAGACTTTGGAAAGCTATTTCTTTAAAATTCTGAAATTCTTTAGCCTGTTTGACTAAGAACTCAGCTAAGTTGGTCATCCCTTTTCGAAAGCTAGTTTTGTTTTCTGAGAGATGGGATTTCCAAACTTTATTAACAAATTATAGACTTGTGGTTCAAGTCCAGGATTGTAAAAATCTTTAATCTCTTGGTTAGAGAATGAGAATTTTGTTCTTTCCAACAGTTGTTCTGTGGAAGAAACGATTTGAGAATAACTCATAAGAGTCCAGTCCTTTGGATCCTGAGCAAACTGTGAGTATTCTGGTTGAATCCTCATGAAAGGGGGTCGATAAAGAGCTTGTTGGTAGAGATATAATCCTTGGTTAGGATTATTGTAAAAGTTAAATCCTTGGTTAGGATTTGTAGAGATCTGAGATTTTGGAGAAGAAAAAGTAGAAGAGGAAGAAGAAGAAGAAGATTTTTTACCTGATTTCTTCTTTACAGTTCTCCATCCACCAGTATCATGGATTGGGTGTTTTCCTCGATCCATGGGGTCGACTCAGGAAGTCTGCAAGGAGATTTTTGTCTCCGTTGATGAACTCTACCTGAAAATGATAAGAACAAAGAAAATTGTACCACCTAATTCGCCTGGGATTATCAGAAAGCTTTCTATTTTGGAGAAAGTTTTGACTGCTTGGTTATCTGTTCGGATAACAAAGAACTCCGGGGCTAAATAGATGTGGAATCACTGTACACCATTTTTTATCGCTAATAATTCCTTTTCAAAAATAATATAATTTATTTCGTTCGGTTTGAACTTACCAAAATTATATCCACAAATCAATTTATCTTTTTGATGAAGATTTTTTAGCTTTTCAGACACATCCTCAATGTTCATCACTGGCATCTGTCTCTAAAATTAATAGGTCACCTTGTTTAGGTAAATAGACCTTAGGTATAGTGGTTAATTCTGATTTGATCTGTTTGACAATATCAAAATCGTTAGGTGTCCAGACAAAATCATTATCTTTACGTAATTTACGCAAAAGATAGCTTTCCTTTTTGGAAAGGTTTTTGAAAAATTATCTGCCATAATTAAGTATACCTAACAGCTGTTGTAGCTATTTGATGTTATCCAGTTCTTCTGAAAAGTCTCTAATCTTGGAGATAATGTGATCCTGCAGGGTTAGTCCATTTGCAGAAAGATTAAGACCAAGAAATTCAATTTCGATTTTTTCAAGTTCAACCTTTTTGGGACTTAAAATAATACCGTGTAAAATAAATTCTTGAGCAATAATCTTCAGGTGTTTCCTGTGCTCATCTAAAGTATTAGAAAAGATCAAAATATCATCAATATATACACAACAAAATTGTTTATGTTTGCTGAAAATACTGTCCATCCAACGTTGAAAGATTTGAGGTGCATTGCATAGACCAAAAGGCATAACAGTCCATTGGTAATGGCCTGCTGGTGCACTAAAAGCAGTAAGGGGTTTAGAGGTTTCATTTAGCATTATTTGCCCAAAAACCTGACTTACAATCAAATTTAGAAAAGTATTTAGCATTTTTTGCTAAATTAATTAAAACATCTTTACGAGGGATAAAATAGCCATCAAAAACAAGATTTTGGTTTAATTTCTTGTAATTAATAACCATCCGGGGTTTACCTCATTTAATTTCAGAATGGTTTCTTACCATGAATGCTGGACTGGAGTGTGGGCTAGTAGTTGGTTCTATCAGACCTTTGTCAAGCAATTCTTAAATTTGAACTTCAAATTCATCTATGTCCTGTTTGGTATAGATCATTGGTTTTACTCGGACAATCTCTTTTGGAGACTGAAGAGTAAGTTCACAGTATCTAGGACTACGTTTCCAAAGCTTCAATGGGTCTTCACTGAAGTTTTCCTGTAAAATTCTGTAAAGCCAATATTTTTCATTAATAGCTTTAAGTTCAGAAATATTTTCTGGTCGAAAACTATTATCACAAACATGGTTGTGCTTGGATAATAAAGGAACATCTATTGATTTTTTATCAATAGTAAAAACAAGATAATCAGAAAAAACTGAAAAGGGTAAATATTTATGTATAAAATTATTTCCTAATAATATGTCTCCATGCATATTGGGAAAACATAATATTTTAGGTATAATAAACTTTATATCGTTTAAGGCAATAGGTATATTCTTTGCCTTGAGGTTAACAATGGTTTCTTTACCATCGATACCTACTATTATTATAGGATGCTTCATTGGTTGCCATTTGGTTGACGGCAAAGCATTAGGATGACAGCTAGAGATTGTTGCTCCTGTGTCAATCAGAATATTCAAATTATAGGGTTTATAGTTTTGAAAATAAAAATAACCTTCAACATAAGTATAATATCGTACCTTGTTGGCAAATGATATTATTTCTTGAGGGTGAGTCGTAGAAATACGAAAATTATTTATAGAATGAAGTTTAGAAACTAAGGGGCAGAAAGGAACTTGTAACTTGTTTTAACTTGAGCAATAACCACATCGAATCCTTGAATTAATACCCCTTTATTTCATTGATTCGTATATAGCAATAGAAATGAAACAGTCGGCATTTTATATTTTAATTAATTTTATGGCAGTAGCAGGCTTGTAGTTAGGAGTAACTATGGTATCCTTCATAGAAAGAAGTAAAAAATGGCATAACCAATGAAAATACCGGGAATGAAGGTGAGGCCAATGGAACATGTGGCGATAGCAAACCCCATGGAAGATTGTAACACTGCGTAACTGCCTGTGCTGAAAGCAATCACCATTGCTATCATCGCAGAAAAAGTTAAGACATCTGCCAGACCAATCACCTGAAATCGGAGACTAACTAGACTCCACTTCAGGAATACCAAGAGAAAATGAAGCAGGACCGCTAAAAGAGAGGAAACAAATGCAAGGGTATCTGTAATAATGAAGGCTTTAAAAGCTGGGTCACGACTCAAGGTTGCATCCCCTTGCTCATCACTGTTGTATCCACCAGGTACGGTGAATGCTGCGGCGATGTTACGGTTGCTACAAGCGTTGCCACCAATAAATGGGTCTCTCTTGTTTTTTCCACAACTTCGTTCAAGGAGACATCATCATCGTCCGTTACCTTTATTCTGAAGTATGGGTGAACCAGTAACCCTTCCACTTCTGCATTATCACCAATGTCATTCAACAATTGGCGAATATGTTTCTGCCACGATAATGGTCGATTTAAGGAATGATTTGCGTTTGTCAGTCTATGAGTAAAATTCACGGGTACTTCCCAATTTTTATAAATATATCATTTTCATTCGTGACATAAAAGATATATATATATATATATATTTAAAAATTCACTGTCCATCGTTTCGTCAATTAACAAGTAGAAAATTAAAAAAATGCTCATGCTAACATTGTGATATAAATACAAACACGTGACAGGATCTACACGTGGGCCACATGCATGTTTTAAATTTATTAAGTGAGATTTATCTCACTGACACCCACTTCACAAGTCATTGAAACATGTCATATATATGCACCGAATAAAGATTTAGATAAAATTTTGTACTTGAAATTTACGAAATTTTTAATTAAAATAGATTAAATACACAATTAATAAATTAAAATATTTTGTTACTTTGATTAAATATGTAAATTTTGAAAAAAAATTTAATAAATTTTGATATATACTTTTAAATGGACATTTTTAATAAAAATATTAAAATTGTTGAATAACTATTGATCAATTTGAATTATAAATAATATTTTTAATAATTTTTTATATATTATTAATCTTCATATTAAACTCCCTCAATTTATCGATTTAAATTTTTTATTAAAGTTTTTATTAAATTATTTTTAAAAAAATCTTTACAAACTTCACATAAAGAATTTTATATAAGCTTTCTCCATCCTGTGGGTAGACAAGTGATACTTGTATGCATAGTCTGATTGATTGTTAACTAAAGAAAGATAAACCATGAACTTTTCTAAAAAATTATTCAAGAAAAATAATTTTTTTGTTATGTATAAAAGTGATACATCTATATATATATACATACACACACACACACACATATATATATATATATATATAAAATAGAAGTTCATGAACGACTAGTGAATTTTACTTATCCATATATATTGGTGATGGAGTTGTTAAACTAGATAAACAAAATTAAAAACCTTTCTTATAACATTTTTTTCATTTTTAAACTTTATTTCTACGCAATCTATTCATTAAATATTTACATTTCATTACCTGCTAGTATAATATTTGTCTCTAATGTGACATCCCAATAATTAAACTTTAAAAATTCATTTTAAAAGTCTCAAATTAGGATTTTGAGATGGGCAGAATGAGATTTATGATGTGAGAGAGTTACTTTTCATTAAGATAATAATAGTTCGGATCGAATTTAATTTGATTTTTTCGAATAATGTATAATATTATAAATTTTTAAAGTTTGATTTAAATTCTAACTGATTTTTGTTTAAAATTGATCTAATTTCAACCAAATAAGAAAAAATCAATTCCAAACCAAATCAAACATTACGGCCTTTTTGCAATGATTTTTTTTTTGTATTTAATATCCTAATTTTAATTATTTATTATTATTTAAATTATTTATTTATTACAATGGTTGAATTGATAAATATTGTCTTTAATTCTTCTACCTATGAAAATAAAATAAATGGAAAGAAAATCAAGAAAAATTATTACTATATTTTAAATTAATATATTTTTCTCTCATTTTGTTTTGCATTAATTTCTTCTTTATATTTCATTTCCTAATTTTGAGTATTTATTATTTAAATTACTTATTTATTATTATTTTTACTATGCTATTTATTATTATGGTTGAATTGATTCTTAAAAAATTATTGAAATAATAAATTTATGTTCTTTCTTCTATACAAGAAAATTAAATTAAATGAAAAGAAAATCTAGAAAAGTTAGATTAGCCTAATTTAATTTTCTTCAATTTTTTGTAATTTTTATGAAACTGTTTATCCCTAAAAAGATAAAAAAGAGAAAATATAAAATGAAAATATTTACAAAAAATAGATAAATTAAAAGAAATTAAAAAAATGAAAATGAAAATGGAAAAAATCTCATGGGATCCTTTCAATATATTGTATAGATTTCAAAAGGAAACAATAAATTAGGATTTGTTAAAGGAGGCACATGCATGTTATTGCTAATTATCTAAACTTTGCTAATAGTAGTTAGAGTTTAATATTTTCCTATCAGTACTTAAAAACTTTGCTTATGGTAATCCACTTTAAAGACTAATTGTAAAATTATGTACTTAATAAAATACTCATTTAATCTCAATTTTTTATCCATCTTTTCTTTTTTAATACCCAAAAAAGCCAAAATCATTTTTTTAACATATAAAGACTTAATTTTTTTTTTAGAATAAATAGTTCTCGTTATACTTAAAATTCGATTCCAATATTTTCAAAAGTCACTTTTCAATCCTGATATTTGTAAAGCTATAACGCTTTGGTCTTTTTATCAGTCTTAAATCATTTCAGACGTTAAATATCTACTGGCATCATATGTCTTTACACTTGACGTCAGTGGGTATGTACGAAATTGATGACTTGAATTTTTTTAGAAAAGAAAAGGAAAATATTAAATACGTCAAAATCAATAATTTTTTTTTTGAAATTGAAAAAAAAAAAACACATAACAATTTGAAAAGAAGAGAATATTAAAAATTAAGCAGGGTAAAGCTTTATACCTTCTTTCGTGTCATTTGGTCGGAAAATTGCCAGGACTTCCATCCTTTTACTTGAAGTTCACGATCTAGAAAAAAGAATTAAAAGAAAACCAGCCAAGGAGCTGACGAGCAGGCCCAGCGAAGTAGATATGGATAGGCGTGTACCCATTAGCATCCTTTTCATCAAAAAGATTTCTATTTGTGAAATCATTAATCTTGTAATCAACTAAGAATCTCTTAACTTTTTTGGGAGATACTGCAACGAAAGCAAAGTGAAGAAAATTCCAGCCTCTTTTGTCCACCATTCCGACATCCCTCTCTCTTTATCACTTATATAAGCAGCGGATGCATCTTTTTCCAACAAAACTTTGGCAATTGAACGTTTACCGAAATGCGCAGCATAGTGGAGTGGAGTCCGCCCATTGTCATTGGTTTGTCTGGTTAGTTGCATTTTTGCCTCTATTAGTTTCCTTACTGTCTCTGTCATTACCAAAACACAACAAAAAGATCAAAAAGTTCAACAACAGCAGTACATGTGAGTTTATTTAATTTTGAAAAATGAATGACAAAGGCTATGCATTTGTTTTGTTTTATTTTCCTTGTTTGGCCAGGGGAGAAACAGAACATGCATTATTTAGAATGATGAGGAAGATTATCCCATTGGCAGAAAAAGCAACGAGAATAGCCATTGAGTAAATTATTCCAAAACAACAACAACAACAACAACACAAAATAATGAACTGATCACTTACTTTCATCTCCGGCCAGGACTGCCGCATGCAAAGCTGTTCTACCATGGGGGCTGCCATAAACCGTTGATTTGCAATTATCTAACATCTCAGTAACCATATACTCTCTAGCTTTTATAGTTTTCCTTAGACCATGTGAATCACGTTGAAAGAATAACATTTGTTTTTAAAGTGTAATTATGTTATTTACCCAAAAAATTCGGAGTTAAACTCAGATAATTTGTATAATCATTTTTAAAAAATAGTTTTGTATTACACTTGCAACCCCTTCCCTTATCCAATATTACTTACCAAATATGTTTTATATTTTCAAAATTCAACAAAACAAAATAAATAAAAACAGAATTTTTGAAAAAAAAAAAACAAAAAACAATTTTAAACGGTCCAAAAATTTGCCAATTATAATAGATTTTCCTTGACTATAAATGTTATTTTTGGTAATACTATATTAACTAGGTGGCATAGCATGCATTCAATTGGCCATGGTTTTCAAAGCTCAATTTGTTATTTTACTTTATTTATAAATATTTATTTATTTATTTATTTGATGATGTGCATCTATCATCTATATATAAAAATGTGAACTCTAAAACTATTAAAAATGAATGACATAAATACCCTTACAAATTTTAAGAAATAACAAATTTACCTTTAAATTTCTAGCATTTTTTATTTATGTATTAAAGATTATTTTCCATTAAATATATGGCATTTATTAGTTAATTATTTAAATTAATCCAAAAGTGTTAAAAGTGAACAGCATAAATATCCTTATAAAGTTTAAAAAATAACAAATTTATGTTTAAATTTTATAGCATTTATTTATTATTTAATAAAGATTATTTGCCATTAAATATATATTTTTATTTGTTAGTTATTTAAATTTAAATCAATTAAAAATTTACTAATAGAATTTATATCAAATTAAACTACATTAAAAATTTATTTGTGGGATATGGTGGATGTGTTGTCAAAAATTAACCCAAATTTAATCTTATCCTTTTTTTTTTTGTAGGATTCTTTTTTGCTCAATTTCATAAGTAATAATTCAATTAAATTCATATAAAACACATTTCTCATCCTACAGCTATGGCATACTATCGGTCCTCTTTAAATTTCTAGCATTTTTTATTTATGTATTAAATATTATTTTTCATTAAATATATAGCATTTATTAGATAATTATTTGAATTAATCCAAAAGTGTTAAAAGTGAATAGCATAAATATCCTTATGAATTTTAAAAAATAACAAATTTACCTTTAAATTTTTAGCATTTATTTATTTATTTAATAAAGATTATTTGTCATTAAATATATAGCTTTTTATTCGTTAGTTATTTAAATTTAAATCAATTAAAAATTTACTAAATAGAATTTATATCAAATTAAACTGTATTAAAAATTTATTTGTGGGATATGGTGGATGTGTTGTCAAAAATTAACCCAAATTTACTCTTATCCTTTTTTTTTTTGTAGGATTTTTTTTTGTTCAATTTCATAAGTAATAATTCAATTAAATTTATATAAAACACATTTCTTATCCTACAACTACGACATACTATCAATCCCCTTTAAATTTCTAGCATTTTTTTATTTATGTATTAAAGATTATTTTTCATTAAATATATAGCATTTATTAGATAATTATTTGAATTAATCCAAAAGTGTTAAAAGTGAATAGCATAAATATCCTTATGAATTTTAAAAAATAACAAATTTACCTTTAAATTTCTAGCATTTATTTATTTATTTAATAAAGATTATTTGCCATTAAATATGTAGCTTTTTATTCGTTAATTATTTAAATTTAAATCAATTAAAAATTTACTAAATAGAATTTATATCCAATTAAACTGTATTAAAAATTTATTTGTGGGATATGGTCGATATATTGTCAAAAATTAACTCAAATTTACTCTTTTCTTTTTTTTTTTGTAGGATTCTTTTTTGTTCAATTTCATAAGTAATAATTTAATTAAATTCATATAAAACACATTTCTCATCCTATGGGTTATTGGATACTATGAGTCCGTGATATTGAACAAAACATAAACAAAATCTTTCCTTTGTTGCTCAATTAGTCATTATTTTAATCTAAATTATTATGTCATAACATTTATGCTCCAAAAACGTTTAATTTTATCTTATGTAAAACCTATAATTTTTCTTTTTGAAGATACAACCTAATTTACTCTTTTATCTTCTTTAATAGTACATATCATGAGTCTTTAAATATATTTATATTTTTTATTTATTTAATTTAGATAAATTAAAATTAAAGTTCATACAAAATTATTAATTAAATTATAAAAAATATTATTGAGAAAGAGTAATATATATGTTGTGGTAAGTTTGTATGTTTGTTTTTTTTTTTAATTGTAAATATACATTTATATATTTAATGATTACAATGGTTGATTTATTTTACTATAATATTTTTAATCACTCTATGCAATCACGTCTTAACGTTACAATGCCTAAATGAATCTTTTCTTTGTGAATATAATCTCTCATATATGTGAATTGTTACTAAACTTAGATTTTATTGTCTTCTATAGATTGATTCTATATTGCATCCAAGTTAATTTCAATCAATCCTTTTTTTTTAATTTAAAATATTTTGTACTTAAGATATTTTTATGAAACCATAGTCAATATTTTTAAGAAACATTAATCTTGAAGAAGAGAAATTATTTGATATAATGTTAGTTGAGGTTTTTTTTTTTCTTTTTTTATTCCACAAGTGGGTTAAAAAATTAACACATCATTCACTTTTTTTTTCAATTAGGTTTTTGTTTTTTAAATATCACTCACTTATTTTTTTTCGATTAACCTTTTTTTAATGTACTTTGAAGCTTAAAGGGTGTGTATGTTACGCTACTAATTTAAATTGTGAAATTTAAAAACTCTATTATTATTATATTTTATAATTTTCCTTTGACTAATATAAATTTAGTTTTTTCAGTTAAGAATGCTCTAGAATATTTTTGTATTTTGATAGTGAAAAATATTTTAATCACATGATTAATTATGTACGTTTTGTTGAATGATCAAAGCTTTGTTAGTTTTGTAACCAATTAGTATATTCTTTGAATCAATAATGTTATAGTTTATTTTCTGTTATTTGTTTATATTCCTTAAGTATATGATTATTAATTTGTACTCTCATCATGAAAGCATCTGTTTAATAATTATTTGTACTTTATGAGTGTGTTTATTATAGATAAATACATGTATCATCTATATAAATACATGTATCATCTATGATATATACATATAAAAGTGTGAACTCTAAATAATATTAAAAGTGATTTTTTAATTTGTTAGACTCCTATTAATAACACACTACATGCCAATCAGGCATGTCTAACCAATTATTCAATTCATAAAGAAAAGAAGAATTACAATTAAACTCATCGCTATATGATAAAAATTTTTGAAGTATGAGGATGTGCAAAATATGTTTATTTATATAATCTTACAATTAAGATCAGAAATTAATTTAGTTAATAATGTTAAATTATATATATACAAAAATAAAATAAATGAATTAATTAACATTTCATATAGATCATAAAATTATTAAATTAGTCTTTTTATTACTCAATGGGTCAATATATCATAATATATATGAAAATGATTAAAAAAATGAAGGTGTTGGCTAACAAATGATAACATGACTTTTAATTTTTTTTCTCTTAAAGTGTAAAAAGTGTTTCACTTGGAATTTAGCCAACTTTACTATAAAAAAATTTATTTAAATTTTTGCTAAATATTTAGAATACTAACAAACATATACATACTTTAAATTTTATAGCCTATCTTGAATAAGACATTTTACAATTAAGAAAATGTTTAATATATATCTATATTATATATAAAATGTGATAAGTTATTAAATTATCTCTATTTACTTTTATTTAATATTTTTTAGTAAATTAAAATATTATCTACTTTTTATTTATGTTTTTCTTAAAATAGTTTTTCTTTGGTTAAATCATTACTGCCCTTGTTAACACAAGCAATACAAGTAGAAGGCTTAAAACAGTTTTTTTACAAATGAATAATTTAGTGTTTATAATATATTACACCTATTAATATGATTTATACAATTAAATTAATTATAGAATATTTAATGGTAAATTAATTATAACTTAGTAGTAAATGTGTGATAATATAGTAGCAAATTATTGATAATTTTGTTATAAATTAGTGATAATTAGACAAAATCAGTAATAACTTTATACTAAATTAATGATAACTGTATAGTAAATTATGGATAACTTAATAGTAAAATAATAGTAACTTAATAGTAAATAAATAATAATTTAGTAGTAAATAATTGATAAAACAATTTATGATAACATAATAATAAATACATAATAACATAGTAGGAAATAATAAATAACTTAATAGTAAATGATTTATATATAATTGTAAATGTGTAACACATATAAGTAAATTATGGATAACTTAATAAAAAATAAATGATAACTTAGTAGTTAATTATTGATAACTTAGTAATAAATTAATGATAACTTAATAGTAAATAAGATTCAGTTTAATACTCCTTTTATCCTAATAAAATTGTTACATTTTGATTTTTGTTGGTCAATTTTTTTCAATTTTAATAACCTATTAAATAAGATTCAATTTAATACTCCCTCCATCCTAATAAAATTGTTACATTTTTATTTTTATTGGTCTTTTTTTTTTCAATTTTAATAACCTATTATTTTTATTTGTTATTGATAAAAATAAGAAAAAAATATTTTAAAAACTTTAAATGAAGTAGTTTCTAAATATATGTTTTGTAAAATTTAATTTATTAAAATATTTAAAATAATAGATGTCAAAGTTAAACAATTTTAACCAAAAAAATCAATTGTGAGAATTTAACTGGAACAAATAAAGGGAGTAGTAATTAATTGACAAATTTAGTAATAAATCATAAATAACTTAGTGATAAATCAATGATAATTTAATAGTAAATAATTTATAACTAAGTAGTAATTAATAATTAAAAATTAAAAATAAATCAATATAATTTAATAATAATTATCAGTAAATTAATAGTTAATCAGTAATAAGTTAGTATAGTAAATTAGAGATATTACTTAATAGTATATCAATTATAATTTAGTAGTAAATTAGTAATAATATAATAGTCAAAGCATAATAACTTAATAATAAATCAATTATAACATAATTGTAAATGCATAATAATGTAATTGTAAATTAATGATAACTTTATAAAAAAATGATAACTTAATAGTTAATCATTGAGAATTTAGTAATAAATCAATAAAAGCTTAGTAGTAAATTAGTGATAGCATAATAGTAAATTTATTTTACTTTAATAGTAATTAAATTATAAATTTAGTAGTAAATTATAAATAGCTTAGTGATAAATCAATTATAATTTAATAGCTAATCACTAAAACTCAATAGTAAATCATGATAATAAAGTAGCAAATGCATAACAGTATAGTAATAAATCATTAATAATTTAGTAGTAAATTATCGATAACTTAATAGTAAACAATAATAATGTAATGGTAAAATTTTGATAACTTAGTTGTAAATCAGTGGTAAGTTTGTTATAAATAAATGATAATTTAGTTGTAAATTAGCTAATTATTAATAACTTTATAGTAAATCATCAATAACTTTACAGTAAATAAGTAATAACATTATAATAAATTATTAATAACTTAATAGTAAATTATCAATAACTTAGTAATAAATCGTTTATAACTTAATAGTAAATCATCTATAACTTAGTGAGAAATCATAATAATTTAGTAGTAAATCAGTGATAAAATAGTAGTAAGTGAGTAGTAATTTATTTGTTAATTAGTGATAATATTTTTTTTATACTCAAAGTTACTAATGATTGAACCTTAATTACTAGAAAGAGAAAAGGATTATGATAAACCTACCATGAACTTATTCATTAAAAAAAATTAGTAAAAATATTTTAAATTTGAACGAAACAATAATGTTATATTATATAAAAAGAAAATTATCTCATATATTGTAATTAATTGATAAAATTAATAGTATATCATAAACAACTTAGTAGTAATTCAATAATAATTTAGTAGTAAATAATTGATAACTTAATAGCTAACTACTGAAAACTTAGTAATAAATCAATGGTAATTAGTAAATGCATAATAGTATAATAGTAAATCACTGAATTTAGCAGTAAATCACTAATAACGTAGTAATAAGTTACTCATAACTTACTTGTATATCCATGATAATTTTGTAGTAAATCATCGATAATTTCATAGTAAAATTAGTTATAACTATATAATAAATTATCAATAACTTAGTACTAAATCATCAATAACTTAGTAGTAAATTATTCATAACTTAATAGTAAATTATTAGTAACTTAATAATAAATTACTGATAACATAGTAATAAATTAGTAATAACTTAATTATCAATCGATGATAAATATTTTTATATTTGAAGTTTTTAGGGATTGAACTCCTATTACTAGCAAGAGTGAAGTAAAAACTTAGTAATAAATCAGTTATAATAATAAATTAGAGTTAACTTAGTTGTAATTTATTAATAATTAAATGCTAAATCACTTATAATTTAGTTGTAAATTAGTGATAACAATAAATCAATGATAACTTATTAGTAAATCAATTTTAGCTTAGTAGTAAAGTCTAGATAACTTAATAGTAAATTATTCATATTTTAATAATAAATTAGTGATATAACTTAGCAGTAAATCATCGATAACATATAATAATAAATCATTACTAACTTAGTAGTTTTTTTTTGTTAAATATTGATATAGAGCTATATTTTTTAATATGTCTAACATATTTAATTCTTTTAAAAAATTATACTAATTGCCATTTAATACTAAGGTATTGAGTTACAATATTTGTGAATATTGTACACATATATAAATAATTAAAACAATATTCATGTACCAATTACGATAACAACATATTTTTATTAAAAAAAATCAAATTTGAAGTGAAAATTTTAAATAACTTTATCTATATTTTTTTGTCATTGATTGTCTATTTGATAATATATTAATAGTAACTAGATTAATGCTATATCTTTACTAAAATAAATTGTTCTGTTTTATGGTATCATTTATAACATTGATAGCAATTATACAAAAAATTATTATCTTTAAAGATATTTTTAAAATGAAAGAGAAAAATAATGAGTCTAAATTTATTGAAAAACACCATAGAAAAATTACCTATTAGTTATTTTCTCAGTACATAATATTTTAAATTAAAATATATGATCTAATAATACTAATAATAGTATGAATTCTATAAATTATAATTTTAAAACAATATTGTTTAAATGATGAATTTTTTGTATGACTTATACTTGATATATAATTAAGTGTTCATCGAATAATGAAATTACTCCATTTTAATTATAAAAGAGTTCAAATACTATAAATATATTCACTATCAATTTTAAAGTCTAAGATTTAAAACATAGTTTACCTTTAAAATATATCTTTTGATATTTGTCTAAAATAGATCATATCTTATTAATTTTAAAATTATGATATTTCATTATTTAACAAACAATAATAATATTGAACCAAAGTTAATTGAAAAAGGTATTTGAATATTTAAAGAACAACATAAAATACTATTTGATTTGGATAAGGTATACCTTTAAGTAAAGTTTGTCATTTAAACTCTTAGTATAACGTATTTTAGTAAGTTTTGTATATTTAACTGCTTTTTAAGAAATCAGTATTCGATACTAAAAGTAGTTTTAGTCAATATCTCTTATAAATGCATAAATAAACATCATTGATTATTACATCAAGATACTAATAGTTTTTTATTACTTCATATCATTTTTTTGGAATTTGTTTACAAATTGATATTTTTAATTAATAAAATTCATGTAAGTATGCATTTTTTCCGATAAAATGAAATTATAAAATAATTTCATTTTACATAAATAAGTACATGTTAAAAACAGAAGTTAGTAATGAAAAAAAAAACGTCATATATTTACTTTATTCAAGTAACAAAAACTTTATAACAATTTGGTTTCAAAATCAAAATAACGAATTTACGTAAAGAAAAGAAAACCAGCTTTTAAACTTACCCAAGAACCATTTATTTTAGTTACAGCCTTCCCTTTTTTTTTTTTTTTTGGATGGAACCGAAACCTCAATCATGGTTATGAACTTTTTTTTTATGTTTTATTTTAAAAAAAATAAAAACTTAGAAAGGAGAACGTTCCTATATGTACAGGATATAATAACCATTTATGTCTTGTACTTCACGTGAAGAAACACATAGAAAATAAGAAATGACATTATGCATGTGAAATGCTTGAGATGGGATCAAAGAAATCACCTTTTTGGTTTCTGAAGTTTATTTTCCTTCTTTTTCGTTTTACAGCTTTTCCTTGTTCTCTCTCTCTTTTTTTTTTGTGTTGTATGTTTCGCCTTTTATAATTTTCCTTCCCTTTTTTGTCGCCGTAAACATTTTCCTCCCCCTCCTCTTTTCTTTTTTACCCTTTTTTTTCTTTCCTTTCCAGCCCCCCTTTCTTTTTCTCCTCCTTCTCATTTTAAAACTGGCCACCCTTTTGCGTTCTTTTCCTCCTCTTTCCCATCCTTCTGTAAAGAAGAAAACCCTTCAAAATATCTTTGAAAGATTGAACATAAACCTTTGGATCAAATCTTATCAAAAGGTCAAAGTTTCTTATTCTTTTTTCAAGAAGTAATCTTTAGCCATTGGATTAAGATTCAATATGAAATCTACTAGTCCATATTATTCACTGCAAATGTAAGATTTTTATAGTCCCTAAATCATATAAAACAATCATTTTATTTTAGTACAAAGTTTCGATATTTAGGATTTTTTTTTATAAATCAATGTTATCATGCTCTTTTTTAGGATTTTAAAACACTACAAATCATGAAATATTAAAAAATTGAGATCTAAAAATTTTCGTAAAAATCCAAGCTCAAAAATGCTAAATTACGAAAATACCTTAAATGGCATTTTCGTATTTTTACACATCTCAGGATATTGCTTATGATTTCGAATGTACAAAAAACTATCAAATATTATAAAATTAAGATTTAAAAAATTTTATGAAAATTGATATTGGGAATATCAAATTATGAAAAAACCCCTAAAAGGCATTTTGATAATTTTATACTTCCCCAAATGCAATAAAAAATTTTTAGTGCTTTAAAAAGAATCACCAATTTTAACTTTAAATCATATTAATTCTAATTAGGTTGTAAATTTTAAGGATTAAACCTGTTTCTATCGATTTTGACCAAATTGTGTAATTTTAACTTTATTTGACTAATTTTAACTCTATTGACCAAATTTGATCGAAGTTGACTAAAAAATTGACTTTGGAGTTTACTTGCTTAATTTATTCTTTATTTCTCATGTATCTACGTGAAAATATATCATTCATATAAATTCAATGCGAAAGAGTTTGACAGTAACTATACGGGTCTTCTTTTCTTTTATTTATTACAAGATTAAATATCGACATATTTTATAGGCTCTTAAAGGGATTTTTTTACAAACTTCAAATGAGTTTTGTTTGGATCTTTAAATGGACTAAGTTGTGGACTTTTTATGGCTTGCGAATGAGCTTAAGTCAATCATGTTAAAAATGTTTCGAAAAAAATACGGTGTCTATAAACTCCAAATTAAGACCTCGATATAAATGGCCTGTGGAATTACATACTAAAAGCTTTAGCAACAGTGGGTGTTCAAAATTTGAAAGAGAATATGAAAAGAGTCCAAAAAAAAAACAAGATGGACGGACTATTATATAAAGGACGGATATAGAGTGGATGAGAAAAAAAATAAACAGTATATTTATTGCCAAAAATGAAAGCTTCATGAAACATTAATAGCTTAGAAACTAAGGGGCAGAAAGGAACTTGTAACTTGTTTTAACTTGAGCAATAACCACATCGAATCCTTGAATTAATGCCCCTTTATTTCATTGATTCAGATATAGCAGCAGAAATGAAACAGTCGGCATTTTACATTTTAGTTAATTTTATGGCAGTAGCAGGCTTGTAGTTAGGGGTAACTATGGTATCCTTCATAAGAAAAAGAAGTGAAAAATGGCATAAGCAATGAGCAAACCGGGAATGAAGGTGAGGCCAAGGGAACATGTGGCGATAGCAAACCCCATGGAAGATTGTAACACTGAGTAACTGCCTGTGCTGAAAGCAATCACCATTGCTATCATCGCAGAAAAAGTTAAGATTTCTGCGAGACCAATCACCTGAAATCGGAGATTAACTAGACTCCAATTCAGGCATACCAAGAGAAAATGAAGCAGGACCGCTAAAAGAGAGGAAACAAATGCGAGGGTATTTGTTATAATGAAGGCTTTAAAAGCTGGGTCACGACTTAAGGTTGCATCCCCTTGCTCATCACTCTTGTATCCACCAGGTACGGTGAATGCTGCGGTGAATGTTACGGTGGCTACAAGCGTTGCCACCAGCAAATGGGTCTCTCGTGTTTTTTCCACGTATTCGATGAAGGAGACATCATCCTCGTCCTTTACCTTTTCTCTGAAATTTGGGTGAACGCGTAACCCTTCCACTTCTGCATTATCACCAATGTCATTCAACAATTGGCGAATATCTTGCTGCAACGATAATCGTCGATTTAAGGAATGATTAGCATTTATCAGTCTATGAGTAAAATTCACGGTACTTCACAATTTT